>OW203743.1:2702097-2754422 GCA_934045075.1 Yponomeuta sedellus
AAAGAAAAGAAAGAAAGAAAGAAAGAAAGAAAGAAAGAAAGAAAGAAAGAAAGAAAGAAAGAAAGAAAGAAAGAAAGAAAGAAAGAAAGAAAAATATTTATTGCAACAACAGTTACACACAAATTAAATTAAAATACAAAGACAAAAGTTGACAGCAAAAATAACTAAAAAAGAAAAAAAACAAACATTACAAACTTTGTCGCGGTGTGTCTCTGCTGCTGCAAATGGCAACTGACTCAGCATAGTGCTGGGGGCGTGAACCCTCAGCGCTGATATTCAGTCAGTGCCGAAAGCCCTAAGTGCTCCAGAGCGCGGCGTGGCCTGTTACAAAGTAATAAATACATAAAACAGTATAATAAATACATTCCACATAACAATAAATACAGTCAACATAATAATAGACTTGTATAAACATAATAAAAATATTGCTTTATAGTTCTACCAACTTCGTGTCAATTAATATAATAATACATCTGTGCATATTCATATAAAAAACAAATAAACGTGGATATTATAATGTACTTGTATTTAAATATGAAATATTAATTATATATATATATATATATGGTTGCGCCAACTAGTAAGCACAGTCACGTGATCCTTCCCCATCCCCTCCTTATCCTGCACGTACCAATTACAGAAGAGCTGAACGATTCGGACAGTTGGCAGCACTGACTGAAAGCCGGCCAGTTGCTTTGTTTTCGCCGCGCCCGCACCGCATGAAAATTATCACATCTGAAATCTTAGTGGTCCCCTTGTTTTTGTGTTCTTAAAATCATTGTGAATCAAAGACAAACTATTGTGGAGTGTTTGAACCACCGTCGTCAACGATCGCCGGTCGCCACCGCCCTTGCAGCGTTGACTTCTACGTGACTACCTACCATCGCCATCTTGGAGTACTCCCCAGCTCACGCTGTCCAGGAGCTTCACCAGGTACGTGCTATCCCTTTCCACTCCACACTCCTGAGCAGCTTCACACCCCCCTTATCATAGCAGCTCAGGTTCACGTGTCTGTGCCCGCAACCAAGAGGTTAGATACAGTCCAACAAAAAGCCCACCAGCTCATCTGAGGCTATACCAATGGTCCACCGAACCGGATTCGGAACTCTCATCACATTGCTGCATTTAGTATTTGGTTCCACTTCATATCTACCCATTCTATTTCGTTCAGTTTTGTTCGGTATAAACAATTATGAAATACGAATTAAAAGTTCTCTAAACAATATTATGTGCATATGGACGAGAGCTGAATGAAATAAAATTGTAAGCGAGTTGTTTAGTCTAAGCAGTAAGCAGAGATTTGAGCCACCGCGCTAGTACCTACTTAACTTTTCGTAGGTAGGTATAACTCTCGCTGTTTGGTTTCGCTTGAGTGGAATAAATCGCCCCGCAAGTATTTTGTTCTAATACTCGCGAACACATCGCGAACTTTGTTGATTGTTACCTTCTATAAGTATGCGTTATAGTTAGATATTCACTTCATAGTATACCTATTGGCTTTTACAGGATATTCGCTTGGTTAGACCGCCCCGAATCTCGAGATATTTCATTTGTTGTAAATTGAACTAAGCCGCTATAGATAGATATGAAACGTGAAACATGTGAAACGTGCAGTGTTACCTTTTAGAAACTTGTTAAATATATTCCATTCCTGTAGTTCCGTCGATAATCGGAGAGCGTACCTACTAGATAAAACGAAGTGTTTTTTTTGTCACTTAAGTTCGCCGCCGCATCAGTACGACTGAGTAGGTACTTTACAACGCATTTCTTTGTGTTCTGTGCCTACCTAGAGAAAACTTAATTTTTGTAACTAGGTATTTAGCTTTCACAATGTCGACGTCGGACCCGCTAGTAGTCGCTCACAGCGAAATGGAATTAAAGATGTTATACACGAAAAGAGATGCGTTTTATAATCGAATGCAAACCATATTGGACCATGCGAAAGAAGTTGACGACGAATCGACAAGGGATACTTTTTTATGTGAAATGGAAACCGTTGAGAAATTGCGTTTGGATTTTGAAAGTGTGTTGGATCGCATAAATATCTGAAACCTTCATACAAGGTCAGCTATCAGGTGCTTAATTCGTTCGATGATTTGTTATGTCGCGCCAAGCGAATAGCAAAGGGTTTGTCGCCGCCACCGCTTCCAGTCGTAAAGCCGGACACTGACCAGCTTCTTTCGCCGGCCAGAAAAACTAATTCACCTCGATTGCCGCCAATTGAGTTGCCGGAGTTTAACGGAGATATTAAAAACTGGCCGTTGTTTTTCTCCAGTTTTACGAACACAGTTCATAATAATACTTCACTAACCGATTCCGAGCGGCTTTATTATTTGATTGGTAAACTAAAAGGCAAAGCGCAATCGGTGTGTGCCGGCATTACACCGAGTGCTGATAATTATGCTTTATTTCTGAACGCCTTAAAGAATAAATACGAAGATAAGCGATTGTTGGCATCTTCGTACTTGCAGCAAATTTTCGATTTAAAATCTGTGTCTACAGCTAACCTAGCAAACCTCGAGCACTACTTAGAAACAATAGCTCCGGCCGTCGCCGCCTTAAAAAACATAAAACTCGATAACCTCACCGACTTTCTGTTCTTCTACATCGCTCTGAGTAAATTGGACTCGGAAACTGTACGTTCCTTTGAACAGCTCAATAGAGGTACAGCAATTCCTTCATTCGATGAATTAATAGATTTTGTTCGCGACCACATAAGGATTTTACAAAGAACGACAGCTGTAAACAAGCACCCGCAGAGGTCAACGCATTCTTATGTATCTAACGAAGTTGAAGCGCCGCCGGCGCCTCCACCAGCGCCTCGTCCCGCGACGAACCGTTCATGCAAACTGTGCAATGGAGGACACGACCAGTTGTATGTAGGTGCCCTGCCTTTCAAGGGTTGTCGCCAAGAGAACGCTTCAATTTTGTAAAGAGTAATAGTTATTGTTACAACTGTCTGAGCTATAAACACCTCGCAGTGAGTTGCAATTCGAATTCTCAATGCCACAAATGTCGCAACAGACATCACACGATGCTTCATTTTGATCGCAATAATGTTGAGTCGTCGGGCGAGCCCCCACGGGCGCGGGCGGCGGCGCTAGCCGTCACCGCGCAGCCCTCACGGGCGCCCTCGCGCTCCCCCTCCCCCTCGCCCGCGCCCGCGCACGCCGGCTCTCTCGCGCGTGAGACGCGAGACTTGCCCGATCGCTCTGATGACGTCACCCTATGTTCATTATCAGATAACTTTGATAAACCAATACCGCGTGTCCCTACTACCGTGTTGCTCGCAACAGCACGCGTGATAGTTGTTGATTCGCATGGTAGGGAACACAGCATCCGTGTTTTGTTAGACAGTGCGTCGCAAAGCAATTTTGTTACGCGCGAGTGTTGCGACCTTTTGGGCTTGTCCGCTAGTAGTCGGCCCGTGACTTCTGTCGTGAAGGGTATTGGAGGCCTTAGCAAAAAACTACAAGGCATCGTGTCGATTAAGTTTTACTCACGACTTAACCGCAACGTTGGTTTTGATATAGATACGTTGGTAGTAGACAAGGTGACCGAAAGATTACCCACGGTGGAAGTAGACGTATCGTTGTTGTCTAACTTCAGTGTATTGCGTCTCGCCGACGAGACTTACTCTGTTCCCGGGAACATTGACATGTTAATTGGGGCTTCGATCTTCCCGCATCTTTTGTTACCAGGCAAGGTTCGAGGCCAAGCCTCACACGAAACACCGTATGCTTTAAATACAGTGCTCGGTTACGTCATTGTCGGCTCCGCGCCCGTCCGCGCAGAGTGCGATACAGCGACGGTCTCTTATTGTTGCGCCACAGAAACTTTAGACTCTTTCGTCCGCAAATTCTGGGAAATCGAAGAAGTCAGTGTCCCACCGAATGATATTCTTAGCCCTGATGACAAGGATTGCGAAGAGATTTATTCTCGCACGACCACTCGTGACAATGACGGAAGATACATAGTCGCTCTTCCCTTCAAGGGTAGTGTTCAGTCTCTCGGTGACTCCAGGAAAGCCGCCGAAAGACGATTTTTTTGCTTGGAGAAAAAACTAGAGGCGTCTTCCAACATAAGAGAGGCCTATGATGAAGTAATAAAGGAATATATTTCGAAGGATTATATCTCGCGTGTGACTCCCCAGGTGGCTTCTGAGGCAGGTCCTGGTTATTATATACCGCATCATGGTGTCATAAGGGACGATAAGGTCACGTCCAAGCTTCGAGTGGTATTGGACGCTAGTGCCAAGACAAGTACATCAGTGTCTCTAAATGACATTTTACACAACGGCCAAAATTTGCAGAAAGATTTGTTTGGTGTCATCGTCAATTTCCGTCTATTCAAGGTCGCGCTTTCAGCTGACATTCGACAGATGTTTTTGTGCATTGGAGTGCGCGAGTGTGATCGCAAGTTCCAACGTATTTTGTATCGCTTTTCGCCCTCAGAGCCCTTGAGCGTTTACGAGTTCAATCGCGTTTGTTTTGGATTGAAGTCAAGTCCGTTTCACGCTTTGCGGACTATTAAACAACTGACGGTAGATGAAGGCGATCACTTCCCCAGAGCCAGGAAACTAGTAGAAACTGGACTTTACATGGACGATGTCGTCTATTGTGTTGATAATCATGAGGAAGCTGTCACAACGACAGCTGAAGTTATTGGATTGATGAAGGCCGGTCAGTTTGACCTCGTCAAATGGACAACCAATTCTAATGAGGTGTTAGAATCAATTCCGGAGTCACATCGCCTATCATCTGTGAAAGAGTTCGACGAAACTGATTTGCACAAGGTACTGGGTCTGTGTTGGTCTCCTGTGACTGATCTTTTCCATCTAAAAGTTACCCAACCCGCTGAAACCTGTACGAAACGTACAATTCTATCTTGCGTAGCTCGGATCTGGGATATAATGGGATTTGTAGCTCCCGTTGTTCTATACGCCAAACTTCTTGTAAAGGAACTTTGGCTTCGTGATTGTGATTGGGACGCGCCTCCCCCTGAGGGTGTAATTAGGTTGTGGGCTCGTTTTAGAGATGAGCTCCCTTCTCTTGACAAATTTAAAATACCACGGCATCTGGGCATTACTAAGGGTAGCGTTGTCACCATACTGGGCTTCGCAGACGCCAGTGAGAAGGCCTACGGGGCTGTGGTGTATTTTCATGTGGAAAATTGCGGCACCGTATCCGTTGGTATTTGCGCGGCAAAATCACGTGTCTCTCCCAGAAAGATGGTCACACTAGAACGTCTCGAGCTGTGTGCGCTCTACGTGTTGGCTAAGCTCATTGCAGCAATTGTAAGCGCTTGTAGTAGCCGCATAAATATTGACAGAGTCTACGCATTTTCGGACTCAACCGTTGCGCTTTGTTGGGCTCACTCATCCCCGGATAGGTGGGACACCTTCGTAGCTAACAGAGTTGCTAAAATCGAGAAGGCTATATCAAAAAGAAATTTGTTTCATGTCTCCGGATACGAAAACCCGGCTGACTGTCTATCACGGGGTCTCACCCCCGCACAGATCATTGACCATCCTCTTTGGTTTAGCGGACCCCCTTGGGCAAAGAATGTACCCTCGCAATGGCCGATTTCGGATTTTAACCCTGCAACGGTCTCGGACCCCCCAGAAGAGAAAAGGCATTCACTAATTTTAACAACAAATAAAGAGTCGTTAGTTATATCCCTATCGAGGCGCTTTTCGTCCTGGTCCAAGCTATTGCGCTGTGTCGTGTATATCTGCAGATGTTCTAAATTGTTGCTACCCAGTTCATCGGGTTATATTACCGCATCGGAACTTGAATTCGCCGAATTACTTGTATTGAGAGAAGTGCAACATCATCATTTTCCTGATGAAATCGCTAACCTGCGAGTCGGCAAGCCTTGCAGACGCACATTCCAGCGCCTGCGACCATTCTTAAAGGATGGATTGATAAGAGTAGGAGGTCGATTGGTTAATGCTGCCCTGGAATTTGATCAGAGACATCCAATAGTTCTACCACACAAAGATCATATCCTTGATTTACTAGTTGATTATCACCATAAGGTGAACTGTCATGCTGGGCCTGATCTGTTGATGTCGCTGCTTCGTCAGAAATATTGGGTGATTTCTGCACGCGCTTTAATTCGCAACCGAGTACATAAATGCCTTCCATGCTTTCGTTTGCGGCCTCAACCGACTTTCCCGGAAATGGCGGATCATCGCTCTTGTCGCGTTATTGAGACAGCGAAACCTTTTGTGCATACTGGTACAGATTATGCCGGGCCCTTCAAGGTCACTTTAGCACGCGGACGCGGAGTGCGCTCCACCAAGGCTTATGTTTGCCTTTTTGTATGTATGACGACTCGCGCTGTACACATAGAACTGGTTGGCGATCTTAGTACGGATGGTTTTATGGGAGCCTTCAAGCGGTTTATCTCACGTCGTGGTCCTGTTGGACGGCTTTATTCTGATAATGGCACCAACTATATTGGAGCAAAGAAAAAATTGTCTGAGCTACACGCTTTTCTAACATCACGATATTTCCATACGGAATTTGCTCACACCCTAGCAGAAAACCGAATAAAATGGATATTGAATACGCCTGCTGCTAGCCATTTTGGTGGAAATTGGGAGGCAAATATAAAGAGCCTTAAGAGTCACTTGCACCGTGTTATCGGAGATCAGATTTTGACTTTCGAAGAGTTGAGTACTGTGCTTGCTCAAGTGGAGGCGGTGATGAACAGTCGACCCTTTTGTCGAACGCTTTCTAGCGATCCGTCAGAGCCGTTAGCATTGACTCCCGCACACTTTTTGAATCTAACACCTTTGAAATACTTACCAGCTCGCGAATATGAAGATAATGTTAAGCCACATCTTCTTTCGCGACACTCTTTATTAGAAACACTAGTCCAATCGTTCTGGAAACGGTGGAGACTAGATTACCTTCATACCTTGCAGGCCCGGCAAAAGTGGAACACGCCAGCTAACCCTATAACTATTGGAACTGTCGTTGTCCTCACTACTGAAAATGCTCCACCTTTGCACTGGCCCCTTGGTATAGTAGAGGAGGTATTCCCTGGTGCCGACGGCATAACCCGTATTGCTCGCGTTAGGACGGCAACGACTTCATTGTTGCGTCCGGTCGTGAGGCTTTGCCCATTACCTAATCAGTAATTGGACTATAATGGGATTAGATTTAGGTTAGATAAGATAAATTAGGATTAGTTTAGATTCCGGCTCTTAGTTTACTCGTTTGATAGATTAGTTATTTGAAGGGTAACCTTCAAGCTGGGGGGGAATGGTTGCGCCAACTAGCAAGCACAGTCACGTGATCCTTCCCCATCCCCTCCTTATCCTGCACGTACCAATTACAGAAGAGCTGAACGATTCGGACAGTTGGCAGTACTGACTGAAAGCCGGCCAGTTGCTTTGTTTTCGCCGCGCCCGCACCGCATGAAAATTATCACATCTGAAATCTTAGTGGTCCCCTTGTTTTTGTGTTCTTAAAATCATTGTGAATCAAAGACAAACTATTGTGGAGTGTTTGAACCACCGTCGTCAACGATCGCCGGTCGCCGCCGCCCTTGCAGCGTTGACTTCTACGTGACTACCTACCATCGCCATCTTGGAGTACTCCCCAGCTCACGCTGTCCAGGAGCTTCACCAGGTACGTGCTATCCCTTTCCACTCCACACTCCTGAGCAGCTTCACACCCCCCTTATCATAGCAGCTCAGGTTCACGTGTCTGTGCCCGCAACCAAGAGGTTAGATACAGTCCAACAAAAAGCCCACCAGCTCATCTGAGGCTATACCAATATATATATATAATTAATATTTCATAATTAATATTTTGGTCCATCACAGACTTCATTTTCACCCTAGGGCTTTTTTTTTAACATTTACATACAGGCACAACGAGTACATTGCTTCTGGCCCCAAACCTATTGTACCCTGTGTCGTGGGAACCACAAAAACAGTGTGAAGACTGAAACGGTGACATCGCGGCGCGGTGACAAAGGCGGGGCTCGAACCCAAGACATATGGCATGGTAGGCAAATGCCTTACCGCTGCGCCACAGAGGTCGTAATCCCATCTTCTATAATATAAACATGAATCGCTGAATGTGTTGGTAAGCGCAAATCTCGAGAGCAGCTGAACCGATTTCACTGATTTTTTTTTTAGAATATTCTACCTTGAAGTGCGAGGATGGTTCTTACGGAAAGAAAAATAAAAAAAAAAGATTAAAGAATCGACTGTTAGACGGTACGAAGTTCGCTGGGTTGGCTAGTTCCTCATATTACACTATTTTTATTTTTAATGCACTAACCCGTGCTAAGGAACAAATTTAAAAACCTATTTAGAGGCTAAAAATTTCACCCATGCCGGGATTCGAACCCGCAACCTCTGGTACCACTTTGTGCCACTGATGTATTGAGCTACTTTTTAAAGGTGCCTACGTGGAGCGTCCAAATGGAAGAATGTTCATCAAACGAGAGAAAAAAAATTGCCATGGACTTAGATATGTCAAGAAGACGGCGACAGAAAAAAAAAGATAATGTGGTACGGATAGCCAGAGGTTGCGGGTTCGAATCCCGGCATGGGTGAAATTTTTAGCCTCTAAATAGGTTTTTAAATTAGTTCCTCATAAAAAAAATTACTTCGCTGATTTGTCCATGACCTATGGCTAGGGAGGCATACGTATTACTTCCAGGCCAATGAGGTAGACATGGTTATGAGTAGTATAGTATTGGGAACTCTAGGACACTTTTCCGTCGTGAGAGGCTCACTGCGTTCGCCGTCACTCCTTCAAAGTGTCCTAGAGTTCCCAATTACTATTGTGGGAAATATGCAATCGAACCATTTCATTACTTTTTATCTAAGACCTGATTAAACTTTAAGGAATATTAGACTAAAAAACAACTTACTGAAACTGGATACTGGGTTTTCTCGCAACACTAATAACATACTCGGTTGGCACTTTACACAAAGCATTATGGTAAATTATTAACTCTCGAGTATACATTATAAGCGTTCAATATATTGTGTTTAGAAGGTACTTAATTTACGAATGGAAATTTATAGTTTCGTTGTCACCGTAGGTATCCACTAAAATTTCCTCAAAAACTTAGTTTAAGACATAATATCTGGAGTAATTTTGATTTAGTTATCACCGCTAAGGTTTCCACCAAAATTAATCCGAGCTCCTCACAGAATCGACCGCTTATACTGGGCTCAAATGAAGAGTGAATCTAAGTTGAAAGTCTGCATTTCCGCACAAAGAGAGTTCATACAACGATTACGACAACTACCAAAGCAAACGTCACTCACCACACAGACCTTACATACGTCAACATTCAAACATTGGTAATGTGTAGTAGTGATGAGAATTTGCAAGCGCAGCACGAGCACAGGTGAGGATTGTTTGTTAGCCGGCTATCGCATTGCACGGTTTCGCGATAAAATGCAAACTAATCAAAACACATTAATCTTCTTGTGCGACTGAGAACAACACAAATACCGTTGACTGCCTGGATGGTCTAGCGGTATCAAGTTAGACTACCAAACCAGAGGTCGTAGGTTAGATTCCTATCGGAGGCCGTCATACTTTCATTTGTACAAATGATCTCAGTCTGGGTGTTTTTCCATGTTTATCCTTGTCTGGTTACCATAGCACAGGGTATCCTAGTTTGGGACCAGATCAAGTGATTGTGATGTGTGAAAGTTATTATTACTATTCCTTAACATTTGAAGCATTAGGGTTTATGACGCAATAGTTCATTATTACTTGTTAGTGATTGTAGTGCTCTATGGTACTGTGGTGTGGTGATGTGACTTTTCGCTGACTCGCACATATGGGCAGTTCTCGATAAATACGGTATAAATCGTCTCGTATATCATGTTAGGACCTGTAGATGTGCGAAGCGCTGATTAATTGCTGATGAAAATGTCTAGTCCGGAGGGCCAGGTGGTCCAGAATTAAAGTATACCTAGGGCTGTCACAGTTACATAATAACTTTCAGTATAAGCAAAGTTTATTTTCTATCATCACGTTATTTATTATTAAAGATACCTACCAGTTTTAATAAGCTATTTATTAGTATGACTACGTATATTGTCTATCTATTCTACTACAGGCTAATATTATACGTTTACTCAAATATGTAATTATAGGATAGAAATGGGTTGGAATGAAAATATTAAAATCGATTTCCACAACCAGACGTGACAAAGGGTCAAGAACGAACTTGTCATAACCTGATTCCGATTTCATGTTTTTAGTACTTCATGGCTATCTTACAGGGCCGCGTTTCATACATAATACTAGAATTTATAGTTTATGTACCTACAATTCGATGTAGGTACATTGCGTAGTCGAATCTTCATACTGGTTAATCTGTGAGATAATCGCTATGCAATGTATTTTCGAATCGAATTTTCATAGTAAACCATGATTATTATAGTTCTATAAAACAGGCGTTAGTCGTTTAGTTATACTACTAAAATACTATAGTCATACTACTAAAAGACTAATATGTGTGCTTAACTTCCACATATATGTTAGGCAGATGTCCACCGGTCTGTTTATAAGTGTTCTCTGGTGGTCTTCAGATTCTGATAAGGGCCTGCTGAATCAGAATTTTTGCGGAGTTCTTGTGTGTGGGTAGAATCTGTGAAAGTTGTCTAGGGCTGTCACATTTGTGTACATATTTATTTTCCAATTCCCGTTGTGTACAAAGTCTCTTTTCACTCAGTCATATCAATGCTTCAAATGCTTCTTCTTTTAAACAGGGTTAGACATGATTTAGTGAAACGTTGTTTTTTCTAAAACTTAGCTTAACAGCAACTTAGTACTGAGATTGCTTTATGTTAAGTATAGATTACGATTCATACTTTGTTCCGATTTCCCAATTTAAAGAACAGCAACGTAAGGATAATATTTAAAATTGTAACTATCACCTACAAATATTTATGATGCTTGAGTAAGCATTGTATTTTTTAAGGCAACTGTAAAATTCTATTGAACACATTTGTGCGCTTGGTTTTATTAAATAATATTTTTTACCATGTGAGTTTGACAGCCCTGACTGATATCATGTTCCGACTTGTTTCCATGTGTAAAGTTGAATATGTGTAGGTAAAATATTGAAACGAAAGCATTTTCTCGCCTATAAAACGTGGTGCATTTGTTTGATCAATTATATTCAGCTTCAGTAACATCAAGAGATCAACACTCCAGAAGTAATCCAGATCTACATACAAAAATGTGAGTAAGTAACCTTCTTTTTTTTATATTTTGTTTCCAAATTGGGACCTCGCTACGGACCTGGCCTTTGGCCCGCCGGCTGGTGACAATGAGGACTTCATTATCTTGGCTTCTAATGACTTGGAACACCAAGTCCTCGTCCGACGTGATGTTCCACTGTGGGGTGGTCCGGTGGTGACTTGGTGTATCTCGTGTCAATCTTACAATTTTGCCCCTTGTATTGTAGCTATTATACACTGTTAATTATGTACTTGTCATTTCTCAGAGTTAATCCAGTAATTAAAGTTTCCTCTCCCATTTCATTACACTTCACCGACTATGCGTATTCAAGCTGACTTTGTTTTCTTATTGCGGTTTTTCCTCAGGTCGGACTCAGAGGTTGAATCGATATACACTGAGCAGCCGCGTGAAAAGAAGCAACGTACTGCACCTGCACCTGTGCCTAAGCGCCGAACAACCGCTGCAGCGGAAAATTCAAAGTACGTGAGTCGTTTTTTTTATGGGTCATTTTTATATAGGTCTCACTGCAGGGCAAAAGCCTTCTCTCTGAGAGAGACTGCGTGGCTTTCTTTGCAAGCGTGCTCACTTCCGTGTTGTTTTTATGGTAGTTTATTTTTTCAACGTGTTTTCCTACCAATCTAAAACCCGATTTACACTTCAATAAGTACAGTGGTGAGTTAACTTGCATCGTCGTCGAGTTAAGTTGCTTTTGTCGTTCAAACGCCGTTCAAACTGCAAACGCGACTTAACTCGCCGACGATGCAAGTTAACTCACTACTGTACTTATTTAAGTGTGAATCGGGATCAAGGTAGACATGGCAGCAACTGAATAATGATTCAATTATTCATCCAGTCGACCTATTAGTCAGACTGCTTCTTCTAGCCCTACTTTCATTGTCAATATTGAATAATTGCGTTACAATTGAATGAGTTCATATTTTCTCCAATTGTACCAATTATAAAGGTATGGTTTAAGGTATGGTATTTAGTATTGTAAGTAGTGGTATATTATTCAGCGAGAGCGTGACACGATAACCAACACACTGTCTTATTTAATGTTGACATTAAAACTAAGGGCTATAATATGTTACATCTAACTACAGTTCATGTAGCATTGAAGTCATTTTTTGTTTTTTTCTTGCATGCAGGTCTAAAAAGAAGGTGGTGAAGGGGCGTAAGACCAGCGAGTTCGACCTATTCGGGGTGCTCTCGGATGACGACGATGACGTGTTGGCAACTGCATCTCATCACTCCGTCACATCCTCGCTCACCACAAAGGTCGCTGACGGCTCTCTGCGACGGACTGCACCTCTAGAGGGGGAGTACTTTGTGGAAGTAAAGGTGTATCTCACGCGGGACGCTAAGCAGCAGGACCACTGGAAGAAGGCCCAGTTCCTGCTGAAAGCGCAGCTCGACCGTGGGACACCTGCGTGGGACCAGCTCCAGGGCTTCATCCGACGCGTGAAACCGCTGTTTAAAGACTCCGAACCCACATTTTATGGTGACGCAGTTAAATATAAGTAAATCGTCGCTGTAAAATGCCTGTTAGGTGTTTTACTATTGTATTATTATGGGTCATAGGTTAGATTAGGTTTTAATTAAAGGCGGGTGGTGTCCGTCTTGTGAAGGAGCGTAAGACCAGCGAGTTCGACCTATTCGGGGTGCTCTCGGACGACGACGACGACGTGTTGGCAACTGCATCTCATCACTCCGTCACATCCTCGCTCACCACAAAGGTCGCTGACGGCTCTCTGCGACGGACTGCACCTCTGGAGGGGGAGTACTTTGTGGAAGTAAAGGTGTATCTCACGCGGGACGCCAAGCAGCAGGACCACTGGAAGAAGGCGCAGTTCCTGCTGAAAGCGCAGCTCGACAGTGGGACACCTGCGTGGGACCAGCTCTAGGGCTTCATCGGACGCGTGAAACCGCTGTTTAAAGACTCCGAACCCACACTTTACGGTGACGTAGTTAAATATAAGTAAATCGTCGCTGTAAAACGCCTGTTAGGTGTTTTACGTTTGAGTGCTGCGTTTGAGTGTACGTTTCAAATTTGCGTGATAATGCCGTACTGTACTGCATGTGTAGTCCAAGTAGAGAAAAAAAACTGGGTGGGTCATGTACGCAGTACTGCTCACAAAGAGAAAAGCAGCGTACCTCTAAGCGATGGTGTAGTTCTGATTGCGTCTGCTTTTCGAGGTCGTATAGCTACTTATAAGATTCTTGCGACTGATTTAGAGAACTGTTTGCCAGAGACGTTTATCACGGAAATCTCCCCCAAAATTGAGAAACTTTTACGGGATTCGCTTGCAAAACATGTAAACGTAAAGGTAAACTTCGAGTTTTTCAGTAACTTCGTTCTCTTTAAAAACGAAGGTCAAGAGGTAAAATCCTTCTCGACAAAGAATGTTGCATTACATCGTAACTTTGACTTTGCAAAGCTAATAGGTAAAACGGTAGCCTGTTTAAAAAAGAAAATAGAAGAGTTTGAAGAGCGTGACAGTGGGTGGACATTTCTCAATAATCTTTTCTTGGAAATAAACATCAACAAGTACGAACCTATTTATGGAGCTGCTCGTATCGACTTGCCACCGGTTATTAAAAACAAGAAAGCGTGTCTCAACATGCAAAATAAAGATGACGCTTGTTTCTTGTGGAGTATTGTCGCTGCACTTCATACTCCTAAAGGTAGGGCCGATCGTACGTCTTCGTACCCCCATTTTACCAAAGTGCTGAATACTGCTGATTTGAGCCTTCCAGTTACTCTAGCGGACGTTAAATCGTTCGAGACCAACAATCCAAACATAAGCGTTAACATATATGCGTTGAAAAATACCAAGGGTATTGTTGGACCCATTTACAAATCGGAACACAAGTATAGGACGACACGCGTTAATTTGCTGTTATTAGAGAAAGGAAACCGCACTCATTACGTTTTAATTAAAAATCTACCTCGGCTTGTTCGCAGTCAGATGACTAAACATCATGGTAAATTGTATTTCTGTGAAGACTGTCTCCAATTTCTATCATCCGAGCAAACCCTACAAAACCATTTATGTAGTGGTGTTGCTACAGTGCTTCCTGGGAAAGGAACTTTTCTTGAATTCAAACACTTTGCTCATAAGCAAGATATGCCTTTTGCTATTTATGCAGACTTTGAAACGCTTCTAGTTCCTTATCAAGGATGTCAGCAAAATCCTGATTTGAGTTACACATATAACGCAAAGAAACACGTACCAATTGCATTCGCATACCATGTTGTTTGCTCATTTGATACTAATTTAAATCGATTTGTTCAGTACCGTGGCTCTGACTGTGCTCAAAAATTTGTTAAACTACTCGTTCGAGAAGTGAAAAGAATATACAGTATTGTTAATAAAAACATCCCTATGACATTTACAAGCGAAAATGTAAAAGATTATGCGGAAGCAGATTGTTGTCACATCTGTGATCGTCTAATATTTACAGACAAAGTTAGAGATCACTGTCATCTGACAGGTCGTTATCGCGGTGCGGCACATGCATATTGTAACTTGAAATTTCGAGTTCCCAAACTAGTTCCGATATTTTTTCATAACCTCGCAGGATATGACTGTCATTTGTTCATTAAAGAACTGAGTGACATTTGCGGACCGATAAAAATTATTCCAAAAAACAAAGAGAACTACATTTCGTTCACGAAGTTTTTTCAAATTTCTGAAGACGAATTTGCTCAAATACGATTCGTTGACTCGTATAAATTTTTGGGCACGAGTTTACAAAAGTTGGCAAAAGGCTTGCACAAAAATGACTTTACTTATCTTTCGCGTTATTTCCCAGATGAAAATCAGTTTGAGTTACTTACACGCAAAGGGGTGTACCCCTACGATTATATGACTTGTTGGAAAATGTTTACAGATAAACAACTACCTGATAAGTCGTTGTTCTACAATTCTATGGCTGACGAACACATATCGGACGAAGAGTATGCGCACGCTCAAAATGTGTGGCAAACTTTCGAAATTGAAAACATGGGCAAATATACAGACCTTTATGTGAAGACTGATGTGCTGTTATTAACAGACGTCTTCGAAAACTTCAGGAAGACATGTAAGACGCATTACAACTTAGATCCAGCCTTCTACCTAACTTCTCCAAGTTTGTCATTTGATGCAATGCTTCTAAAAACGGGGATCCAATTAGAACTTATAGATAACTTGGAAATTATTCGCATGATTCAAAAGGGTATCAGAGGTGGCATTTGCATGTGTTCCAAAAGACACTCGCAAGCAAACAATTCATATATGGAGACGTACGATCCAACTAAACGAGACTCATTTTTGGTATACATTGACTGTAACAATTTATACGGATACAGCATGTGCCAGTCCTTGCCAATTTCGGATTTTAGATTTTTAAGTGAATCTGAAATCGAAAACTTGAATGTTGAAGACATTCCCAATGATGCTCCACGAGGTTACATATTAGAAGTAGACTTATTGTACCCTGATGAGTTACACGATGCGCATAGCGATTACCCATTTTGTGCTGAGAAATTCATTCCTCCTGGAGGTAAGACACCTAAATTGACTCCGAACTTGTACGATAAATTTTACTACGTGATACATTACGTTCACCTCAAAACATGTCTGGCAAACGGATTGATCCTCGCTAAAGTTCATAGAGTTATAACATTTCGCCAGAGAGCTTTTTTGAAAGAATACATCGATTTAAACACGGAACTAAGAAAAAAAGCGGTCACTCAGTTCCAGCAAGACCTGTTCAAGTTAAATAATAACTCTATTTTCGGAAAAACGCTAGAGGATAGTGAAAAACGCGTTAATGTTAAACTTGTTACACAATGGCATGATAAAATAAACAAAACAAAAAAACATGATACCGCTGACAAATTGATTGCTCGGTTAAACTTCCATAGCGCAAGCGTATTTTCCGAAAACTTAGTCGCTATTCAAATGAAACCGGAAAGAGTAATTTTGAACAAACCAATTTATGTGGGTTTTGCAGTGCTGGAGCTGTCTAAGAGTCACATGTATGACTTTCACTATTCGGTAATTAAGCCTAAGTATGGAAAACAAATACAGCTTTGTTACACCGACACTGACAGCTTTGTTTATGAAATTCAAACCGAAGATTTTTATAGAGATATGAAAGAATCCTTGATGGATTTTTTTGATACAAGCAATTACAAACCTCGAAACCAGTTCGGCCTACCATTGGTAAACAAAAAAGTGCCTGGTTTATTTAAAGATGAATTGGGGGGGAAAATTTTGACCGAATTCATTGGTTTGCGCTCAAAATTATATTGCATAAAAACCACTGAGCTGGTAATAAAGAAAGCCAAAGGGGTGAAAAAGTGCGTAGTCCGAGATTTAGCTGCAAGCGATTATCGTGAAGTGTTGCTGAACAATAAACTAGTCAGACGAAAGCAAAATCTTTTCAAGTCTATAAAACACGAAATATTTACCCAGTCTGTAAATAAAATTGCTTTGTCTAATACAGACGATAAAAGATGTATAATGCCGGACAAAGTGTCCACTGTAGCCTGGGGGCATAACTCATTATTTTAAATATAACACTTATTGAAATGGTTTAAAGATGACTCTTGTATTAAGTTATACCTATGTAAGTAATTTTAGTATAAGCACATTAAGAAAAAAAACATTAAATCTAGTTTTTCTGAATTTTGAATTTGTGTACATTTTAAGATAATATTGTAGATAGACATTTAAATACCTACCTACACTAAAATAAACGTTTTTATCTGAAACAAATACCTGTGTTCATACTTATTCCATATCCTTGATAGGTTTGATCAAGACCTGACCTGCTCTGGCTGTGTCATCAAATTCTTCATTTCACTTCCACCTCAAGCAAGACCGAACCTGTCGCAATTGTGTCATCAAGACGTCCTTTGTTTAAACTAACTTTGCGAGCTCGCGCGCATGAAGCGCGCGGGGAGGGGGGCCACCCGCGACGATGTTATGCATCGTCGTATAACATTGCATACAGCGGGGAGAGGTAGCTCTGGTTATATTGGTCGGACAACTCTTTCGAATAATGATGACTATTGATGACGCAGCTTGACTGAGTCCGTAATTCATTCGCAAGTTAACATCGATAGCATCGAGACGAGTTACTGTGCTGATAAAATATTTTTATTTTGGTAAGTTGAAACCTGTCTACTTTGAATAAATATCTAACTTCTTTTTAATTTTGTCGATACTAAAATCTATTATTTATTTTCAGATCACCAAGATGACCTACAGCCCGACGATAACGGACCCTTTCTTCTACGGCCAGCATTTACTGACCGGATTCGAGAGCGAGGATGTGGAAGAAGTTGGGGCTCCAGAACCTCCCCCGCGAAATCCGAACAAGCGAGTGCGGCCTTCCAAGAAAAAGACGCAAAATACAACTTCCTACATTGTGAAGAAATCGCGGCGTAAAGGTTTGCGAATGATAAAAATCAAAGTGATTGACTTATCCAGTGACAGTGAAGTGGAAACGTCGAATGCGCAGTATATGGTGATGGAACATACCGACGAGATAATGGACATGACCGAAAATTTACTTGACAGAATGAGTAGGAAGTTAACTAATAATAGTAATGATTACTAAAAATGTGAAGAATTATTTTTTCTTTGTATTTCGCTAGGTAACTAGCATTATGCAATAATTATGTAATACTATAAATAAATTTAACTGTGTCAAATATTATTAATCTTAGTTATAAGTAGAATAAGTGTTACCGATGTTAAAATGCGAATCATTTAAATATAATATCTTAAACTAAACTGACTTTTGTTTTCTTTTTCTCAGTCAATAAAACAAGAAAATATAAAATTACGTAGTAACACATTTATTTTTCATAAAATAATAATTAAGTACAAATTCAATGGTAAGAAGTTAATTAAAAATTATATTGACACTGTATTGTCAACACACCATCTTCTTATACATATAACATTTTTTAATGCACAGTAATCGTTATGAATCAGACAGTTATATTTACTACATTTATTCGTACAATAATAAGAAATTAAGGTCTTAAGATTAGGTATATCCATTTCGCCAACATCCTTTACAATGCTATTCGGACATAGATCCTGAACCCATTTACATTTTTCAACCCCCTTTGCAACTAAAGTTTTACCAGATAGGGATGACTTAATCATACTCTTAAATTCTTTATAGCTTATTAATCCTTCACTCCAGTAGATTCCTCGATTTTTCCCGAGCCAAACAACTTGTTTCTTTTCTTCGTCAGTCAAATGTTTGAAAGGAAATGGAGGTTTTATTAAAAAAACTTCTGTACTTTCACTTGCTGCCGTAGCAAATTCTTTGACAATAAAATTATTTTTGTAGTCTTTAAAGCCTTGTAAATCTACAAAAATGTATTCCGGATTCATGATATTTTCTTCACTACACTGGTAAGAGGTTTATATTCTATAACACAATCGTTCAATATTAAACAGTACGCAGTTGTTTTGTCTGGTATTGCTATCTCGCTCTCAATTTCAACACGAACGTCGACAGGTCCAGTCTTCAGCGTATCGTTCTGACGACAGCAATCAATTACAAATAATGGAGTTTTTTCTTTGAAGTCGATGTAATTTAACAGGGGTTCCGGAAGACGGCTGTAGTAAGACTGTTGAAATTTAGCATACAACTCGTATAATAAAGCATAATTGTCATTGCTAAATTTAACGTTTAGGTTTTCATACGGGAAGTAGGTTGAGTTTAAAAACACTTTTATGTCACGCAAGTTACAATGATCGAATCGGGACATATCCTGAAATCCATTATTTTTGCGGTCTTTCTGTAATCCAATGATAACGTACCTTGGCTTTTCTATCTGTGATGAAGTTTTGATTGCCCATGTATGCTTCGTTGTTTGAGGTAAAAGTGGATATTCATAAAGATCCCAGTTTCTAAACGCTACTTTAATAGCTCTGTCTCTTTCTAAATACCTAAGCAAGTTGATTCTCTCTCGGTCAGACACCTTAACGTGGGGCACCCGCCACATAATTTTATCGATTACGATATCTTCTACAACCTCATTATTATTTAATTTAATTGCATTCATGTTGGTATTGCTTCGCAAAAGTATAAGTTCGTGCTTGCAATTTATTATAATTTTTTTGTAATCCTCCGCAAACCCAAGGATTCTATTGAGTGGGAGACAGCCTGAAAAACTTCCTCCCATTGTGTTTTTAATACCGTCAATGCTCCAACCCCATGCATAAGACATTTTTGATTCGCTTTCATTCATTGATAATAAACATTTCATTGTGGTTGTTATGCCTGCATTCTTAATCTTATCGATTTCAACCCCATTTAATTCGTACCGAATATCTTGAAATAAAAATAGTATTGGGTTATTTATTAATTGAAACTCGGTCACTTTGGCTTTAGTTTCACTGTTGATTACGCTGATCCTTCCTTCTACGTATAAAGTACTCTCCGACGGTAGAATGTAAAGGTCTTGCTGGTTAATTGGAATCCGTATCTCATCGTTCCTATTGTAGCTGCTTACATAAGGCTTGTAGGAATGAATCTGAATACTTTCAATGCTGTTGTCTTGTACAAAAGGTTCTGCTACATTAAGCATTTTAGTTACTTCGACAAATTTATTAATTTGAGAAATTGTTTATTGGCTTTGGTTAACTTATTTCTTTTTGGTGGTACCTTCGTAATATTTGAAAGCAAACTGCGCTTTCTGCTAGTAGTACACAGGTTTTTATTGAAATCAATCATTTTTTCTTCAGATGTAAGCAAAGCTGTACTTCTTCCCTTCTTAAATTTAGTGGGTTATTATTTAAATCCAAAATTCTAATATTAATTGCACTCACACTGTTTTGGATAACTGGGAAATAGATAACGTTTTTAGGAATTTCAATTATTCGATAACCCGGCGGCACATTCGGAGAAAACTCATAAATTATATGGCTAGGTTTTCCATTAACAAATGATCCACTTACAATATCACATTCGATTCGGACTATGGCTGATGGTAAAATGTTGATCGGATAGGAAGATGTGTGTAATATATTAGCTTTTAATAATACTTTTCCAAATCCTAATGTAACTCCTATTGAGTTCTCCTTATCAAAATGAATGTCTTTGCTACTAAAAATACTGGTGCTTAAAGTATTATTATTGCAAGTTAATTCCAAAACACAATCATGAACATGTTTCGTTAGGAAGTCAATAATATCTTCAAGTTCATATGAACCCTCTGGTATTATCACAACCCCATCTTTACCGTAATAGAATTTATTATTTCTGTGATCAACATTAGGAATTGAATTAAAAGTAGTGAAGTACAACAGGCCACACTCATAATCACCATCAGTTTCCAAAGCCGGTGAATAATTTGTTACAAGAGCAGAGTCTGTGCCCGTTATAGACATTGTGAAAGACATAGTTAACTGACTCGTTTCCAGAAACCTTTCAAAAATTTAAGACATAAATGTCCACAGTTAAACGTGTTGTATGCTTGATATTTAGTATAATTGTAATACAAATCTGCGCCACTTAGGTATTTAACCAATTCTGTAGGAGGTTTTAAATCTCCGAAACTGTTAAAATATTCACAATAATTATAAATTTTTACGAAGGCTACCCAATGCGTTCCAGGGTTGTCAGAACTATCTAAATTAATAATCGCACACTCAATTTGTTTAGGTTTTTGAGGCAAATTATCCCTCATGTATACACCTCTGAAATATGGTATATTACTGTTATTAACATATTTCATTATATCTTCATTTGTGAGTGCGCGTCGGGGTAGCCTATTTAGCAGTTTTTTGTATGTAAACAGAGCCCACCACCTTTTTTGTACGGTTTGATGTACAGCCCTTTTCCAATAGCAATTGTCTCCATCATCTTATTATGACGTATTGATTCTTTTAGATTTTCTTGAGCAGATTTGGAGTCGTTCACTGCTTTTGCTATTCCAGCTGCACCTCCAGCTAATGCACCTACTGCCGAAAGGCAAGCAAATATAGGAAGAAGTGGTAGTATCCCCCCAATTTTTGGGATTGGTATTATTCGAGGTAGCTGAACTTTCATATTTTTAGGAAACAATTTTTTTGCAGCTAAATGTGCATATTTAATTGCAGATTGTTTGTTTTTTAGTTTAGCTTTCTTTAATTGTGTACTTATTTTTCTAATACCTGATTTAAAACCAGCACCTGTCTTAACCTTAACTTTCATGATTTTGTTTACTAACCACGAAGCAAGTCTTTCCCCTCTACTCACGTCTTTTGCTTTTGATCTAAGTTTTGCCATTTCCATCAATTCTTTATCAGCTTGGTGTCGATTGCGCGTATCGGTGTATTTAGTATAGGCAATGTCGTGACGCATACAAGCATCGTCTAACTGATTAATACCTCGATCACCTCTTAGTAAGCGTTTTTCTAGTTTTGTGCCAGGGCCGCAATAATTATATCCTGGTAAATGTAACTCGAGTGGTAAATTATTTATTAATTTATTAATAAGTCCTCTTCCAGTCATCACTTACGAACGAATGAATAAAATTTTGCATTCATGAGTGTAATATAATAACATTATTTCACGACATCATTTTTACCGATCCAACTGTTTTCAGCGTCTTTTAATCCAAGCCATTTGACAAATAACATATTTCCTCTCTTTTTCAATACCTTTTCAATTAAATAAACACCGGGATTACGTGTTTTATTTAATTCCTGCTTGTAGAAACTACCTTTTATTAATTGATTATGCTGGTCTTTAATACGATATGTAATGGGAGTAGTTTTGTTAACTTTGCTAATGGTAAATAACTCGGTCGACCAATTGGGAGTATACCCTTTGTAAAAACACCCTTTGTACTTGCTAATACGAACGCAATCCCCTACTTTACACTTTGGTTTCACTGAGGATGACTCTGCGTGAGATACAATATTTTCTAAAACTTTGGGTTCATTGACTTTGTTTACCTCCACTGGTCGATACTTTGTTGTACGGTGTTTCGTACTATTATATGAAATCACAATATCAACTAATGGTTTTCCAATCCATTTGTAATTGCCAACTAAACTAAAATATTTATATAGCTTATTCTTCAATGTCCTTATAACTCTTTCAACAATAGATGCTTTCTTTGTAGAAAAAGTTGAATAATGGTTAATGTGGTATGATTGCATAAGCCTTTGAAAAGATTTGTTATAAAATTCTGTTCCTAAATCGGTCTGTACGTTAGTTGGAACACGATTACTTTTTAAAATTTTTTCAAATGCATTACACACTTCATTCATTGATTTAGTTTTTAATGGAACAGTCCAAACATATTTTGAAAAACAATCTATAATGACTAAAATAAAATTAAATCCTCTATTGTGTTTTCGAATATGTTGGATATCAATTAAATCCGCTTGCCATAAATCATCGATTCCTTTAAGAATAACTTGCCGTCGATTAAAATTTCTTCTAGCAGCTCTATGAATCTCGTTCACCACTTTTTCTTTACTCATAATTTCTACTGGCAATGTCTCTGATTGCTACCAACTGATCTTTGATAATAGAACTAACTTCTACCCTTGTACACTTTTCATCTAACTGTTTCTGAATCAGTTTTATCTGACTCTTTATACTTTTTAGCTCGACAAGAATATCATGCTCTTTGCAAAATAACTTTAAGTTTTGATCAACATACTCTTTGTTGACAGCCTCATCTGGTAGTACAGGAAGTCTCAATCCTACCAGTTTTTTTGATTTCAAGTCATATTCTCCGTTAAGGTTTTGAGTAAGATTTTTATTATTGGTGCTATAAAATATTTCTGATGGACGAAGTCTTTTATGCACATGGTGGCCAAATTTATCAATATTCATCATTTTTTTAAGAAGGTTGAACAAGAACTGATGGAAAATACATTTGAGTTTGTAATTATATTACTTTATTAGACCACATTCACGCAGTTCTTCAATGATAGAAATAATTTCGTTATTAAGCCCTGTATTACCAGCTTCGCGAGACGCAATAAGTAATTTTAAACGTTCCACCAATTCATTTGGATCATCCCAGTACACATAATCCACATTTTTATTCATTTTTTTCAAAACTGGTAACCCTTCTCCTTGCGGCAGACTTTCAATACTGCTAGAAGTATTTTTGGTTAGTTTAAAGAGAGGTTTTATTATTTGCAAATACTTCATACCTCTATTACTTTTTATTGGCTGTTTAGGACTGAAATCACGACGGTGAGCATTTGTTTCTAACAGTAATTGTTTATAGTTTTTTAAATCATCAGGCTTAACTAAACTTAAATTTGGTTTTGGTTTCAACAATAATTCAGCTAATCCAGGTGTATTTAAATAACTTTTCCCGCCAACTGAAATCTTATTTTCTGTAACTGACACTCGCAGTGATCCCAACATAGTTTTTCCTCGCTCCAGCCTTACTCCATAAGGTACATTACTAAATATTTCCGATGACAATGACCAAGAAGAAGAATCTTGGCGAGGACTCTGAACAGATTCAAGAGTTTTAAACGATGTGTCACTTGAATCACCCATGTTTAAATCGCCTTCATCAGTTTCACTAAATGCTTTCTGTTCAGGTTTTTGGGAGTCACGATCACTATTTTGCATAAAATTGTAGCTGGTAGATGCACCATCATCGATTTCATTAAGGTCTTTGTTAGTATCAATGTTTGTTTTAGTGTCCCAGTGTCTATCATCCCAATACTCTTTATTAATCTTTTCATTTTTTGCGGCGATGCTTTTTAGTGGACCTGTTAATGGTTTGAAAACCTTTTCCAATACTAGATCATTATCGTGGTCAATATCTTTCAATTGTTTAAACTTTCTTTTTACAGCTTCAGCAGATTCTACAATCTGTGTTTTTAGTATCTTTTCCATAGCGAGATAAAATATGTACTTTCTCTCGCAACGCAAACCGATTAGTAACGACACTTCGATCCGTAACTCATTATAAATAGCACAAATATGCTTAGTCAAAGACAACGAATTTGTCAAAGTTCATTCTGTAACATCCTTTACCTTTTTCACAATCTTTATTAATTACCAAATAATTATAAGGCACACTCCATATTTTTTTGCACATCTCTCGAAACTGTGTCCAGCTCATATCTGCGTTAACATGTTCGTTATAAATATGTCGTAGATTGATGTCATCCTGTTTAAAAATTATAATCAAATTAGCATTATCCCTGATCAATTGCTTTGGTATCTTACTGTATGTTTGATTCAAATAGAAAGAATCAATCTTTTTATGTCTACCCATCGCAAAATAATCACGTATGTTATTTTGTTTTTCACAAGCAACGTCATCAAATATCATTACGGAGTAAGGTTTGGCATTTTGATGACTTATCACTTCTTCGTTGTCACGAAATTTACTGAAATTTATCTCAGGAACCATGCTTAACACTTTATCTAAAAAAACGTATTTTGGCTGGAAGAGCGTTTTAGAATAAAGGTAAACGTTTCGGTAGCGCAATCCATTTTTGTGCAATAGAAGACCTATCATTACGTTTGTTTTACCGCAGTTCGAAGGACCACAAATTATGCATCGAATTGTATTTGGTAAAAGATTTCCATGTAGTTTTATTTTGTTGTTAGATTCGCTACAAATGTTTTCCAAACGTAATGTTTGCGCTTGTTGTATAAATTTCATTCTTGAGTAAATAAAATAAAAACGATACTAACACCTAGAACTGCAGGCGTGCAATGAAGTGATTGTTGTATTTGACGCTTATATAAATAATTCCTATGAATGAACTGAAGTAAAAAAGAGTTTCCGTTTTAGTAAGTTAATCAAGTAATGAAATGTCTAGATTGCATATTTCCCACAATAGTATTGGGAACTCTAGGACACTTTGAAGGAGTGACGGCGAACGCAGTGAGCCTCTCACGACGGAAAAGTGTCCTAGAGTTCCCAATACTATACTACTGTTATGCCATACCGTGTGTGCCAAAGCTAACGACATCTCTGCTAGAAATAAAGTATTTTCCCGGAAGAATGCCTCAGGCAACCGATGGGCGAACGAAGGTTAATCTAGGACTAACATTTACCATTTTTGTAGACATCCATCTACCAAATAGGGAATAAATAGTATTTCTAAAACATCGGGAATAAGGTTAACTACGTTGTACCTACCTAATAAATAATCGCTATTGGACGCTACGTAGTGCTCACTCGCGCCAACAATGGAAAAAAAACATATCTGCTTCTATAACGCGTCTTTAAAAAAAAGGAAACCTCATTCTATATCAACCCCTGTATGTCCCCGCTGCTGGGGCACGGGTCTCTCCCTGCATCGCTGGAAGATTAGGCCACACTCCACCACGGGGGCCAAGTCGGGGTGAAGGATTGTAAGACAGTGGCAGGCCTTAGTGTCAGAAGTTATCAAGCCGCCCATAATGCCTCTGGCATGGCTTAACGACTGCCAATACACGACAGCCGGCATTAACGGCTTACCGTGCCTTGCGAAGCACGTAAGCGCTTGGGAAAAAAGCTACTGGCGGTAGTTACGGGGCGGTCAATCATCCTGCACCTGACCGCGCCTTTGACCGTGCTTTACTCAAGTGATTAAGTTACATTGTTATTTGGTTATTATTGGTGTCGCCTGTTTGATATAGAAATATCATTCTGCAAGGCAAAGGCCTTCTCCGAGAGAGATAACGTGGGCTTAATTAACACGCGTGCCCTCCGCTGATTGTCGATTTCTGTCGCTGAGGTATGTGAATAGCTCAAACACTCACGTTATCGTTTCCCTAGATTTAGACTGGCAAAGCTTAATACATCCATAACATAACATAACATTTACATACAGACACACACATTGCTTCTGGCCCCACACTAGGATACCCTGTATCGTGGGAACCAGAAACAACGACACCATAAAATGTAAAATTCAAGACCTGGCGTTTTTTTTGTGGCCAGCCGAGGTTTGAACCCGGGATCTCTTGCATGGTAGGTAGTGCGCTACGGCTACGCCACAGTGGCCGTCATGTCATCCTTCATGGGACATTGTATACGCTTCTATAATAAAATGCCTGAAGATATATTGAGCTCGCCTGAAAGGCGGTTCATAAAATGTGATAAGTACATTTTGTGCCAGAAGACACAAAGGAATAATATAAAGGATTATTTAGATAACACTGATGTCTAGAGTTAAAGCAAGTACAATGCACAAGTTCTATGTTTTGAAATAATTACGTAAACTCTGTCAATTAAAATTAAAACCAAACTGAAGCGTAGTCTTCTCGAGATGGCACCATACGACATTAATGATTTTTTTTTTCATCAAGGGTATTAATAACTGACATGTAATTTAATTTATTTTATTTTATTGTATTTTTTATTAATTTTATAATGAAACATTGACATTGACATGTAATACTATTATGCTAATTATGAATAAAGTAAATAAGTCCTTAGATTAAATAAAATTATCCTTAGAATGAATAAAATAAGTCCTTAGATTAGATTAGATAATCTAATCTAAGGACTTTAAAATAACTAACTTTGGAGTTTGTTTGGCCTTTTTTTCTCCAAAATGATCTAGATTTTGAAATGGACACCTATGACCTGTAACGTTTATTAAACGGCAGTTTCTGCGCTACTTTGAATAAAACCTTTTCATTTCATTGCGTTTTCTCACTGTGTATTCCTTTACCGCTAGCGAGTGGTACACCTACTAGAAATACATTATCTTTTTAAAAACCTATTTAGAGGCTAAAAATTCCACCCACGCCGGGATTCGCATCCGCGACCTCTGGCTATCCATGCCAGCGCACTTTCCAACTGAGCTAATGGGCCACTCACCGGCATCAGTGAAATTTCGAACCTCCTTACAACACTCTCTGTTTTACGTACAGGCAGTGACGTCTGGCTGAAGTAATTTGCATCACTTGCAGTCCCGAGTACCTACTTTGCAGTTAGGTTTTACATCGGAATGATATCGTTGTACCCACATGATTATATTCTTTTTAATGCACTAACCCGTGCTAAGGACAATTTTAAAAACTTATTTAGAGGCTAAAAATTCCACCCATGCCGGGATTTGAACCCGCGACCTCTGGCTATCCGTGCCACATTATCTTTTGTTTTCTGTCGCCGCCTTCTTGACATATCTAAGTCCATGGCAATTTTTTTTCTCTCGTTTGATGAACATTCTTCCATTTGGACGCTCCACGTAGGCACCTCTAAAAAGTAGCTCAATACATCAGCGGCACAAAGTTAATAAAAAATAACAATTGATATTTATCTTGGACGAGGCAAAGGCTAATGTGGACATGAAAACACTTTTATGTGTGTACGCGAGGACAAATGGTGAGAAAGTGGGGTGCGATGTGCCATTAATTTTTCTCTGTTAGTAGGTAAGTGTGTCGTAAAGTTAGACTTATCGGTGTTTGTCTATTGCCTGTCTAGAAAGAGCTGGGTTAGTGTTTTCAGATTTTTTATTCGTAATCGTTTTGGTCTAACGTAACCAATGATAATTTTACACGTTACAATCCCTTATCCACGCGTGGTCGTAGAACCACGTGATTGGAATCAATCACTTGGGTTAAGCAACAACAGGCGCGGTCAGATGCAGGATGGGTGACCGTCCCGTGACTACCGCTAGTGGTATTTTTTCCGAGCGCTTCCGTGCTTCGCAAGGCACGCACGGTACCTGCTGTGGTTTAATGTCAGTCGGTATGTCAAACGCCTTATAGGTGGCTCGATAACTTCTGACAGTAAGGCCCGCCACTGTCTTCCAATCCCCCACCAACCCGGACTTGCCCCCTGGTGGAGTATGGCTTAACCTTCCTGCGATGCAGGAAGAGACTCGTGCCGGGGCACGAGTCTCTTCATCTCTTCAAAGGGGACATAAATGGGTTGATACCAAGTAGGTAAATGTTGTGTAAAGTTAGACTTATCGATGTTTGTCTACTGCCTGTCTAAAAAGAGCTGAGTTTGTGTTTTAGGATTTTTTGTCCGTTATTGTTTTGGTCTAAAGTAATCAATGACAATTTTACACGTTACAATCCCTTATCCGCCCGTGGCCGTAGAACCACGTGATTGGAATCAATCAATTGGGTTAAGCAACAACAATCCCGTGACTATCGCTAGTGGCATTGTTTCCGAGTGCTTCCGCAAGTTAAGCCGTTGGTGCCGGTTGTCATGTAATGGCAGTTTTTAAACCATGTCATATATATAATATATATATATATATATATATATATATATATATATATATATATATATATATATATATATATATATATATATATATATATATATATATATATATATATATATATATAGCCTAAACTAGGTCTAGCTTTATAATTAGAAGCTAGTTATAAAACTAGACCCAGCTTCAAAGATTGGTCTACTAGGTCTTGTTTTAAAACCAGAAATTAGTTATAAAACTAGACCCAACTTAAAAGATAGGGCTACTAGGTCTAGTTTTATAACTGGAAACAGCATAAAACACTATGTAAATTTTGAAGCTCGTCGGTAGCTAATTGACTTCAAGTGTATGTCACATATTTTTTACAATTTTCCTGGAACAATTAGTGGCCGTGCCAGCAAAAACACATAAAAGGATTTGCCGTATTATTTGTTGCCCGCCATATTTGTTTTTAACACCTTTCCTGCCCGTTTCACGGGTTTACCGACTTGATATATTTTACGTTCTTTTGACCGTTCCCTTTTTTTAATTAAATTTTCAGGAGTTATGGTATTTGTCTCACAAAAAAAGGTGTCGGGGACCCTTTCAAATATATTTCTGTCTCTGGTTACTCTTACGTAGCTTAGGGCCAGTTTTTGAATTGAGAATTTTGCTTAGTAAATACTTTTTTCTTATCATATCTTTATTGTTCGATAAATAATGAAATTAAATTACAAAATCTAGATAATTTTGGAGAAAAAATGGACAACAAACTCCAACGTAATGTAGAGAGTATTGTAAAGAGGTTCGAAATTTTACGCATGCCGGGTAGTCGCCCATTAGCTCAGTTGGGTGAGCGCTGGCACGGTAAGCCAGAGGTTGCGGGTTCGAGTCCCGGCAAGGGTGGAACTTTTAGCCTCCAAATAGGTTTTTAAAATTATCCTTAGCAAGGGTTAGTGCATTAAAAAGAATTTAGAGTTTACATAATTATTATAAAACATAGAACTCGTGCACGTGTACTGGCTTCAATTCCAGACATAAAATAAGATAAACAGTGCTCTTTCAACGGCTTCTTAAATGTACCAATAGTGGTATTGGAGCATATTTTCTGTACTTCTGTCTACGGCCACGGTAATCACAAAATGCATCGTTCAGACTTCAAGGAGAGGCTAATTGCCGTATTCGTTGCCTTATCGCCTTTATTGCCATCGGGGGTGCCCTCTGTCCATTGCCTTTAGCCCGGTACCTACCGGCAAACCAAATCATTAGATAAATAAGTATACGTGGATAAATGAATGAATATCTGATTTCATATCTATGGTTATAATTTGTTTATTTATGTATGGTTTATTTAAGTTTAAATAAATTTCTATATTTCTAAATTGCACCGACTAGCCGTCTCTAAATTAACATAACATAATATTTAGACACATGCACATACATTGCTTCTGGCTTCACACAAGGATACCCTGTGTCGTGGGAACCAGAAACAACGACATCACAAACATATAGACATCAAAGACCTGGGGTTTTTTTTGGTCCCCAGCCGTGGTTGGACCCCGCCAATTCTTTCTTGTCTCTGTCTATGGTTGCCTGGAAGAAATTACTTGTATTAATAAGGCCACCAATTGTATTATATTTTTATATAATGTTTTGTTACTGTAATTTCTGTGTACAATAAAGAATATTTTGTTCTGTCTATCTATTTATCTATCTATATTTCTAATCTGACGACCTCTGTGACGCAGCGGTAACGCATCTGCCTACCATGTGAGAGGTCCCGGGTTCAGACCCCGGCTGGGGGAAAAAAACCCAGGTCTTGGATGTTTACATGTTTGTGATGTCGCTGTTTCTGGTCCCTACGTCACAGGGTTTCCTAGTGTGGAGCCTGAAGCAATGTATGCTTGTGCCTGTGTGTGATTGTTATGTGATGTACATCTGTGACCTGATTGGCAGTGTTATCAGTACATAATCTATCTCTGTGCCAAATTTCCTCCAAACCCTAATAAACCTCCATACATAAATACAACATAATAAGTAAGTTAAGAAATTCAATTACATCTCAAAATGTTGCCAGTGCCGCAGTTTTGCGAATTAGAATCCGAACCATGATTTAACACAAACGAAACTAATCTTGTCTTCAATTTGCTTGTGTACAAAATCTGTTTTAGCATTCAGAGTCTGTCTGTAGACACTCCAGGTCCGAATTACGTTTTGTTTTGATTTATTGCTATTTCTAATTCGCTGCCTCGGCACGGTAAAAAACGTGACTACCAGCGTAGAGGTCGTGAGTTCGATGGCTTTGCTGTCGTCCAACTGACATAAGTATGCTAATAAGTATTTTTAACCGATTTGTGATACGCCAATACACAGTCATACATTCTTTTTCTTTTTAAAGCACCTTACCCGCCACTGTCTTACAATCCTCCACCAGCCCGGACTTGGCCCCTGTGGTGGAGTATGGCCTAACTGTCCTGCGATGCAGGAAGAAACCCGTGCTCCAGCAGAGGGGACATACAATTGTTGATATCGAACCTTTTATTTTATTGAAAATATTGGTAATATTATCTTCTGTGTTTAATCCCATAAATTTGTTAAATCTTTGATTATTTGTTACTTACGTCACACCTATTCACTACACAGTCTATTTATTCTTACTTGTCCAATTTAGTAAACAAGATTCTACGCGTAAACTATAATTTTTTAGTCCAAAACTGTCATATTTCCATAAATGAAGTAACTTGGAACACTCTTTTAGATAACACGCTGCCAATTTTATAAACATAGTTCATGATGGTTCATGAATTTGTGAGAAAAGGTCTAGTTTAGGCATCTAATCTCAATTTTAAGGTTAGAATCTTGTTTACTAAATTGAACAAGTAAGAATAAATAGACTGTACTGCTATAAATCCGCCCGTGTCCGTTGCAAAACTGCTCCGCCTGTGAAAATAACGAATGTATTATTGCCCAATAATTGGGTAGTTAGCAGTTCATTCTCGCGTAATAGAAAACAGGAATGAAAAGGTCCATAAGATCTCACTAGGCTCGGTCACAAAGAACATACACTGGCTACTTTTTGTAGAGTCGAGTTTAAATGCATCGTTGGACAGTTTATAAAACCTTGATTTTGAAACGCACGTGGGAAATACGAAAGTTTTTTTTTTTCATAATGGCAGGCGCTGTCACAGCTTGAGAAAATGTTCAGTACAAATCCTAAATTTTTAGAAATTCAATTTCTAATTGCTTTTTTTTTAAATTTCTTCCTTTTTTAAGTAAACCTGTAATTTACACGAAATACGATCTCAGGGTAACTATCTTTACACGAAATACGATTTCAGGGTAATCGAACCCACGCCCTCGCGAATGTTTCATCGTTCGCGTTTTACACCGCTCTACTACCACTGCTTAACGTGCTATTAGCGCGCGACTAAGCTGCAAAAAGTTGCCAGTGTGTGGACCTCTAAAGCTCTATAAGGTTTCAAAGCACGTAGCTCACCTCTGATTGTTTCGCCAAATAGTGATTGGTTTCTAGTCTCATAGGTACAGTTGGCGACAATTAAATGTAGCAAAAGTCATTGATTCTTGTATTCTTTTTCTCGTACTGAGGACTATTTTAAAAACCTATTTAGAGGCTAAGAATTAACTCGCGACCACTGGATAACCGTACCAGCGCTCTTTCAACTGAGTTAATGGGCAAGTACCGACATCAGGTAAATTTCGAACATCTTTAAAATTTGTCTGTTTTATTGATTCTTGCTTCTGTGACTTTCAAGCCGTAGTGGCGTAATGAGTTTCATTACCAAATGGGACGAATAGTGTCAATTAGAAGGCGCTGGTACTTGTAATGCGGTTTTTTTAACTAGTATAGCAAAGCATTTAAATGTGAAAATTACTTTGCTAAATTCCGCCAAAAATCGCAGAAATACCATCTTCTTCTTCTTCAGGCTATATTAGTCCACTGCTTAACATAGCCCTCTGCTAATGAGGGCCATATCGCAAGGTTGTGCCATCATTGGGGGGTAATGCCCATAATCCCTACCCTGGGCATGCGGGTTGGAGATAGCAGTTCGGTGGAATTGTACTGCAAAAGTGCCATGCGATTAGTTCATGCACCGCCCTCCCTCCCACTTTTTCAAGCAGAAGCAAGACACAAACACACCACCACCGACACTAATACTTGGGTGAGAAAATGCGCGGCGCGTTTCGCCTCTAACACGAGGCATCCTCAGGCTCACAAATGTGTTTCAGCCGGCACCAACGGATTACCGTGCCTTGCGAAGCAAGTAATAAATTCTAACGAAATATTTAAAATGTACCACCCGTACAGTTAAAAGAGTAGTAATAATAAAATAGAAAAAGTGCCCGCAGAAACTTAGTATGTGTGTGTGTGTGTGTGTGTGTGTGTGTGAGGGAGATTTTATGGGATGTGTATGTGTAAATAAATAAGTGTGCTGTATCAACGTCGCGTCGCAGTAACCAAAACAAGCCTAAAAAGCAGTGTTGAGAAAAAACTCGTCTTCTCTTTCCTTCTCTCTGAATCTCTCTCTCTCCCTCTTTCCTCCGCTTGTAACGTTATCTTGTTAGGCTAGCGTGACACGCTCTTACTTAAAACTTGGACCAGCAGCTACGAAACTGGACTCCGCCGTAATTATTGACGGCGGAACTGGAACCGGAGTGTCTCCCCGGTCATTTAGATCGGAGGGACGTACCAAAAGGTACACGACTCTATAGTTAAGCTCGGCACTCACTAGCGAACTGTACAGTCTGTTAGCTTTTAGAATATACCTCGGGCTCTAGAGTAGGCTTCGGTTTTCGCCGAAAGCACACGAGTGTAATACTACTTCCTTCTCTGGATAAAACTTTTCTTCACTATTTTGAAAAGTTATGTGAAATTAAGTGTCATATTAGTTCCGATATTTCTATTACGCGAATACTGTACCCGATTCTATTCGATAGTAGCCGAGGTATATTCTAAAAGCTAACAGACTATACCTAAGCAGACACTTTATTTAAATAATACTCAATCGCACTTAGCCCTGGCTGCCTGAGTGATCTTAAACGATCACGAAGGTTAAGCACCACAGGGCGTGTTCAGTGCATGGATGGGTGACCGTCTTTGACTAATTTATAGTACGGCATTTTCTCACACAACAATTGGTGTCTTGTTTCTGCTTGCAAAAGTGGGAGGAGGACGGTGCATTAACTAACCGGATGGTGCTTGTGGGATTTTTGGAACTTAGAAAAGTAACTTTTACATTTTAATCTATGATTAACGCTATTGGCATTTTTCCGAGCATTTCCTGCTTCCCAAGGCACAAGCAGTTGGTGCAGTCGTTAAACCGAGTCAGAGGCCTTAGGGTGGCTTGATTTTTTTTGCCAGTAAGACCAGTCACAAGTCTTGCAAGTCTCCACCAATCCGGACTTGGCCCCCGTGGTGGAGTATGGCCTAACCTTCTTGCAACGCAGGAAGAGACCCGCGCCCAACCAGTGGGAACATACAGGGTTGAAATCAAAGCACGGAAGCACTCGAAAAAATGCGACTAACGGTAGTCACGAGACGGTCACCCGTGCTGCAACTGACCGCGCTTGTTGCTTAACTCGAATGATTGATTTCAATCACTTGGTTTTTACAACTGAAACCCGTGAAATTTACTCGTATATAATAGGGATAGGGTAAGAACATTCTTCATTGTTGTACACGAGAAAAAATCAAACATTAAATATTCAAGTTTAGTATTCGCGCATTCTCCTTTTCATTTTGTCTTTTCCGTCTGTCTCCATATAGATACACAATATTGTATTTATTTCCTCATCGCGTAGATTGTTATTATAACGTATTTATGTAAGTTTATCATAACTTTATGTAACTGTAACTTCCAGACAACCTTACTTTCCATCGTAAGGTTGTCTGGAAAAAGTTGCTTTTAGCAATAAGGCCGCCAATTGTACTTTGTATCTTTACCTGTCTTATAATATGTGCTCTGGTGCACAATAAAGAATATTCTTATCTTACCTTAATAGATAATATTTTTTACACTGAGCTTTTCCATTTCCTTTAAGCGATTCCAAACAAAAACCTCTTTCACCACCGCGCGGTGCAAAAATATTAACGGCCTCGTTAAAATCGAATTGCTCGAAGAAAAATTATCACCGTCGTTTTTATGGGATAGTTTATTTGCGCGGCGGCGCGGTGCGTTTTATTGGTCGTAAGATAAATAGTGTGGGGAGACCTGCGCGAGCTTTGGGCTGCATAGACACACCTCGTTGTATATCGTATATCACATATTTTAAACTTTCGTGACTTGTAGGAATATTAGAATAGAATCTTTTTGGGGCTTGAAGCGGTTGAAATTAAGAAACACAAAAATTTTAATCGGGAATGTGGTTTTAAACTGTCGCAAACGTGGGATCCGGTCATCAAGATGTGTTCGAGTGGAAAAAAGTCGCATGGCTTATCGTCCGACATTGACAGTGTAGTGTGTCGCAACCCTAATAGTGCTTTGTGATGGCTGATTGAGGGTAGTCTCAAACCTCATCAGCCGAAGATTCGAACGGGTGCCAGACATCAGTCTTCTCGTGACCACGATGACTAACGTCGTCGAAATGTTGAGGTAAAATAGCAATAAATTACTCAAATTCAAAATTCAAATCATTTTATTGGAACGTAAAGAATTTACATTCTGTTTGCTGAAGGTCAATGTACAATGTAAAATGTAAGCCGCCGCCTTCGGGCCGTATTGTAGTGGAGAAAAAGGGCAGCGGAAAAAAAAAACTCCACTCTGACCAAAAAAGACTCCACTCTGACCACGCGACGAAGCCCCGAAAATATTATAACTATCGCATATCAATTTCAAATGGTAAAGGAAGCAGTATTTATTGTCCACAATTTTGAGGAAAAATTTCAGTAAAGCTGCGTACAATGGTACCTGTCTTTAGTTCTGAACTTTCTAACGTTGAAAACCTTCGTGATCACTACATATTATTATTACTTATATACACACTACATATTAACCCGTTGACCTCGATTCGATATCAACTCTTGTATGTCCCCACTGCTGGGGCACGGGTCTCTTCCTGCATCGCAGAAAGGTTAGGCCATACTCCACCACGGGGGCCAAGCCCGGGTTGGTGGAGGATTGTAAGACAGTGGCGGGCCTTACTGTCAGAAGTTATCCAGCCGCCCGTAAGGCCTCTGACATGGCTTAACGACTGCCATTACATGACAGCCGTTGACCTCATGACAATAAAAAAATTGGTAAAACAGGCTAATTTCAGTTTCCCTATGTTTGAGTTTTCCCATCTATGCACTGAACGCGCTCTATGTTGCTTAACCTTCGTGATCGTTTAAGATCACTCAGGCAGCCGGCTAAGCCAAGTCAGAGGCCTTAGGGCGGCTTGAAAACTTCTGACAGTAAGACCAGCCAGTAGTCTTGCAAGCCTCCACCAATCCGGACTTGGCCCCCGTGGTAGAGTATGCCCTATATCTACTTTCCTCAGGGAAGAGACCCGTGCCCCTCGCTGGGGACGTAATGGGTTGATGACGATGATGTTGAAGATATTTTGCAATTTCAGCGACAACAGGCCTCTCAGAAGACACGCCACTAAGCCCGATCTTCGGCTCTACTTCACCAAACGAAACAAAACTATCTCAAAGAAATCCACAATGATAAAAAAATCAAGCATTCAAAAAAGAACTAATCACAAGATGATATTAAGAAATAGAGGACTACCTAGAAGATAATACATGCAAATAACCTACAAAACAAATAATATAAATACAGATTGATCTTAATTATAAAAACCTATTTAGAGGCTAAAAATTCCACCCATGCCGGGATTCGAACCCGCGACTTCTGGCTATTCGTGCCAGCGCTCTTTCCAACTGAGCTAATGAGTTTATTTTAAATAGGTTTTTAAAATTGTACTTAGCACGGGTTATTGCATTAAAAAGAATATAAAGATTTATATTTTTAATTATGTCATCTGTATATAATGGAATGCAATAAAATGTTGAGCATTGAGTATTTATATTAATAGTACTATTAAGAGTAATATTTTCTTTTTGACATTTGTAAATTTGATTGTTTTCTAAATTGGATTTAATTGGACTAAATTGGAGTCTTGACTTGTAATAAATATTACCAATAAATGATGTCTATGTCTATTGAAAGCACGAAAAATATATATCCCGCATTTTGATTTGTTAAAGCGTCAATTATATTTCAAAGCACTCTGTTTCAGAACGGAGAGGTGCGCCGTTGTAAAACGCCCGACAGCGTGTTATATTCATGCTGTCAATTAAGCAAACCTGTGCAATTTCCGGACAGAAGCTGGAAAAAAATAACAACACACTGAAACGTGTGCTTTATTAAAATTGGCATTTTGTTTCGTGTAAATCGCGCTTCGCGAAATGTTTTCGTGCGATCGGAGGTTTTACGGCTGGCAAAATAAATATTAGGGTTGTTTAAAAACCTATTCTTCCTTAGCACGGGTTAGTGCATTAAAATAAAAATAGTATAATTAGGGTTGTTTTGTAGGCTTTTCTACGTAGTAACCATTATTATCATACTATATTGTATACACACCGAGAATTTACACGAGACATATTGTTTTGTAGGCTTTTCTACGTAGTAACCATTATTATCATACTATATTGTATACACACCGAGAATTTACACGAGACATAAGCGTAATATGTACATAGGCGAGCGTATTTCTATAGAATTTCTTTCCGCCAACCCGATGAAAAGCACTCGTGGACTAGCGGAACTGAGTGATTGGAATGAATCACTTGGATAAAGGAACAACAGGCGCGGTCAGGTGCTGGATGGGTGACCGTCCTGTGAATACTGCTAGTATCATATTTTCTAATCGCTTCCGTGCTTCGCAAGGCACGCTAAACCGTTGGTGCCGACTGTAATGTAATGACAGTCGTTAAGCCATGTCAAAGGCCGTATGGGCGGCTTGAGAACTTGACAGTAAGGTCCACCACTGTTTTACAATCCTCCACCAATCCGGACTTGGTCCCCGTAGTGGAGTATGGCCTAACCTTCCTGCGATGCAGGAAAAGACCCGTGTCCCAACCGCGGGGACATATAAGGGTTGATATTGATCGATCGAATAAAATCATGGACTTTCAAAAATATTTACAAAGACGACAACGAAACGAGATAAGTTGAAGGCCACCGGTGGCTATTCAATATACTGTTTAATCGAGGGCGTGCGTGCATGCAACGACTTATGAACGTTGATGAAGCGAAGGTGATCTGTCAGGATCGTGGCAAGTGGCAGTCCCTGGTCTCTGCCTACCCCTCTGGGATACAGGCGTGAGGTTATGTATGTGTATGTATGTTTAATCGACTATCAAGAAAGGTAGAGGTTTTCAACTCGTCGGTTTTTTTTATATCTATGTTCCGACACATTTTACTTGTGTTTTTTTAGTGACTTGTGCTTTTGTTCTCCGAAAATTGAGTTTTCTGAGAACAAATGACTGTAGAGTGCGACAAACTTATCTGACCCAGTGACAGCGTCACTTTTCTCATAGTAAACTTGGCGTTTAGATACAAAATTTATCGAAACGTCAAGCTTACCGGCTCAGATAACTTTGTAGCACTATAGCGATGCTCACAAAAATTATCTTTTTTTAATAATACTGGAACCTAAAGTGTTTTCAAGTCATAAAACCTATTTAGAGGCTAAAAATTCCACCCATGCCGGGATTCGAACCCGCGACCACTGGATATCCGTGCCAGCGCTCTTTCCAACTGAGCTAATGAGCAACACACCGGCATCAGTTTACCAGTATCATCATTGTACGTAATACAGAGAATAGTGTAGAGAGGTTCGAAATTTCACTGATGCCGGTGAGTCACCCATTGGCTCAGTTGGAAAGAGCGCTTGCACGGATAGCCAGGGGTCACGGGTTCGAATCCCGGCATGGGTGGAATTTTTAGCCTCTAAATAGGTTTTATAAAACTGTCCTTAGCACGGGTTAGTGCATTAAAAATAAAACAAATAGTGTTTTCAAGTCAGTTTCCCTTTTTATGGAGCCTCCACAATATGAGTGTCCCACAAAACAGGGCAAAGGTGTCTCCCCTACTGGACATTATTTTTTATTTCTATATCATTTTGTTCAATAATCTGTGAGCACATCCTTCAAAGTCAAGATGAGCCACGTGTGTCACCTGAGGACACAGCACCGGCGGGACTCTCACCAACCATAATCGAAAGTTAGACATCAGCCGCCATGGCCGAATACACTTAGGATGATATATAGACGCTGAAAATCTGGGTGGTTTTAAGGCCGCGGTTACATAAGTAATTGTTTTTTTTTAATTTAACTTAGCTACTTTCGTGTCTTAAAAAACCTATTTAGAGGCTGAAAATTCCACCCATGCTGGGATTCGAATCCGCGACCTCTGGCTATCCGTGCGAGCGCTCTTCCAACTGAGCTAATGGGCGACTCACCGGCATCAGTGAATTTTCGAACCTCTTTGCAATACTCTCTGTATTACGTACAGGCAGCGAAGTAATTTGCATCACTTGCAGCCCCGAGTACCTACTTTAGTTAGGTTTTACATGGGATTTTACTTTTGTGTCCCACTGCTGGGCAAAGGTCCCCCCTACCTTTTTCCATCCCTCCCTGTTTCCAACCACCTCGCACCATCCTGGCAGGAATGCATTAAGGTCATCTCGCCATCTTCGCCTTGGTCTGCCGCTACTTCGGTGTACTTTTCGCGGAGCCCAGTCAGTCGCAATTTGGGCCCACCTACCTGTGCTCATGCAGCAGACATGGCCAGCCCAGTCCTACTTTAACCTACCGGTCGCAACTCCAACATCCGCAATTTTTGTTGTTGAGCGCAGCGTCGTGTTTCTAATACGGTCTATTCTTTTCACCCCCAAGATACTGCGCTCTATTGCCCGCTGGCAAACCTTGAGTTTGGTCCTCTGATTTTCAGTCAAAGACTATGTATATGAGAGACTATGTCCGAGCGCCGTGAGTTAGGATAGGCAGTATGCACATGTCGACGAGCCTTAGCTTCAGGGCAAGTTGAAGCTTGCCCTTCATCAGATTTTTCTTTCTTCTTCTTTTCGTGTCACCGATTCGACCAGTTTATATTTTTCCTGCCCAATAGTGGGCTACTGCAATTGCAGCAGCGTTGGCCTCTGCTAGGTCCTCCAGAGTGCAGGTGTAAGGGCACAATGGGCATTGGAGCAGGTGCACCATGGATTGCGATGAGGCTCCACAATCACATTGCTCCTCCGTTGGTGCAATATAACCCCACCTGCGCAGGGTTTGTCTACAGTGACCTACTTGGGTCCGGAGGCGGTTGAGTGACTGCCACGTAGGCCATTGCAGATCGGAACCCGTTGGGAGTTTTTTCATGGACCAGACGCCCTTCCAGGCGTTGTCGATACGACGATCGATCTCCATAAAATATTTTTATGTGTCGCAACCCTAATAGTTTTAAAAACCTATTTAGAGGCTAAAAATTCCACCCATGCCGGGATTCGAACCCGCGACCTCTGGCTATTCGTGCCAGCGCTCTATCCAACTGAGATAATGGGCGACTCACCGGCATCAGTGAAATTTCGAACCTCTTTACACTATTCTCTGTATTACGAATTTTTAGCCTCTAAATAGGTTTTTAAAATTGTCCTTAGCACGGGTTAGTGCATTAAAAATAAAAATAGTATAACCCTAATAGTGCTTTGTGATGGCTGATTGAGGGTAGTCTGAAACCTCATCAGCCGAAGATGTGAACGGGTGCCAGCTATCAGTCTTTTCGTGACGACGATGACTGTAACGTCGTCGAAACGTCGAGGTAAAATATCAATAAATTACTACGCGATTAAGCCCCGAAATATTCTAACTATGTGATTGATCTCCATGTCTTGCCTGTTTTCGCAGGGAACTATCTGCCCCAAGTAAGTATACGTGACGACGTATTGTACCTCCTGCCCATCTGCCTTGATCCTACGTTGTACGCAGTACATATAATTAATTATGTAAAAAAAAGTAGTTGAGAAATCATGATTAAAAAAACGCGATGAAATAATTCCGCCTCTCCGTCTATCACGATAATGAGTCGCGGACCCGCGTGAATGTAATAATAATAACTTACAAACAACACTATCACTTATCCTAGTCCAAAACTAGGATACCCTGTGCTATAGTTACTAGGAAAATAAATCGCAAACACAAAATACACCAAGACAGACCATTTATACAAATGTATGGCTCGTAGCAACATAGGGCGCGTTCAGTGCATCGATGGGTGACCGTCTAAGACTAACGGTAGTGGCATTTTTCCGAGCGGTTTCGTGCTTCGCGAGGCACGCTAAGCGGTTGGTGCCGGTTGCCGTCGATAGATGGCAGTCGTTAAGCGAAGTCAGAGGCCTTAGGGTGGCTTGAAAACTTCTGGCAGTAAGACCAGCTACTAGTCTTATAAGCTTCCACCACTCCGGGCTTGGCTCCTGTGGTGGAGTATGGCCTATACCTATACCTTAGGTTAGAGACCCGTGCCCCTCGGTGGGGACATAATGATGATAATACAAATGTACGGCGGCCCCCAGTGGGAATCGAACCGACGACCACCTGAATGGTTACCAGTCCTTATACCGCTAGACGAAGCAGGGGATCTGTTGTTAAAGCAAGTAGCTTTAGACCAGCAGCGACCGAGAATGGTCTGATTGATTGACGTAAAGTTGTCGTCAATTGCAATTTCCTAATTGAGTCGCATTATAGGAATTATCGCTCGTCACCAATGGCCTGACTGAATCCGGCGAACGGACTGAATTCACTGTGGCGCGTCAAATATGATAGCCAAAGCAGAGTTCATATGCGCGCGATTACATTCCTACAGTCTCCACGCGAGTGACATGCTGATGTAGTCATACATTAGCGCTGAGCATCTGATTAACAATTTGGAACACAATTTGGCGGTTATGCGTGCAACGGCTGGGCAATTCGGTACAGTCGTTGTAAACTGGTTTTCTCGCGACTCCGTCTTCGTGGCCTTTAGTTTCTTGCAACCCTGTTCACTCCCATAAGGGTTTAATTTAAAAAAAAAACGGCGAAACACGTGTACAATCAATCGTCAACACAATTGATTGAACACGTGTTTCGCCGTTTTTTAGTATTTCTTTACGCAACGAATAACATTTGTATGAGAGGTATAAAGAACGTTGTCTAATTTTCTAAAAACTTCGAATTAATACTCCTCAACACAGTTGACTGAACACGTGTTCCGCCGTTTTTCTAAATTTAACCCTTAAGAGAGTGAACGGGGTTGCAAAATTTTGTTCCTTGAATCTTTTCCATGCGGACGGCGGCAAAAGCTTGTTAAGAAATTGTATCAATAAGCCTGTATTGGTCATTCGAATAGTGGCGTGGTGTTCGGCTCATCTATCTCCCTCCAAAATGGTTGAGACTGATGATGGGTGACCACTGCGTTATGCTCGTGAACGAGTGCTGTTCGTGTGTCTGGCCGCATCACTTTTTCTTACCTTTGTAACACATTTAACTAATGCTTTAGGTATACGTATATGTGGCAACTGATGTATTTGGTTTAAGATGACCTAAGAAAAGATGGTCAAAGTGTATTTTTTTTCCTGCTGCCTTTTTCTCTACTACAATACGACCCGAAGGCAGCGGTTTACATTTTACACTGTACATTGACATTCAGCAAACAGAATATAAATTATTTACATTGAAATAAATTGATTTGATTGATTGATTTGGTGAAAATAATATTACACGTAAGTAATATTGTTTCCAAAGTCGTTTTTCAACACCATTGTACAGCGAAGCTTCGCTTGTTTCGATACCGGCAAACCGAACAATGTCCGTTAAATTTTGAATTTCGAATGGCTGCTCGTGACGCTAAAGCTCGGGCTGTCACTGTGATTTGGCGGGAAATAGACTAAATAAATCCTCATTGTCCTCATCTCTCGCATAGCTCAAAAGAGGTTTCTGAACCTGCTAAGTACCGTTAGATATTTAATTTGGGGTGAAGGCTTAGGCATACCTAACTGTGGGGTGTGGTGGGGTGATCATGATGACTCTGGAGAAAGGCCAGTAAGATAGCTCCTCAAAATCTCAGCACACAATACTATACCATAGGGCGCCTTCATGGTCCATCCGGATAGGCTGTGGAATGAACTGCCACAGAATAGTAGAACTAGTACTAGTCCCACTATTCTGTGGCAGTTCATTTCACAGCCACGGGATACAGTAATGGGACTAGTACTCGTTTCACTATTCATACTTTAAAGAAGATTTTTTGCTCAAGGTAAAAGGAAGGTATTAAATTGAAATTAAATTAATATGAAACGCGAATGCATGAAATTTTCCCCGCTGCCTTTTTTCCACTATACTATGCATCGAAGGCAGCGGCTTATATTTTATAATAATAATAGTAATAAATATTCATGGACATAACTATTACACTGATCTCGTTAGCTCTATACTAAGTACAACTAAATGACTTGTGTTACAGGTGCTAACTCGACGATAGATTTAATACAATAAATACATAGATAACGTCCAAGACCCGAGACAAACTAGAAAAGTTCGTTTCCTAGTTTGACCCGGCCGGGGATCGAACCCGAGACCTTCGGTTTTACAGTCAGCGTGCCAAACCGCTGCGCCACCGAGGCCGTTTATTTTACATTGTACATTGACTTTCAGCAAACAGAATGTCATTTCTTTACGTGGCATTGAATTGATTTTACTTCAAAGAACATAGTTCTTCTGAAAACCTATTTAAAGGCTAAAAATTCCGCCCATGCCGGGATTCGAACCCGCGACCTCTGGCTATCCGTGCCAGCGCTCTTTCCAACTGAGCTAATGGGTGACTCACCGGCATCAGTGAAATTTCGAACCTCTGTATTACGTACAGTATAGTTCTTCTGGTGGTTTCCCATTTGTATACTTAATAATTTTGCAGCGTTTTGAAATCGCGCCGTAACAATGAACAGTCTACCTTACGGAATGTAAAATACAATTCAAGTTCGGAAGACAAGGAGGTTGCTCAATTTAAATTTTGTCTGACGAGCCTTTTGTATTCTGAAAGAAGGAATGGTCTGATTTAATTAAAATGTCGTCACAATTTAATTTTGTAGCCGTGAAGTAATATTTTTCTATACTCTTGCATATCATTTTCTTTCTTATGTCTTTGACATTTTTCCATGTTCGTGATGTCATTGCTATAGCAGAGGAAATTCTAGTTTGGGACCAGGATAAGTGGTTGCGTTATGTGGAAGTTGTTTTTCTTATTATTTTACCGTTAAACCACTTTTTTTTCAGTTAAAATAACTATTGTAGACTATTTAGTCCGGATTTACTTACGGGTGTTGTTATATCGGAATAGTCCAACCAGGTTTCGCTCCGATTCGCAGAGCTTAATCATGGTGAGCAGAGACGGAGCTCGCGTCGTCCGCGTTGCTCGTCTCACACTCGACGACGACGCGAGCTCCGTCTCTGCTCACCATGTATCTCACCAACTATATCGTAAACTATACTTTTTTCAACGGTCTTTAAAACGTGCAAAACGTGGGAAAATATTTGTTTCAGCATCCATACAATTAAACAATACCCAAAAGCTAATGTTAGTAATTACACATTGTTTTTATTTCATACAATTATGATATTTTGGCACAGTTTGTATGAAAAGAAAATTGAGAAATGAAAATTGCATTATCATTATTATTACTTTTATTGCACTTTAAGAAAAAAAGTGTAAAGCGTAAAGTGTATAATGTTTTGGGCATTAATATGGCGAACTTAGTGCCCTAAGTATTTTCTACCAGTATACCTCAAAAAGTGGAACCAAATTGACTGGCGTAAAAAGAATTATTGGGGAAAAAGAGGATATGCAATTTTAAAATATGCTTATATCAGGTATAATTTTCGTACCGCCAAAAGTCCGGTGAATAGTATCCGTCGCTGGCCAAAAGTCATTCGAATCAGTTGAAATAGATGCACTCAACCACCACGGCGTTATTCAAGTAAAAAATAAAATTTCAGTCCCATAAAGCAGCTTTGAAGCTTGCTCGAGCGTACATAGTAAAATATTTAATAGCCTAGCACGTAAAACTACTGCATGAATAAATAATAACGTGTACGCCATAAAATACTTGTGCAGCGAAGGGATATTAAAAACCTAAAGAGTATTTTGTTGTCTAAGTAACTGGTTGTTCCAAGCTACGTCTGACAGTTTCAAGGTTCATAACGGACGATAGACCTAAATTTGTATTTTAATGACTGGAAATGTTATCATTGAATTTAGTTAAATTCAATGATGCTATTACATAGAGGTTTAATTAAAACATGACATAAGCTAATGCCTGTTAGATTCAGATGGTTTTATCTTTCTTTTTTTAACATTTTCTTTATATACATAACAAAATTATATATAAATATATTATCGGAGCGTAGTGAAAGCCTTCAAGCAGACGATAGCGATTTACTATTATATACAAAAAAGACAAAAAGAAAATAATAACTAAAGGAAGTACACTAAACATAGATAGACAGAGAATACTTAGATTTCAATCCGATGTAAAACCTTACTGCAAAGTAGGTACTCGGGGCTGCAAGTGATGCAAATTACTTCAGCCAGATGTCGCTGCCTGTAAGTAATACTGTATTACTAATACAGAGAGTACTCGTATTGTGAAGAGGTTCGAAATTTCACTGATGTCGGTAGTCGCCCATTGGCTCAGTTGGGAGAGAGTTGGCACGGTCAGCCCGAGGTCGCGGGTTCGAGCCCCGGCATGGGTGGAATTTTTAGCCTCTAAATAGGTTTTTAAAAGGTATGTTAAGTAATTTAAATTGTATATGTATGTCAGGCATATATTTACAAAAAAAGTACAACTTTTAAATATATAAATATTTTTTTAATTAGCCGGTTTGGTTTCTCACTGCTAGCAGATTTTTTGCGTCATCCCAAGAATACTTTTTCATTCTTTCTCATTCTTTTTCATTCGTCTCCTAAAGCTATAACTGTATAGATGAGCGGTGTAGAACGCTGGCTTCTTAATCGGAAGGTCGTGGGTTCGGACATGTACCAATGACTTGGTTTTCTAAGGTATTGTTTCATTTTATTCATACACATTTGTTTCGTTTGATTGACGAAACAAATATGACAGCCATCCGCCTGGGACGTCCCTTAACGGCCCTTCCCTTTTTGAGAAAGGGACGATGCTTTAGTTTGGACATGTGGAGATGATGAAGGAAGAAAGATTGACGAAACAAATAGATATTGCGAATGTGAGTGGAAGGAACATCCCAGGCGGTCATACGTAGACCAAATAGGGTATATATTAGCAAAGGAGAAAGTAAAAGTACCCGGAACTGGCTTACGAACGTTGGTAAAGCAAAGGTGATTGTGGCAAGTGGCAGTCCCTGGTCTCTGCCTATCCCTGTATCCCACAGGCGTGAGGTTATGTATATATGTATGTATATGATAGTATTTATCCACTGCTGGTCGTATGCCTCCTCCTAAGCACACCCTGTTCATTTCTCCTCGGCCATCCTCATCCAGCCACTGCCAGTAATACGTCTCAGGTCCTCGGTCTAGCAAACTGGTGGGCATCCTACGCGGCGTTTGCCAATTCGTGGTCTCCACTCCAGAGCCTTGTATGTTGAAAAGATAGCACTTAATGAAAATTAAGTCGTTTTGATAGGAACAGGAACTTTTCTTCTTCTTATTTGGGTGTCTATAGTAAGCCATCGCAGAATTGGCGAGGTCCGAATGAATTATTTTATTTTATTTATTTGGAAAAAAAACAGGAAACCGGCTAAAGTTTATACAAAAAGTTACTACAGGACAATATTAAACCTGAATCCATAAATATTTTTCACTAAATAGCAATGATGTAGAGTAACTAGGTAACAAGTATGCCAATTGTGGATATTAGTACGAGTACATCAAATAGAATACAGGTAGACAATAATATTTAAAGTAAAACGAAAATAAAGCAACTTGGTAAAAGCGCTGGAAAGGTATGCTAGGGCCACGGGGTTGAATACCGTATTAATACGAAAATTTCGACGGCTTCGTGGCGCAGCGGTTTGACGCGCTGACTGTAAAATCGAAGGTCTCGGGTTCGATCCCCGGCCGGGTTAAACTAGGGGACGAAGTTTTTTAGTTTGTCTCGGGTCTTGGATGTTATCTATCGAAGAGTTAGCACCTGTAACACAAGTAATTTGGTTGTACTTAGTTAACATACAGATATAGGAGTCAAACTAGTTACGCCTAGTTGTTTTAAGTCGCGAAATGAAGATTAAGTACAACATAGAGCGTTCGGCTGCAGAATGCTACGAGTAGCGCGAGCTTAGAACTTGCTACGAAGCTTCGTAGCGATGCTACGCTGCTACGAATATTTTTTTCAAATTGAGGAAACTTTTACGATTTTATTTATAAAAACACAATAAGTCATTTACTGTATTTACGTAGGTACTTGTTGTCAATTCTGTTTTTCCTCCTTTATCAAATTAAATAAAAAAACTGAATAAAATAAGCACCTCTTAAAGTCAGTTTCTTTAATCTGTGGTTAGGTTTTTTTTTGTGAATTCTCCTCCACAGACTATTTTAGACAGCGTTTTTGGTATGTTTTTGTAATAAAAGCAACAATCCCATAATAGGCCGTAACCACAGTATAAACGTTAGTTATAGGAAGTACCATGCACAACCGGTAAGAAGTCTTAAGGCATCCATGATTATTTTTAGCCAATGTCCCCTAGAGCGTGACGGTCATTAATTAATTAATTATATTGCACAATAACAGTTCACAGGTCATCATATAAGAAATGAAGTGTACAAGGGCGACTTATCTCAGTAAGAGTTTTCTTTCAGCCAACCCTACAAAAAGCAGTAAAACACGGGTTTATATGCTCGCAAAATAGACTATATAAACTACAAAAGTCCTAAGTACAAATCTACGGTTCAGATTCATTTACTATTCAGAAAAGTAAGTTAGGAAAAATTCCTGCAAATTTTTTTTGAGGTCACTCGCCTCCTGCAGTTATTCGATTTAAAGCACAAACACGTGTTAGAAGCGCTCTTAGTCTAGTGGAACCAAGTGACTGGAATCAATCACTTGGCTTAAGCAACAATCAAACTTCAAACTTGGGTCAAACAATCCTCCACCAACCCGGACTTGCCCCCGTAATGGAGTATGGCCTAACTTTTCTGCGATGCAGGAGGAGACTCGTGTCAGACCTGTGGGGACATACAAAGGGTGGATATTATATCATATGAAGCGCTGACACATTTTATAAACCAGACATAGCTCAACACTACGGCTTTTAGCACAGACAAACCTGCAAAGCTAGTTATTTGAAGCCGGACAGGATACCGAACAACCGTCTGTGTTGACAGGCCGAAAAAAAAAGCTGACACGCTACTAAACATTCATAAAATGTGGTCTCTTGTCATTGCATACTAGCATTTATGCCTTTTGCAATAGGAGTTATAGTTGACTACTGGTTTTTGAGTAGCGTAGAGTGAAAGCTAACGGTCGCTGGCCCTTATTTATTTACGTGTGTACGCTTCCGGACGTGCAGTGGCGAGCATGATTGCTGGCAACGCTGTAATACCTTTTTATCATGGACGAAATAAAAATAAATCAATTCGAGTACTTCTGAAGCGGGCAAGCACCAATAAATTAAGTTAAGTGTTTTTTATTTAAGTTTTTTGCATCAGTCTCGAGTTCCCCTGATTCCTCCTGCTGGGAAAATCTTACTGCAATACAACATCCATCCAGCCTGTACTCGACCACGGCTGGATGTAAGCCTCCCACAAAGCATACCAAAACACTCGGGTACGAATGTTAACAACACACTGGTAAAAGCTTGCCACCAAATGCTAGTAAAAATAGCACGCGCCCACTAGTCGGGAATTGTTGCAATACAAACACAAAAATTAATACAAAATATCTTTATTGAGGGTTACAATAATGGTCATAGTATTACGGTTTCTGACAGACGTGAGCTCTTCTCGAAAAAGGAAAACTTGTGCGTCAGGAAAAAGTTTATTTTATTAACATAGTGTCACAGTTGAATGCAAATTAGTGCTAAACAATTTAGCAGACAAAAAGTTCAATAAAAATGAGTCTTAAAGAAAATAAACGCAGAAAAGCTTGCTTAGAGCTTGCTTACCCATTTCAAAACATGTTATACATGTAATGTACTAGTTATACATGTAATTGGACTGGTTCAAAAATAAAAATGTTGAATTCCACTGAAAAAGTTTAATGACTTGTAGACTTTTAGTCCGGATCTACTTACGGGTGTTGTTATATCGGAAAAGTCCGACCAGGTTTCGCTCCGATTCGCAGAGCTTAAGCATGGTGAGCAGAGACGGAGCTCGCGTCGTCGGTTGCTCGCGTCACACTTTTATGTTTTATGCAATATGTATTTAATAATAATTTCCATACAATGAATGTGTTGTACCTAACCTATCCTGGTTACTATTGTACCCTGTACAATAGTAACCAGGCAAGAACTACGTCACAAACGCATAAATAAATATTAATGCAGCGCCTTTTGCGCTCGCCATCGCACATGGTCGGTCCACCCTTTATTGACAAAACTGAGGACCACATAGTGTTACTTCGCTCTGTCTACAGCAAACTGACCTCTGGCTGGACTTTTATTCCTTTGACATAGCGGTCAAGTTGATAAACTAGAGGATTGGAACATCTATAGGGTTATTTGGATTGGTATTTAGTGGATTCATTGTCGGAAGTAGGAACTCAGTTATACAGAAAAAGTACTAGCAATTTAGTCCTCGTGGGATTCGGTTGTTAATCTATGGTAATAATAAAAATCCCACGGAAACAAATGGGATGATGGATGACCACATTTGTGCTAGATACGCCATTTTCTCACTCATCGTTATTCCGCCACTACTAGCGATCCTATAAGATTGTCTTATATATAAGTGATCATTTGGCTGAGATACGTACTACAGCGGCAGTCAAGTCGAAGGTCCCTCAATCGGCGCCCCAGCTCCCTAACAAGAATCTTGGTCTGAGCCCCCAATCTCCTATTGTCTCCACCGCAAGTGGAACAAAAATAAACCTATCCATAAGGGCACCATACTTTTAAATATTATTATCTGAAACTTTCAAAATGGTCTAAGAAATATCTACAACTTTTTCTCTTATAAAAGATATTGCTTGGAATCACTTTGCGGAAATCCATAATTGCATAAAATGTGAAAATTACTTAAAAATTAGATTTATGCTCGCTCACATGCTCTCATGCTACTGAGTTATGAAACTTCTACCCTGCGCTTGAGGATGCCTCGTGTTAGAGGCGAAAAGTGTTGCGCATTTTCTCACACAAGAGTATTGGTGTCGGTAGTGGTGTGTTCGTGTCTTGCTTCTGCTTAAAAAAGTGGAAGGGAGGGCGGCGCATTAACTAACCTCATGGTTTTTGTGGGATTTTCGGCGGAATTTAGCAAAGTAATTTCACAGTTTAATCTTATAATAGAGCCCAAATGTTTGTGTCCAAATTCACTTGTATGTGTGCACTCTGATACGTTATGTAACACAACTAGTATAGTATTAACAACGCTCGAATTTGGTACGGAGCAGACAGTGAATTCGGCGCGCTCCATACCATATCCGTTCGTCTGGAAAGTGGTTTGCCGAACAGAATTAATACTATGCATGCAACGATTTCTGAACGTTGATGAAGCGAAGCTGACCCGTCGGGATCGTGGCAAGTGGCAGTCCCTGGTCTCTGCCTACCCCTCTGGGATTCAAGCGTGAGGTTGTATTTCTTAATGATTCGCAATACTCATACATAGTTATGAAATGAAATGAAATGAATATACTTTATTGCACACCAGGAATTACAATTTAGATAATAAGAAGATACAGATTAAGTTATATATTAAACGGGTCAAATCGCGATTATTTATTAGGTAAAACGTAATTACCTTATTTCCCGACGTTTCGGCAGCGTTACAGTTGCCGTGGTCTCGGGAAGACTGAAGTGGCGAGTACAGTCAATTATTGTGGGTCGTTATCAACCCTTGTATGTCCCCACTGCTGGGGCACGGGTCTCTTCCTGCATCGTAGGAAGGTTAGGCTATACTCCACCACGGGGGCCAAGTCCGGGTTGGTGGAGGATTGTAAGACAGTGGCGGGCCTTACTGTCAGAAGTTATCAAGCCGCCCATAAGGCCTCTGACATGGCTTAACGACTGCCATTATATGACAGCCGGCACCAACGGCTTAACGTGCCTTGCGAAGCACGGAAGCGCTCGGAAAAATGCCACTAGCGGTAGTCACGGGACGCTCACCCATCCTGTACCTGATCGCGCCTGTTGTTGCTTAACCAAGTGATTGATTCCAATCACTCGGTTCGCCTAGGCCACGAGCGCTTCCGTTATTGTGGGTAGTCACTATTAATTTTTCGCAGCTGGCCGACACACAACACTCAACACCCGAAACGTCGGGAAATAAGCTAATTACGTTTTACCTAATAAATAATCGCGTTTTGACCCGTTTAATATATAAGTAGGCGTGAGGTTCTGTATGTAATTAATACTATTTCGTATTCGCTGGGTCCGATGGTGCGCCCAATCTGCTGTCCCACTCGTACCGAGTTCAATCCTTTGGTAATATTATAAGATGACTTCGCAACAAACATTAAGAGTGTTATTTGCAAAAACACTATTTCTCGATTTATGCTGAAATACTATGTACGTGCACTTTTTTATTTTGTAAGTTCGTCTCTTCTGTATGTCTTTTAAGTGTGCAATAAAGCGTAAAGTTAATAAATTGTTCCTCTAAAACACTAATTTGTATTTGTTCTGCTCCACCACGAGGTCAAGTCAGGGTCGGTGGAGGATTATAAGACAGGGGTGGGCCTCACTGTCAGAAGTTATCAAGCCGCCCATAAGGCCTCTTAGATGTCTTTACAACTGCCATTACATGACAGACGGCATCAACGGCTTAGCGTGCCTTGCGAAGCACGGAAGCACACGAAAGAAATACCACTAGAGGTAGTCACGGGATGGTCACCCATCCAGCTCCTAACCGTGCCTGTTGTTGCTTAATACAACTGATTGATTCCAATCACTGAGTTTCACTAGGCCACAAGCGCTTCTCTGTGGTTACGTCTTTCCAAATAGCACAGACTGTTTAAACTGTCTCTGAGGAGCGTTTTACGGAATACTATTTTTCGAAGTAAGAGCGGTAATGTTGAATATGCTGTCGACTGTTAGTGTCTTTCAGAGGTCGTCGTCGTCAGGCTATACTAGTCCACTGCTGGACATAGCCCCCCCCCCCTAAAGAGCGCCACTTTGTGCTATCATAGGGGGTAATGCCCATAATCCCTACGCTGGGCATGCGGGTTGGGGATCGCAGTTCGGTGGAATTGTACTGCAGTGGGCGCTGCTGCCCACCCCCCGGTTTGTGTCCCTTAGTCGCATTTTACGACACCCGCGGGAAGAATTGGGTTGGTGCTATTCTCTGGGCCGACACAACACAGCACCTCTTTCAGAGGTAACCAAAGAGATTCCTAGCTGAGAGGAATTAGGAAACTAACTCACAAAGGAATGCTGTGTGCACCGCGGCTTAAGCTAACGACAGTAGAAAATCCGCTTTACTTTGAAGTAATAAAGTGCACTTTACGAGTATATGCTTGGCTTAGAAATGTGTTCGCTCAGAGATTCGGCAATTTTATTGGCTCGCGTATTCATAATAGAGGTTGTAAAATACTGTGATATAAAACTTGACACTGTAGTAAAAGCTAAGTATGAGGTTACCAACTTCTTCGATTGCGGTCGTGAGCTTGGGGTTTGTTTTATGAAACTAAAATTCGTAGTTTAATAATGACAGTTCGATGCATATTGGGTAGCCGAGTCTACCCACTTATTAATCTGTAGATTGATCGATTTTGCAATGTAAATCAA
>OW203743.1:2754622-3022617 GCA_934045075.1 Yponomeuta sedellus
GTTTTTTAACTATATATTTATCTAGTTTTGTTCATTTGCATAGTTCTGTCATTCTGAATCCGGCGTTGGCGGTGCATAATAGTTCTTAGCATTGTGTCAGAAGCTTAATCCTATTTACCAACTAGTCCAAGACAAGCCTAGACGGCTTGTTTCGACGGCTTAAGCCTATTCTAGAGCATTCGTGCTCAGATAAATCTCGGGAAACTGCGCTTCTGTTGAAAACCGTTGGATGGTATTTTGGATCATTCCATTCACAATACAGATGATACCATTAATATGTTGATAATAATACTAAACCAATAAGAAATCGTCGTCAGGCTATACTAGTCCACTGCTGGACATAGCCCTCCCCTAAAGAGCGCCACGTTGTGCTTTCATAGGGGGTAATGCCCATAATCCCCACGCTAGGCATGCGGGTTGGGGATCGCAGTTCGGTGGAATTTTATTGCAGGGGGCGCTGCTGCCCACCCCCAATAAGAAATAATAATTTAATAATAATATTAAGAAACCAAATTAAATTTTCAAATTGTATAGTTCGTTCAAATGCTTTCGTTATTTTAATTTAGTGGGTATTTTTAATCACACACTAGCTTCCTTGAAAATAATAAAAAGGCTATAAATTTTCCTTGCATCACTAAAATTTATTTAAGTAGTTATATTAATACAAAATAAGATTTTTTTTGTTATTTTTGTTAATACGTATTAAGTATTTCATATTGATATATAGATTATTTTAAAAACTTATTTAGAGGCTAAAAATTCTCTCAGACCTCTGGCTAACCGTTCCAGCGGTCTCCCAACTGAGCTAATGGGCAAGTAACGGCATCAGTGAAATTTCGAACCTCTTTGCAATATTCTCCGTATTACGTACAGGCAGCGACATCTGGTTGAAGTAATTTGCATGACTTCCAGCCCCGAGTATCTACTTTGCAGTTAGGTTTTTACATCGGAATGATATCGCTGTGACACGATTATATTCTTTTTTTTTTAATGTACTAACCCGTGCTAAGGACAATTTTAAAAACCTATTTAGAGGCTAAAAATTCAACCCATGCCGGGATTTGAACCCGCGACCTCTGGCTATCCGTGCCAGCGCTCTTTCCAACTGAGCTAATACCTAAGCGACTCATCGGCATCGTTGAAATTTCGAACCTCTTTACAATATTCTGTGTATTACGTACAGGCAACGACGCTAAAAATTCCTCCCATGCTGGGACTCGAACCCGCGACCTCTGGCACGGTTAGGCAATTAGTTTTTCAAATTGTCCTTAGCACGGGTTAGTGCATTAAAATAATAAAGTCAAAATTATCTTGTTAGGAAGTTTCTACTGCCGAAAGACTCAGAAATGAACAAACCAAAAAACAAATCTAATAACAAAGAACCAAGTTATATAAAACATAGAAATATAGACATGTTGAAACTTGTTAGCAAGTCAAAATTATCTTTTTAGAAAGTTTCTGCTGCCGAAAGGGACGACTCAGAAATGAAAGAACAAAAAAAAAAACTTACAACAGAAGAACAAAGTAATTTAAAATAAATTGTTAGTAAGTCAAAATGATCTTGTTAGGAAGTTTCTACTGCCGAAAGGGAAGACTCAGAAACGAACAACCAAAAACACAAATATAAGAACAAAGAACCAAGTTATGTAACATATATGTACAACTATTGATAAGCCAATTTATCAATACCGTTTATTACATATTTGCTGCGTTTCATGAAATTTATAAAAAACCATCCATCTTCTGCCTATCGGGTCTAGACAAAACGCTGTCACGACGGAAGCTGGTACCTCTATTAAGGATACCAACGTGAACGAAATAAAGAAATCAAATTTAAATGAACCCAAGATTCTAAGCGAGGTATCAATACCAATATCACAGCATATATGAGCTAAGTAATTAAGAATGAACAATCTTTTCATCACAGGTCTTCTGAACGCTTCCTACATGTTACGTTTTTTATTTCTTTTGGTTTTAGCAATTGTGTCTTTAAACTTTTGTATCTCTTCTGGTGGAACTATTTTCTTGTTAATTCTACCTATGGTTAGAACATTATTTAAAACTTCATCTACTCTACCGCTACTGAGTAACCATCTGGGACTTTTTTGAAGTAAAAGCGGCGTCAACAGGGCTTGAGCTAACAGTAAACTTGTCGCTAGACAAAATATTTTCCAATGTCCACTCGCTAATGCTATCCATGGCAACAGGACAGAAGACAAAGAAAAAAAGATGGCAAAAGACAAATTTAAATGATATTCCGATAATTTGGACCTACATATTGTAAAATAAGTAGATATGGTATCATAATACGATTATCATAAGCCATTCCCAACACAAACCTGCAGATTGAAAATTCAGTCAAATTTCTAGCAAATATCGTTGCCACACCACCAATGCACCCAATCGTATTGCACACGACTATAGCAGAAATCCTTCCGATTCTATCAGCAATCCAACCAATTAAAGGAAATCCAAAAATAGCACCAACGAAAAATACTGACTGAGCTATAGCTTCATAGCCACATCTTTCACACACCCAGCTAAGTTCACTTGAGATTGTTTCATAAGGTATTTCACTTCTGTTGAACTCCCAACCGTTTTCGCATGGTGCAATCATCGCTTGGTTGTTCTCTTGCCTTGAGTATTTCTTTCCAATCGGCTGGAATGAGGAACACCGGGCATATCCGAATCTCGAGCCTTCGTCCTTGGGTATAGCTAAATTTCTTCTTGCTGTCACCGTTAAGTTTTCTAACTCTGGTATCCAACACCAGTGGTTCTGAGACACTTCCGTTATAAAGATTTGTGAAAAGTATACAAATACGTCGTAAGCGCAAAACGGCATTGTTGAGAGAAATATTAAGAATTGGTAAAGTCCAAATTTGCCAGCAAATGGCAGTAGAGCGTCGAAATCCATTTTCATTTTTGATGTGTTTGGTTTCTTTGTATTTCTCGTTTCCTTCATTTTCCACTTTTATGTCTGCAGTTTTTGAGATGGATTCACGTTCACCGTCTTTTTTGAGGTCACTTTTCATTCTGATCGTCAACTATATTTCGATACTAAATACCTACTGTCTACTGTCAATAATGTCTACTGTTCTAGGTTTACACAGCTGGATGCAGATAGTCTAAGCGATTATTTTTAATATTAACCTCAACGCTCAGTGGGTACAAGACACGTCTGCTACAAAAACACTAATTTTGACATTGGCGGTTAAAACAAATTAACTCGTGCATATTTTAAAGTAAACAAACTGATGTCACAACGAACATAGTAGGTATTTATACTGTGTCGATTTTACTATAGATGCTCGATAAATGGAAAACCGAGAAGTCTCGGAAAGTGACTTAATATTAGATTAGATAATTCTCTGCTGCACAATAAGAATATTTGTACAAAGGTGAGCTTAGTACTCATGAGTAATATATATTCAGTAGCAATAACCCATAGTCAGTTAAAATCTTTTGCTAACTCCTGCATCAGCACCCTCATAACGTACTTTTAACATTTTATAATATCAATGTTACTTTACATTATATCAAATGAAACTTACGAGTATGTGTATCATACCGTTTCCTGCGTACCATTGCAAAATGTTAAAACCGTTTATATAGAGCGAGATAGAGATTGAGCGTTTATAGAGCGTTTTGAGCTCTAATTGTGCGAAGTTTTCTTGCATAAAGTGTTAACCGTGACGAATGTGACATGTTGAACGTGCGCAATGCTTCAGACATAATGAATATTTTGTGTTGCCAGTAAGAAGAGCAATTTAATATCCTTAAGATAAAAGAGAAATGTTATAATCTTTTGTTGAATTTCGATAAAAGGTTACATTATACTCGTAGTTTTATTAAAAGATGAATTAAAATTATGATTTAGTGTTGTTTATTTTATTTCACTACAATAGATTTTATTCAGCCTAAACAAGTCCCGGGAAAAAAGTGATACAGGTGTTCTCTTAGAGTATGTCCTTAATCACCCCGTGTGCCCACCGCGGATTGGCAATTTTGGGCGCTGAGATATTTGAACTCCTTTGACTCTCAGGTATCCTCACGATGTTTTCCTTCATAGTTAGCGAGTGGCATTGCCACTAAAAGTACGAGTATAACCTCACAAATGTACCTAACATAGGAAAGCCATTGGTACATGCACTGGGAACTAAACCAAATCGCTTCCGAATTCATTGTTCTATCCACTGAGCTACCACCGCTCAGAATTTTTAAAATTAATATTCACTCTTTCATCATCATCATCAAACCATTATGTCCCCACCGAGAGGCACGGGTCTCTTCCCTGAGGAAGGAACCTATAGGCCACATTCCGGATTCACACCACAAGTCCGGATTGGTGGAGGCTTGCAAGACTAGTGGCTGGTCTTATGTCAGAAGTTATCAAGCCGCCCATAAGGCCTCTGACATGACTTAACGACTGCCATTACTTGACAGCCGGCACCAACGGCTTAACGTGCTTTGCGAATCACGGAAGCGCTCAGAAAAATGCCACTAGCGGTAGTTAAGAGACGGTCACCCATCCTGCACATTGTCCGCGCCTGTTGTTGCTTAACTCAAGTGATTGATTCACTCGGTTCAACTAGGCCACGGGCGCTTCTTTACTTTATTAAAAATGATAATCTCAACATCTGTATCCGATATATCTTCGGCCTCCGTAAATATGAACATGTTTCCAGATTTCGCTCTCAGCTAAATTGGCTAAACATCCGTTTCCGTAGGAATACTCACATTGTTACGCTTCTCTAAGGCGTACTACATGCCCCGTCCTCCCCCCATTATCTCCTTGAACGTTTCGCTCCCCGTGGCGCGCATGGACGCCTTCAGCGTTCATGCAAAGACTCACTTCTTGATATCCCCGAGCACAATATGGCGGGCTATTCGAATTCCTTCACTGTGACAGCGGTTTGTCTGTGGAACGCTTTGCCGCAGACCATTCGCCAGTCTCCATCTGTAGACGTGTTTAAGAGTACCTAAGGTTCACGATCACTATTTTGGACTTCAATAGAGTTATCCAGTATCCATGTAGTATTATTATAGAATTGTATGTAAGTAATATTGATTATTAGTATGTAGATTGCAGTGAATATGTATTTAAGTATCATTTTATATATTTTGTGCTATTTTATAATATACGTATGTGTATTTACATTATATTTGTTATATTTAATTAACATAGGTTATGTAATAAATAATTCTTATATTATATTGTTTACTGGCACCACCCCTTCCACTGTCCGCATTATCGTGGGTTCATCGTCAGGCTATACTAGTCCACTGCTGGACATAGCCCTCCCCTAATGAGCGCCATAGCGCCCTGTCTTCAGCTTGCCGCATCCAGCATCTGCCTGCAGTTTTTCGCAGATCGTCATCCCACCTAGTCGGAGGGCTTCCTACACTACGTTTGCCGAGTCGCGGTCTCCACTCAAGGACAAGTTTCCTCAGGTTGTCGGTTCTTCGCGAGATATGGCCAGCCCACTGCCACTTCAGCTTGCTGATTCTCTGAGCTATGTCGATTATCGTGGGTTAGCTGGAAGAAAATACTATCTAGTATTAAGCTCGCCTTTATACAAATTTGTTTTAGTGCAATAAAGAATTTTCATTCGTTCATTCATAAGTTGTGCAAGTGAGAAAGTATGCTCAACCTAAGAATACCTAGTCTTAACTGTTAGTCTGTTAATGATTAACAGAACCAAGGTCCAGGTGAATCGCGAGTGGATTAATACACCCAAATATAGCTCTCCAATATATTATTCCAGTACATCCAAAATTTGTCTGGAAGAGATCACTTTTAGTGATAAGGCCGCCGTCTGTACTCTTAGGTTAAGAAATATCTGTGTAATTTCCATTTTTATGTACAATAAAGTGTTCTCTATCTATATATCTATCTATCTCTCCGAATCCATTTCTGGCACTGTTATGTTATCTCGAATTAGCTACAAAACGTACTGAAATACTCCACTGAACCACATTTGCCTTAGCTGTCTCGAGGCGGTCTTAATAGAAATCCGCATTTAGTTTTGATCACTAAAGAGACTGTCTGTTACTCATAAGGTGCGAGCAGACTAGACCGATGAAGTCACGGTTTTATGCAACTGCTTCTTCTTCTTCTTCAGGCTATATTAGTCCACTACTGGGCATAGCCCTCCCTAATGTGCGCCATAGCGCAAGGTTGTGTCATCATTAAACGTAACGTAACATTTACATACAGGCACATACATTGCCTCTGGCCCCACACTAGGATACCCTGTGTCGCGGGAACCAGAAACAGCGACCTCACAAACATGTAAACATTCAAGAACTGGGGTTTCTTTTTTGTTTCCAGCCGGGATTCGAACCCGGGACCTCTTGCATGGTAGGTAGATGCACTACCGCTACGCCACAGAGGTCGTCTATTGGGGGGGTGATGCCCACTGCTTCTTCAAACTGAGTGAATGCCAAGGAAATTCGTTTTTCTTATGTAGGCTTTAGACGTCTCACTGCATGTCACAAGGCTTCTCTCAGAGGCAGAGAGCTTAATTAAACGCGTGCCCAACGTCCATTAATAATAAACAAACTTTGTGTTTTAATTTTATTTGCTTTCTAATACACTTCATGTAGTTAACTTCCCTAAATAATATACTTCAGGGCTCACTAAATGATGTAATAATATTAGCCTTTTTGCATCTACTTAATGAGATGATTTATACAGCGTCCAGTGGTGATGTACTTCATAGTATAATATCATTATTTTAATGAGCCTATTCCTATACAACTTAAATAAGACCGTTAAGAACTAACGCGTGCCTAACGCACTAACGTTAGGGTTAGAATGAAACTTTGTGTTCGTATCTTGCAACCTTATTACCATATCGCTCGCAGCCCTGGCGATCACGAAGGTTAAGCAACATAGGGCGCGTTCAGTGCATGTATGGGTAAACTGTCTATGACTACTACGCTAGTAAGACAGTTGCGGGCCTTCGTCAGAAGTTACCAAGCTGCCTTAAGACCTCTGACATAGCTTAACGACTGACATTACTTGACAGTCGACACTATCGCTTTAACGTGCATTGCGAAGCACGGAAGCGCTCGGAAAAAATGCCACTTGCGTTAGTCACGGGATGGTCACCCATCCAGTACCTGACCGCGCCTATTGTTGCTTACCTAAGTGATTGGTTCCAGTCACTCGGTCCCACTAGGCCACGAGGGCTTCATATTTCGGTTGTGAAAACAAAACTACGTCTGTATAAAAAGCGGGCGTGTACGATGATAGCTAGTGTGGAGGCAGCTTAACCAAAACGCCACAGTCAAAGGGTTTCCACACCGCTAGGCTCAGGTTCAGATCCTAGGTCTTAAGGCGCGCCTCTGTATGTATAATGCATGCGCTCTTAAGAGGAAGTGCTTTAGGTGCTCTGTTGTGAACACGTGATCTTGTGAGCTTGTCAGGTTAGTAGATCGGCCTCTCTCCTCAACGGTATTATGTGCGTAGTAACGGTACGATTAAATGCAATAAGTTAGAAAAAATGTCTAAGTAATAGTGCAGTCTCCGGTTTCTCAACCGCTGTTGATCTATTGTTAACGATGAGTTGGCAAAAGTGCATACAAAAAATCAAGAACTTTTAACTGGGGTTAATACACAGCGTTCGAGAAACCGGGAGTAAGTGTTTAGAATGTTGTTGTGCTATGTTTTATAACGAAGTTTTGTATGAAGCTTCTATGCAGCTTGCGATGCCTTTTTCTTTGCACGAAATAAATGTTTTCCAGTTCATGCTTCGTGTAGAAAAAGTTATTTCTAAAAGATGTAAAAAGATAAATTTAACAGAACGCAATTACTTGGCCTGGTCCCCTGATACCCTGTGCTACGGCAAACAGGCAGAGACACTATCTATAATCTATCTATAATCAGCCCACATCAACCCACTGCTGAGCCTCCTTTTTATTGCGCCATTCCTCACGGTCCTGTGCTAATCTGATCCATCTCTGACCCGCAACCCTCACGATGTCGTCTGACCATCGTGTCGGTGGTCTGCCTACCAACCTCCTTCCCTCCCTTGGCCACCACTCCGATACTGCCCTGGTCCACCGGCCGTCTTCCCTTCTAGCCAAGTGTCCCATAGTACACCACAGTAGAGACACCATAGAATAGGGCATCTTAGTTTGAGACCAGAATAAGTGGTTGTGTTCTACGCAACTTGTTATTATTAGTAATCATGAAGGGACACAGACCGGGGGGTGGGCAGCAGTGCCCCATGCAGTACAATTCCACCAAACTGCGATCCCCAACCCGCATGCCCAGCGTGGGGATTATGGGCACTACCCCCCAATTATAGCACAACCTTGCGCTATGGCGCTCATTAGGGGAGGGCTGTGTCCAGCAGTGGACTAATATAGCCTGAAGAAGAAGATGAAATGTTATTTAATAAATATTTTATAAATATCTTAAGTGGCAAGTGGCAGTCCCTGGTCTCTGCCTACCCCTCTGGGATACAGGCGTGAGGTTATGTATGCATGTATGTATGTATGTAAATAATATCTTTTTTTTCTTTTCCAGGTAAACTTCAAAGCTGTCTACAGGGTTCTCTCATAACTAAGAAGTGTACTTTATAGACCAGGTACGTCTAATAAAAGTCGTATTTTAATTTGATTGGTATGATTGATCAGGGAATATGATTGAATTATATTTGAACTCTTTATTGTACACACTTACATATATAAATTTTACCGTATATACCTAATTGGTGGTCTCATCGCTTAAAGCGATCTCTTCCAGACAGTCTTTGCCTCAGGGTGAACAGAACTGAGTGTGATTCAATTTCCGCTTGATTCAGTTGACAACTGAGTGATACACATCCGTATTCCTTAATTTTTCTACTTCACTTTACTTACATACATAAAAATTATTTTAAAAGTCACAAAATTTACTTGCGTGAATAATCCGAATTTAAGGAGCAACTGGTAGTGCAATATACAACATTAAATTCACTAATTACACCTACATTATAATTAAATTCAAAATAGTGCGGGAATATTATATCATTATAACATAACAATAAATAAATAAGAAATACAATAAATACATAATATATCTATATACACATATATATACCTACATACTTCCTGATGATATTGATAAGTCTATATGTGATATACAATACTACTTAGCTTTTAGAATACACCTCGGCTACTATCAGAAAGAATCGGATATATTCGTGTAATAGAAATATCGGAACTAATATGACACTTAATTTCGAAATCGGAATGTGTAGTTTTCGAGTATTACACTCGTGTGCGTTCAGCGAAAACCGAAGCCTACTCTAGAGCCCGAGGTATATTGACTGTAATATATTATTGAATCTAGACGATAACATCAAGTTTTCAAAGCTAACATTTTCAGAAATAGTCTACCCCTTAACCACTCAGCGGGAGTCGCAGCCGTCACCGCCAAGTCAGATGGTTCACTGTAATTGAAACTAATAGCTGATTCTCTTTGATTTTACACCACGCCGCCTATCCGACTAGCAGAAATGTTACTTTAAATATAAATAAAGATATAGATAAAAAAACTTCACAAACTGGGGTGGGCAGCAGCGCCCTCTGCAGTACAATTCCACCAAACTGCGATCCCCAACCCGCATGCCCAGCGTGGGGATTATGGGCATTACCGATGATGCCACAACCTTGCGCTACGGCGCTCATTAGGGGAGGGCTATGTCCAGCAGTGGACTAATATAGCCTGAAGAAGAAGAAAGATAAAAATAACTCTAATTATTGTCTCATTAAAAAAGAACTTAAACAAAGTAAGACTTAAACCTTGAGGATTTAGGTATTTTTTTTCATTTAATTTAATTTAAAAACCTATTTAGATGCTAAAAATTTCACCCATGCCGGGATTCGAACCCGCAACCTCTGGCTATCCGTACCAGCGCTCTACCAATTGAGCCAATGGGTGACTCACAGCATCAGTGAAATTTGGAACCTCTTTATAATATTCTCTGTATTACGTACAGGCAGCGACATCTGACTTAAGCAAATTGCATTACTTACAGCCCCGACTAGCTACTTTGCAGTTAGGTTTAACATCGGAACGATATCACTGTACCCACATGATTACACTATTTTTACTTTTAATGCACTAACCCGTGCTAAGGAACAAATTTAAAAACCTATTTAGAGGCTAAAAATTTCACCCATGCCGGGATTCGAACCCGCAACCTCTGGCTATCCGTACCAGCGCTCTACCAATTGAGCCAATGGGTGACTCACAGCATCAGTGAAATTTGGAACCTCTTTACAATATTCTCTGTATTACGTACAGGCAGCGACATCTGACTTAAGCAAATTGCATTACTTACAGCCCCGACTAGCTACTTTGCAGTTAGGTTTAACATCGGAACGATATCACTGTACCCACATGATTACACTATTTTTACTTTTAATGCACTAACCCGTGCTAAGGAACAAATTTAAAAACCTATTTAGAGGCTAAAAATTTCACCCATGCCGGGATTCGAACCCGCTACCTCTGGCTATCCGTACCAGCGCTCTACCAATTGAGCCAATGGGTGACTCACGGCATCAGTGAAATTTCGAACCTCTTTACAATATTCTCTGTATTACGTACAGGCAGCGACATCTGACTTAAGCAAATTGCATTACTTACAGCCCCGACTACCTACTTTGCAGTTAGGTTTAACATCGGAACGATATCACTGTACCCACATGATTACACTATTTTTAATTTTAATGCACTAACCCGTGCTGAGGAACAAATTTAAAAACCTATTTAGAGTCACCCATTGGCTCAATTGGTAGAGCGCTGGTACGGATAGCCAGAGGTTGCGGGTTCGAATCCCGGCATGGGTGAAATTTTTAGCCTCTAAATAGGTTTTTAAATTTGTTTCTTAGCACGGGTTAGTGCATTAAAAATAAAAATAGTGTAATTTAATTTATTCAATGCAGTTATGAACAATTAAAAAAGATACAGTTACTTAACTAATTGAACATGGACCCTGTAAGGGTATGGCAGATTTAGATGTTACATGGCATATACAATTGTAAAGCATGCATGTACTTAACCTAAACGAAAATTAACTAAAAGTAGATTAACCTAGTATTTGTGTATACATAGGTAATGATAAATCTTTATCACACATATATTCATCTATGGAGTAGTATGACTTTTTGACTCATAGAGCTTTCAGTTGTGGGTTAAATGTTGTGTATTTTTTAACAATTTTAACAGCAAAGTAATTTCACATCATAATATTATGTGAAAATTACTTTGCTAAGTTCCGCCAAAAATCCCACAAGCACCATGCAGTCATTGCGCCTTGAAAAAGTAGGAGGGATGGCGGTGCATTAACGTTGCATTAAGTGGGATTTTTGGCGGAAGTTAGCGAAGTAATTTTCACATAATATTTATGCTATTATGGATTTCCGCAAAGTAACACCTGATTCCATACATACAATAGTTTTAAGATTGTCCGGTAGATTATTGTAAATAAGTATGCATCTAATATTGTGGGCTGTTCTAGAAAATTTCTAATTTGGGCGCGGTAAGGAAAATTTTTTTCTTGCGACGTGGATTTTTATTTTTCTCGAAGAGATTCATCTTTTTGTGTATTTCGACCGCGGTAAGGTATAAATTGACGTGACGCACGCAGATGAACATCTGAGTTGATACGCAGTTTACTTTCAATACCTATTTAGAGGCTAAAATTCCACCCACGCCGGGACCCGAACCGGCGGCATGGGTGGAATTTTTAGGCACTAAATATAGTACGGGTTAAAATTTTTTTTATAAAAACGCCTTTATTCTACTACTATAAGGTGACCGTTCAAACATTACATTCCGAATGTGTTTCTTATAAGCAATTGGAATACCTACAAAATTACTTTATAATATCCAACTAAATGAAAAATTAAAGCTCATTGAACATCTTAAATAAATAATCTTAAGATTATTTATTTAAGATTAAAATTAAGATTAGCACGGGTTAGTGCATTAAAAATAATATAATTACGCAGTTTACTTGTTAATATATTAGTAATATGTCCCCGTGGGATAATATTTTATAGTTATAGTAACCTTTTTTCAAGCCAATCTCTAAAATATTTGCTTCCTAGCTATGCCTCGCGGTTTATTACGGAAAATGGATTGTGTATTAACAGTATGAGATATTTTCCCGCAGTAAAACGTAACCTTTGTGTTAATCCAGGTCGTCAGCTAACTCCATACCAAATTTTATTAAAATCGCTTCAGCCGTTTAGACGTAAAAAGGTAACAAACATACACACTCACATACTCACAAACTTTCGCGCTTATAATATTGTATAAGTGTGATAGTGTGATTGCGTTGCCATAGTAACCAAAATTGTAAAAACGGATACTGTGGTGGGACAAGTAGCACTAGAAAACACATATGATTATTTTCATGGCAGTTATTATGAATAAGTCAAGTGAGCGCTCTAGATTACAAAGTCGGTTTAATAGAAAGACTATGATTAGACTGTTGTTATGATTAGACGCTGGATGAAAGCCGCTTCCAACTGGTCTTTTTGGAAATCCGTGTAGAAGGCATATGCCTAGCGGTAGACTTCTTGTGGCTGAAGGATTATGATGTCATCATTCAGCCATGATGATTACAATCAGACTATTGGAAGGGTAGACAGTTGATAAGCCCTTACATTTCTGCTGCCAAGTCACTGGTGATGCAAATCAACGGATTGCAATGTGTAGAGGTTGATGTGCTGTTGGATGTAATCAACTAACTTCTTCCTTGACTGTTGTTAGCAAAAAAAGGGAGTCTTTAATTTAATGTCTTTATAGTAATGTATTGAAAACATCACTGGTTGTACAACTAAATGTATTCATGTAATTTTTTTCTGACTGTTGTTTGTTTTTATTTACATTTGTGCGATTGTTTGTTTTTTTTTCCAATAAATAAAAATAAAATGAAATAGAAGTAACGTGATAAATTGAATTTTCCTTGCAGACCTAAATCCAATTTAAGTTTTATCATACTTAAATGTAAACAAAATGAACAAACTTATTTTAGGTTAATACATCCTATTACTTAAGTTAGTCTTCATGAAAATTGTTAGAAAATCAAAGTTATCTTCTCAGTATATTTCAAGTCATGAAAAGAAAGAACTAACTTATGAAAAATAGATAAACTATTGATAAGCCAGATTATCAATACCATTCATTGCATATTTGCTACGTTTCGGCCACCAAGGAACTTCTGTAAACTTCTGGCTAGTGTACAACTCTTCAGCATCCTCGAAAGTTTGAGGCATCTGTTTCCCAGCTGTTTCCGGTAAGAATAACGCTACTAAAGCCCCAATAAAACACATGGCAGCTGCAGTCACTAAGGGCAACCAGACTATGTAGATACCTAAATATAATATATATTGGGCCAACATCGTACAAATAAAAGCTGCCATATGACAAGCCGAGACTCCGGACCCTCTTACAGGAGTAGGCAATAACTCGGCGCCCCATTGATAAGTGGCTGTATAACTTGAACTAATGCAATATCTGACAATTACCATGAAAACTATAGAGATACTACTATTTCCTACAAATACGGTCAAAAAGTAGAATACACCAGTCATGAAATTCATGGAAAATATCGTCCATCTTCTGCCTATTGGGTCTAGAAAAAACGCCGTTGTGATGGAAGCTGGCAACTCCATTAGAGACACCAACGAGAAAGAAATGAAGAAATCAAATTTTAACGAGCCCAAAATTCTAAACGATGTATCAAAAGCCATATCGCAGCATATATGAGCCAAGCAATTCAGAATGAACATTCTTCTCATCACAGGTCTTCTAAACACTTCAAACATATTTCTATTTTCATTTCCATTGGTTTTAGTGACTGTTTCTTTAAATTTCTGTATTTCTTTTGGTGGAACTGTCTTCTTGTTAATCCTACCTATAGTTAGAACATTTTTTACAACTTCATCTACTCTGCCTCTACTGAGTAACCATCTGGGACTCTCTTGAAGAAAAAGAGGCGTGAATAGAGCTAAAGATAGCGGTAAACTTGTTGCTAAACACATTGTTTTCCAATGTCCACTGGCTAATGCTATCCAAGGCAACAAGATGGCAGCTAACGAAAAACATAATGCAAAAGACAAATTAGAAATTAAAGTCCTATACTTTGGACCTACGTATTCTAAAGTGAGGAGAAACGGCATTATCATACAATTATCATAAGCCATTCCCAACACAAATCTGCAGAAAGCGAATTCAGTCAAATTCGTCGCAAATATCGTTGCAACACCACCAATGCACCCAATTGTGTTGCACAAGACTATAGCAGAGACCCTTCCAAATCTGTCAGCAATCCAACCAATTAAAGCAAGTCCAAAAATAGTACCAACAAAAAATATAGACTGAGCTATAGCTTGGTAGCCATTCCTCTCACACACCCAGCCTAGTTCACTTGAAATTGTTGGATAAGGTATTTCACTTTGGTTGAACTCCCAACCGTTTTTGCAAGGTACAATCTTCCAATCGTCGCTCGGTTGCTCTCTTGTCTTGAGTATTTCTTCCCAATCGGCTGCAAATGAGGAACACCGAGAGTATCCGAATCTTGAGCCGTTGTCCTTGGGTATAGCTAAATCTCTTCTTGCTATCACTGTTAAGTTTTCTAACTCTGGTATCCAACACCAATGGTTCTGAGACACTTCCGTAATGAAGATTTGTGAAAAATATACAAACACTCCGTAAGCGTAAAAAGGCATTGTTGCGAAAAATATTAGGAATTGGTACAGTCCAAACTCGCCAGCAAATGGTAGTAGAGCGTCGAAATCCATTTTTACAGTTTCATCCTTTATGACTGTGACTTCTTTGCATTTCTCACTTTCTTCATTTTTCACTCTGATTTCTGCGGTTTTTGTGATAGATTCACGTACACCGTCAATTTTAAGGTTAATTTTCATTCTGATTTTAAACTACGTTTTATTTATTTTATTTATTTATTTTGTTTTATTTTGCTTCCAGTTGCTTATGGTAATGACTACCTGTCCAAGGTTTACACAACTGGATACAAATTGTTCAACTAAATATTTTTGTGTTTCAATATTAACCTCAACGCTCAGTGGGGCAAAGAAATGTCTGCTACAAAATACTTATAGTGACATAACTTTTAAACGTAATAATAGTATTTTTTTATTAAAATTACTAGTGTATATTGCTGGGTAAATAAACAAATTTTCAGTTAATACACCACAGTAATTTACTGAGCCAGTTTGTAAGTAATAAAAATGACTGATGATAATAATAACAACACAAACGTAGACGTTTATTTTACGTAACAAAACACAACAAAAACGTTATTTTTACTTAACCACATCACTTTTGGTATATTAGATTAATTAGTATTTTTTTCTTCTTCTTCTTCAAGCTATATTAGTCCTCTGCTGAACATAGCCCTCCTCTATTGAGCGTCATAGCGACCTGTATTTAGCTTGCCGCATCCAGCATCTGCCGGCACTTTTAATTAATTACTTAAATAAAATTTGGAATAGGAAAAAATTTCAAAGTAATATATTTAGTTGAAATTAAAAACTAACCTTGGTAAACTAAAGATCATCGCAAACTCCTGTAGCTGAAACCCCATAGGTAGTAATGCAAAGTGACTTTAAGTTTGAAATATCAATTTTGATAACAATGAACCATTTTCATGGATGATGATCTTCGAAAAACTGCAGTTAGATGCTGGATGCGGCAAGCTGAAGATAGGGTGCCATGGCGCTCATTAAAGGAGGACTATGTCTAGCAGTGGACAAATATAGCCTAAAGAGGAAGAGAGACGAGCCGTTTTCAGCACAATTTCAGAAAGCAGTAAAGAAGGCGCTTATAGGTGTAGCCATAGTAGAACCGGAATACGGCGGTCGAAATTAATCTGTGCTAAGCAAAATTTGACAGACGTGTCCCTTTTTTCATATGTGAAAACGGTTCATTGCTTGCGCTTGTTATCTGTTTCTTTGTGGATTATTATTCCTGCAGTATGTAGCGAGCACATGTCAACTCTGCTCGCGCACTACAAACTCCAACATTCCTGCATCGTGCAATCAAAGTGTTGAAACACTTTGATTGCATACCATAAATATAACGTCCGACATACCATAAATATAACGTCCGACTAACAACAGTTGGACCGGACGTCTCCAGGCAAACGATCTGCATGGTCGGAAAGGATGCCTTGACGGCCTCGGTGGCGCAGCGGTTTGGCACGCTGACTGTAAAACCGAAGGTCTCGGGTTCCCGGACCCGGACCCGGGACCAGGCCGGGTCAAACTAGGAAAATAACTTTTCTAGTTTGTCTCGGGTCTTGGATGTTATCCTATGTATTTGTTGAATTAAATCTATCGTCAAGTTAGCACCTATAACACAAGTCATTTAGTTGTACTTAATATAGGGCTAACGAGATCTGTGTAATATGTCTATGAATATATATATATTTTTTTATTAATTTCCCTTTATAGTGGATGAGTCGATCACCCGCTCTTCCCTATTAGAACATTGCGTACTGAACTGTAACTTTTCTCCAAAAAAATACATTTGAAATATAGAGCAGTTTTCGCTCTAATTATGCGACGTCTCCATGGGTAAACTGTTGACCATGACTAACCGCGACTAAGATAAAGTACAATGCTTCAGACGTAATGAACAATTGTTAGTACTTTGTGTTGCTAGTACAGCGTAGCTTAATATCCTGGAGATAAAATATTTATTTATTTATTGAATTCTGATAAAATTCTGATAGAGCGGGGTTACCCAGTGGGTAGAACTATGGACTCGAAAGCGAGAGATCCAGGTTCGATTTCTAAGGTGGGCATATACCAATGGCTTTCTGTTCTAAGTTATATACGTTTGTGAAGATATAGTAGCACCACCACTCGCTAACGTTGAAGGAAAACACCGTGGGGAGACCCGAGTGTCAAAGGTGTTCAGAAACTTCAACGTTTGAAATTACAAATTCAGGGTGGGCAGAGTAATTAAGGCCAAACTCTTTCTGGCTGAGAGAACGCCTGTTTCCTGCCGTGGGTCGTGTACAGACTACAGCAAAAATACAGTAAGAACATGGGGTAAGAGCACGAAAAAAATGCATCGTCTTGTAAATTCACTTTTATACATACATACATAACCTCACGCCTGTATCCTAGAGGGGTAGGCAGAGACCAGGGACTGCCACTTGCCACGATCCTGACAGATCACCTTCGCATCATCAACGATCATAAGCCGTCGCATGCACGCACGCCGGTTCCGGGTACATTTTATCTTTCCCTTTGCTAATACAAAATGTAGATAGACAGAGAGCACGTTATTCTAGGTATATAAGGAACTTAGAAAGGAAAGAAAAGAATGTACTGAAGAGACAAGACGACGCCTAACGGATCAGGTGAGGGCGCGACTTCTTTACAAGTGTCACGTCTTTTCCGTGTCCGTATCCCACATCGCACGTCCTTCCTGAGCCTTAGGCCTCTATATCATTGACGAGAGAAAACAGTAACTTTGGTAGATCTTGACTACAACTTATAGCATATTTGTCACGAAGTTAGCAACACTCGGCTTGGTCGCGTTCTTTGATGATGTCATATTTCTGGTGCTTTTGTCTCCAACGAATATTCATAACATCCGCAAAAACATCATTATTTCTGCTGGTCTGCAACCAGACAAATAGGTATAGATCTAGCTGGATGCCGAAATTTGACATTGTGAGGTATTAGACCTGAGATTTCCACATAAGTGTGGATATATAGGCCTCATATTTAGGCCACTCTACGAAACAAGCGCTGAGGTATGTCAACACTTCAGATATTAGGGCTTCCTCACGATATTTTTCTTCGCCGTTAGCGAGTGGTATGAGTAAGAAGAAAAAGAAGAAGGAGAAATATTTATTCCAAAAACAGTACACACGCCACAGTACCAAAAGCAAAACAAAACTAAAAATAAAAAACATTAAAATCATACAAAAACAGATGGAAAACAAAGGCTACTGCGTATCACTGGTATTATAAATGGCAGCTGACTCAGCAGTATGCTGATGGGCGAGCCTTCAGCGCTGATTGTCAGTCAGTGCAAAGACTATCACTACTACGTATTCGAAAATATACGTAAATTACGACGAAATGTATATGCCTTATACTATTTTTATTTTTAATGCACTAACCCGTGCTAAGGACAATTTTAAAAACCTATTTAGAGGCTAAAAATTCCCCCCATGCCGGGATTCAAACCCGCGACCTCTGGCTATCCGTGCCAGCGCTCTATCCAACTAAGCTAATGGGCGACTCACCGGCATCAGTGAAATTTCGAACCTCTTTACACTATTCTCTGTATTACGTACAGGCAGCGACATCTGGCTGAAATAGATTGCATCACTTACATGCCTTGATTGTAAGCTACGACCTCCCGAAGAATAGCATTTTACCGGTGTGCTACCACTTTTGGTGGCCAGTGGTATTGCTACTATAAGTTCACAAACATAAGTACCTAACTAAGAAAACAAAGGGATTCAAACCCACGCCTTCCGATTGAGAAACCGGTGTTCTCTCGCTCTGCTACCGCTTGACATTGAGACCTTGACAGAGAACGAATGCTTGACACTTGGCTAGAAGGGAAAATGGCCGGTGGACCAGGGCAGTATCGGAGTGGTGGCCAAGGGAGGAAAGGAGGTTGGTAGGCAGACCACCGACACGATTGTCGGACGACATCGTGAGGGTTGCGGGCCAGAGATGGGTCAGATTAGCACAGGACCGTGAGGAGTGGCGCAGTAAAAAGGAGGCCTATGCCCAGCAGTGGGTTGATGTGGGCTCAAAAACAAAACAAAACGCCTCAAAAGATGTTTTGCCATGAATTAGCCTACGACCTATTTTCAGACCTATCAGATTTAAACCGTGTTCTTGGAAAAAGAATACCAAGGTGCCACAAAAAATTCAAGTACTATAAAAAACCATTGCAGGCACTCGGACCGACTGCGAAAGAAAAAAATATGAAAGTGTTTTTCACGTGTGAAGACGAAAACAATAATATTTTTGTTGTAATTATGTCGTATTTACCACTTAAGGTAGTTTTAAGTACAATACAAGAAAATCATTAGCTACCGAATGTTAGTTTTAAAGTTACTGGAAACAGAAAAATCTCGACTTGATAACAGTATTGTCAGTTATGAGTAAAATATTTTTTACTAAATATGATACTTACAAAGAAATATCAAGATTACGCAAAACCTGAAAACTTTTCCTTTAGTATCGGTTTTAGTTTTAAATTTAGTGTGTGATGTGATTTAATTATTGATACTGTAGTAACCAGTTTTAAGATTAGCGTTATTACTACTTTAATTGTTATAGAGAAATATATTGAGAACACTTATTTGTACATCATAAAAAAATATACACAGTGCACAGGTATAAATTTTTCTGTATCTTTTCACAGCAATTCCACTCTCATAAGGGAAACGTTCAGTAATAAACCAACTACGGCAAAAAAGGGATATTCTCTATTGGTCAAAGACAAAAACAAAGACAAAATCAAAGATTTTTATTTGTGAAGCATGAGTTCAGTGATAGGATGTATAAAAAAAATGATTAGTTCTATACATGCTCTGACTAATGAGGAGTAAAAATTATAAAAAAGTCAGGTAATTATAACACTTAATTACAATTAAACAATTCAATGTATTATTTGCGCAATTTTATCTTTAAAAATTGAAAAAAACTGGTGTCATTATTCTATTTTCTGTAAAGATGCGCGTCAATTTCACACTTTTAAAACACCAAATTATTAAACACGCTTATAAAATTTTCTCGATTTTCCGGGTCACGTTTCTTATCTTAGCAAACCATAGTATAATTATTTTGAAATCTAAGTAGTATTAGTATTTTACAAAATATTATTTCACCGCATTGAAAACGAGTTTTTGGCGTCTTTTACTGCCAGTGGCTTAAGTATATTTTAATATATAGGTTTTTTTAGGTTTATAGGTTTCGTCTAAACTTGTATGCGACACTAAAATTGACAGTAGTAGGTTAAGAACCAGGCGAAGAAATGTACCTCATTTACATTTAAATTGTCTGTCCTAAAACAATCAATGATTCAATTTGTGGCCCTTTTGTTTTGATGCCGCGATATTTGCGGCGTTTCGGCCACCAAGGAACATCTGTAAATTTTTGCTTAATGTACAACTCTTCAACATCCTCAAAAGTTTGAGGCATCTCCTTTCTGGTCGTTTCTGGCAAGAGTAATGACACCAAAGCCCCAATGAAACTTCTGGTAGCTGCCATCACTAAAGGCAACCAAATCATGTACCTAAATAGATTATGTATTGGGCCAACATTGTACCAGCAAAAGCTAACATATGACATACAGAGACTCCTGATACTCTAACAGAAGTAGGCAATAACTCCGCACCCCATTGGTACGTAGCTGTGTAACTTAAACTGATGCAAAATCGGACAAGAATGATAAAAACTATAGACGGACTAGCATTTCCTATGAATGCCGTTAAAAGATAAAAGATGCCAGTTAAGAAATTCATGATGAACATCATCCATCTCCTACCTATCGATTCTAGGAAAAACGCTGCTGTGATTGAAGCTGGTAACTCCATTATAGAAGCCAACGTGAAAGAAAGAAAGAAATCAAATTTTAGGGAACCCAAGATTCTAAACGATGTATCAAGAGCTATATCGCAGCATATAATACATGAAAATTAAGAATTAAAAGACGTGGTAGCGAAGCCGTAGAACGCCAGATTTTTATAAGTGATTCGAGGCATGTAACTTTTAAGTTACGTATAATTGCGAAGTTATGGTAGAAACACCAATCGCTAACTGTAAAGAAAAACATTGTTGTGGAAATCGGGGTGTCTGATGTGTTTACTTAATTCAGCGCTTGAAACTGCCAATCCGGTGGGCACACGTAGTAATGAAGCCCATACTCTCTCCTTCTTTGACAGAATTTTGTGGGACTTGTATAATCTGGGTTTACAAGAAAATGAGAATAATAATGGCATCCATCTTCTTCTTCTTCTTCGGGCTATATTATGTAGTCCACTGCTGGACATGGCATCCATACAACAATCTAATATCTCCTGGATGGGTCCCAAACTAGAATAACCTGTGCTATGGTAACCCTTTAAGGACACCACATAAGGAAATACACCCAGACTGAGGCTATACCAATGTTCATTTAACTACTTGTTTTATATTCATTACCAAAAAACCTAACAAACTTAAAGACCAAGTTAAAAAGACAATTATTTTTCCCATTATTTTATTTGCGAAAATGATTTTGTTAATCATTTAAATTTCGCTACACAAGAACAAAAATTTAACTGTGGAGCGTTTTGTCTTCTTATTGTGCGAAGTATTTAAGCACAGAAAGTTAACAATGGCTCTCCGTGACTAATATTCAATACGGGTACAATGTTTCAGGTCTATTTAAAATTATGTTACGTCTGGCATTCCGTATGGCGAAAAATATTTGCTGTCGATATTAATGTGGTCTGAGGCTTTACTACATCGAGATAAATACATAAACTCACGCACGCCTGTATACCTACGGGAAAGACAGAAAACAGCCTCTTGCCACACTCTTGGCAAACCTCTATCGCTATGACAACATTAATTAGTCGTTACATGCCTGCATAAAGCTTTAATAAATAATAAAGTAATGGACAATGTAAAGTTAGATATTTCGTTATGTGTTGTATTGTCTAAACATATTGTTATCTGGCATGGTTAGCCAGAGGTCGCGGGTTCGAGTCCCGGCGTGGGTGGAATTTTTAGCCTCTAAATAGGTTTTTAAATATATTGTATTTAGCATAGCTCACTACTAGTGATTGCAGTATATTATTGTATTGAAAATAGATTCCAGTAGTAATAAAAATCAGAGCAAGTTATTTTTTGCAGGTCCATTTTTAGTAAAAAAAAACATAGAATAATTTAAAATAGATCTTCTAAGTAACCTAACTACGCTTAAAGGTAAAATTAATACTAAATGCTAACGCCCCTACAAAAACTTCTTTAAAGTTGTTTTAGATAGATTAAAAAAACTTATGCCTACGTAGGTATGCAATAATGTAGAGTTTAATGAAGGGCCCACTTTGGGTATCCATAAAAGAAGGCACAGACTGTATATATTTTATGTGACAAAATAAACACATTTTTATACAGTACGTCAAACTTTATTCTAAATTATATTCCTTTATAGTGGTCTCTATCTAAATTGTTTAGGGCTGTCTGGCACGAAGCTAAATACGAACATATTTGAAGACTGCAGAATATGTTTTTCAACCCACAATCTTCAAATAAATATAAATCAATCTGGACTATAGTAAATAGGTAAACTGTTAAAACCAACCCAGGAGTGCAGAAATCATTAAAGATAGATGATAAAGAAATAACGTTAATTAAAGACATTGCTGCAGCTTTTGAAAAAATCTTTACAAATATTACAATAGAAACAACGACTCCTTTAGAATCGTCTCCTGGTCTTCCTGCATGTATATTGAACGATGATGACATCTCGTGCAATCACGAGTTTAGGTTCGACTTCATAAATCCCGATAGTATAATTAAAGCGTTAAAACTGATAAATCTTAAAAATATACTGAAATAAAAAATAACCCGAATACTAAGAATTAACTACTAAGTAGGCGAGACCCAAATTCGAATAATCGGATCTTATCATTTTGTATGTGAAGTGATTTAATTTACAGATGCTAAAATAATCAGTTTTTATGAATAAGAATAGCATAGTTTTCATTAAAATTTTATATTTGTAAATTAATCGATAAATTTTGATTTGTAAAATTAAACATTAAAGTATCTAAAAAAATGGGTGTATTTTAGTGAAGTGTGTAAGGTGGTGGTGGTGTATGACTGGAGTGTGTGTTGAGGTATAGGGTCAACAGCACCCCTGTTAATTTTCTCTGAAGGTGGACGTGCAAGGTAGGTGCCTCCGTTTAAACCCTTGCGTAGTAGACACGATGACGACACGACGACTGCAAGACGAAGATGCAGCGACGACACGACGATGGCACGACGGCGTACGATGACGATACGGCGACGATACGGCGATGATACTGCGACGACACGACGACACGACGACAGCGTGCTTGACCGGCGATGACGCAGTTCGGTTTTCGCAGTCAAATGGCTGATGATGATAATGGTTGAGGTGATAATGGGGAAGAACCTTCAAATACGCGTTTAAGCTTTTGTGTAATTATAACATTTACAGCACAAGGTCCAGAAGCAGAAAAAGAATTAAAATGTCTGTTCTAGAACAAGTATTTTTTTTATTTGCGGTCCTTTTGTTTTAACGCCGCGATATTTCCTACGTTTCGGCCACCAAGGAACTTCTGTAAATTTCTGGTTAGTGTACAACTCTTCAACATCCTCGAAGGTTTGAGGCATTTGTTTCCCAGTTGTTTCCGGTAAGAATAGCGCCACCAAAGCCCCAATAAAACTCATGGTAGCTCCCATCACTAAAGGCAACCAAACTATGTAGGTACCTAAATGTATTATGTACTGGGCTAACATTGTACCAACAAAAGCTAACATATGACATATAGAGACTCCTGATCCTCTAACAGAAGTAGGCAATAACTCGGCGCCCCATTGATACGTAGCTGTGTAACTTAAGCTAACGAAATATCGGACAAGAATCATGAAAACTATAGATATAGTATCATTCACTATGTATGTTGTCAAAAGATAAAAGATGCCAGTTAAAAAATTTACGATGAACAACATCCATCTTCTGCCTATTGGGTCTAGGAGAAACGCTGTTGTGATCGAAGCTGGCAACTCCATCAGAGAAACCAAAGAGAACGAAACGAAGAAATCAAAATTTAATGTACCCAAGATCCTCAACGATGTATCAAGAGACATATTGCAGCATATGTGAGCTAAGCAATTTAGCAGGAACAGTCTTCTCATCACAGGTCTTCTGAGCACTTCCAATATATTACCATTTTTGAGTCCACTGGTTGTAGTAGCTGAGTCTTTGAACTTTTGTATCTCCTTCGGTGGAACGGTCTTATTGTTAATTCTACCTATGGTTAGAATATTTTTGACAACTTCGTCTACTCTGCCCTTACTGAGTAACCATCTGGGACTTTCTTGGAGCAAAAGCGGAGTTAAGAGACCTAACATTAAAGGTAAACTTGTTGCTAAACAAATTATTTTCCAATGTCCACTGGCTAGTGCTATCCATGGCAACGAAACAGCAGCCAACGAAAAAAACACTGAATAAGAAAAACATGAAATAAATGTCCGATATCTTGGACTTACGTATTCTAAAATAAGTAGGAATGGTATCATCATACAGTTGTCATATGACATTCCAAAAAAAAATCTGCATATTGCGAATTCAGTGAAATTCGCCGCGAGTATTGTTGCAACACCACTTAAACATGCAATCACATTGCACAAGACTATAGCAGAAATTCTTCCAAATTTATCAGCAAACCAACCAATTAAAGGAAGTCCGATGAAAGCGCCAGCAAAGAATATTGACTGAGCTGAGGCTTGGTAACCATTCCTCTCACACACCCAGCCTAGTTCACTTGATATCGTTGGATAAGGTATTTCACTTTTGTTGAACTCCCAACCGTTTTTGCAAGATTCGATTTTCCAATTGTCGCTCGACTGACCTCTTGATTTAAGTACTTCACTCCAATCAGCTATAAATGAGAAACATTGAGAGTATCCAAATCTTGAGCTTTCGTCCTTTGGTATAGCTAAATTTCTTCTTGCAGTCACTGTTAAGTTTTCTAACTCTGGTATCCAACACCAGTGGTTCTGAGATACTTCTGTTATGAAGATTTGGGAAAAATACACGAATGCTCCGAAAGTGTTAAAAGGCATTGTTGAGATAAATATTAGAAATTGGTACAGTCCAAGCTCTCCGGCAAATGGTAGAAGAGAGTCGAAATCCATTTTTGCAGTTTCAATTTCGACATCTTCGGTTTCTTTGCATTCTTCGTTTTCAATATTTTTCACTTCCACTTCTGCTGTTTTTGTTAAGGCTTCGCTCTCACAACTTGTAAGTTCACCATCCATTCTGGTTTTTTTAACTACTCAACATCGCTTAAGCTGTAGACTATTATTTTTAAAGTACTTTACACAGCTGAATGCCGATTTTTCAACTGAATGTGTTTCTTTAATTACAATAATATAAACCTCAACGCTCACTGAGATTATGAAATGTCCGTTACCAAATACTAATTTTTATATTTTATTTTGTTTATTAGACATGTAAAAAATGTAACAATGTTAGTATAACATCATATTATAAAATTAAAGAGGCGCATATTGTTGATTTAGTAATAATTTGACGGCATGTTGTTGCTATGTTATTCAGTCGATTACAATACTAATTATTTGTATGTAAATCGAATCTATAATATAAAAATTAAACGCTGAATGTGTTGGTAAGCGCAAATCTCGAGAGCAGCTGAACCAATTTCGCTAATACTTTTTTTTTATATTCCTTGAGGTACGAGGTTGGTTCTTGCGGAGAGAAAAATTAAAAAGAAAATAAAGAATTGACTGTTAGGCGGTACGAAGTTCGCTGGGTCAACTAGTTTATAATAAAAGTGGTGGTAGCGGGGCGGTAATATGCTTGACGAAGAAAGTTGAGGATCCATTCCTGGAACCAATCCGGCTTATACGTAGGACTTTGTTTTCTAATTTACGTATATCTATGAAATTAAAGTAGCAATACCACTCGCTAAAGGTGAAGGAAAATATCGTGAGGAAAACTGAGTGTGAAGTGTTCACGTAATCCAGAGCTTGAAATTACCGATCTGCGAGGGGCACACGTGGTATTTAAGTCTATACTTTTTGTCTCTTTGAGAGAATGTCTGTGCCCTGCAGTCGGACTTATTTAATGTAGGCTTCTAGATATTGAGTAATAACTTGCATATAATCAATTAGTCCTAGCCCTAAAATAGATACCCCGTGCTATTGTAACCTGACAAGGTCACCACAAACATGAAAGTATACCTAGATTGGAAATTTTACATAATATTAATTGTACACTATTGTCCATTTATATACAATATATACATAAAACTTTAACTAGAACCAAAATAAAACTTTAAAGCGTATTCTCTTCTAATTGAGTCCAAGACAAAGTCTCCAAGCACAAAAAGTAAACAATTACTTTCCGTGACTAATTTTCGGTACGGCTACAATGCTTCAAATGCATAGGGGCTTTGCTAGATAAAATATCATGTTAATAGCCTGTTAAAAACATACCGCTGCGCTTAATAACTGAAGTTGCAAACACTAGGTTCATCTGGTGGGGCTGGCCATGTCTACCGCTTGAGCTCAGATAAGTGGGGCTACGCTTAATGGACACCAACTTCACAGCAGGCCAATGCAAATACGGTGGGACGACTTAAAAAATATTGTCGGGATAGTGCGAGGTGGCTGAAGACAGGAGATATAAAAATAAGAAGGGGAGGCCTTTTTCCGCAGCAGTGGGACTTACAGACATTAATTCAAAAAAGTCAATAAATGCATGTTACATAGGTTTTTAATTTCACTTATTTACACTGTTTCATATGCTTGAGTAAAGTGATATCTATTTTGATGCCTAAGGTCACCACTATACTGGTTCATTCTTAGTGTGGATACCACTACCGCAAGTTTATTTTTTTAAATAAAATATTTTATTTCAAAACACAACCAACAAACTATACCACAGTTAAATCTGAAATATCTCTCCTGAAACAATCAATTTTTCGATTTGTGGCCATCATGTTTTGACGCCGTGATATTTGGTCCATTTTGAACACCAAAGAACGTCTGTGAATTTCTGTTTAGTGTATAACTCTTCAATTTCCTCAAAAGTTTGGGGCATTTCCTTCCTGGTGGTTTCCGGTAAGAGTAACGCCACCAAAGCTCCAATAAAACTCATGGTAGCTGCCATCACTAAAGGCAACCATACTATGTAGGTACCTAAATATATTATATATTGGGCCAACATCGTAACAGCAAATGCTAACATATGACATACAGAGACTCCTGATCCTCTTACAAGAGTAGGAAATAACTCGGCACCCCATTGATACGTAGCTGTGCAACTTATACTGATGCAAAATCGGAGAAAAATCACGAAAATTATAGAAATACTATCATTTCCTATAAATGTTGTCAAAAGATAAAAGAAGCCAGTTAAGAAATTCATGATAAACATCATCCACCTTCTGCCTATTGGGTCTAAGAGAAATGCTGCTGTGATCGAAGCTGGCAACTCCATCAGAGAAACCAAAGAAAACGAAATGAAGAAATCAAAATTCAGCGTACCCAAGATTCTCAACGATGTATCAAGAGCCAAATTGCAAGATATGTGAGCTAAGCAATTTAACAGAAACAGTCTTCTCATCACAGGTCTTCTGAGCACTTCCAATATATTAATATTTTTGTTTCTACTAGTTCTATAAGTTGCATTTTTGAACTTTTGTATCTCTTTAGGTGGAACTGTCTTTTTGTTAATCCTACCTATAGTTAGAACATTTTTTACAACTTCATCTACTCTGCCTTTACTGAGTAACCATCTTGGACTTTCTTGAAGCAAAAATGGAGTTAACAGAGCCAAACCTAAAGGTAAACTTGTTACCAAACAAATAGTTTTCCAATGTCCACTGGCTAGTGCTATCCATGGCAACGAAACAGCAATCAACGGAAATAACACTGCAAAAGAAATACACGAAATAAATGTCCGATATTTTGGACTTACATATTCTAAAATAAGGAGCAATGGTATCGTCGTACAGTTGTCGTAAGACATTCCCAAAAAAAACCTGCAAATCGCAAATTCGGTCAAGTTCGTCGCGAATATCGTTGCTATACCACTTATGCATGCAATCATATTGCACAAGACTATAGCAGAAATTCTTCCTAATCTATCAGCAATCCACCCAATCAAAGGAAGTCCAATAATAGTGCCAGCGAAGAATATTGACTGAGCTGTGGCTTGGTAACCATTCCTCTCACACACCCAGCCTAGTTCACTTGATATAGTTGGATAAGGTATTTCACTTTTGTTAAACTCCCAACCGTTCCTGCAAGGTTCGATTTTCCAAGCGTCGCTCGGTTCCTCTCCCGATTTAAGTACTTCGTTCCAATCAGCTATATATGAGGTACATTGGGCGTATCCGAATCTTGAGCCGTTGTCCTTGGGTATAGCTAAATTTCTTCTTGCAGTCACTGTTAAGTTTTCCAACTCTGGTATCCAACACCAGTGGTTCTGAGACACTTCCGTTATGAAGATTTGTGAAAAATATACGAACGTTCCATAAGCGTTAAAAGGCATTGTCGAGAGAAATAGTAGGAATTGATACAGTCCAAACTCGCCAGCAAAAGGCAGGAGAGAGTCGAAATCCATTTTCTTAGTTTCAATTTCGATATCTTTGACCTCATTGCATTTTTCGATTTCAATCATTTTTACTTCTTCTGGTTTTGACATGGATTCGCTTTCATCATTTTTTGTGACATTATTTTCCATTTTGGGTCCTTTAACTATTTCGAATCGCTATAAGGTGCTTACGGCACCAGCAAATTTAAGGTTGTGACTATAATTTTCGAACTTATTTGCACAGCTGAATTTAGATTTGCCAACGGTATACATAAATTTTACTACAATTATTTTAACCTCAACGCTCACTGAGGCTATAAAATGTCTTCTAAGAAATACATTATTGTATTTAATCTTAATATCATAAATTACCAAAAAAATATACCTGTTATCTAATCCCGATCATAACAACCAGTTAATCGCAAATATAGGTGCAACGCGACCATATGATTGCAAGAATCGATAAATACGTGACAAGATTGCCACATCACTACGTGCTGGGTACCAGTTTGACTCCGCACCAGGTTTCGTGACCCCTAATCTGTATATAATTGCATACTAACCGGGGACCTGATTCTCTGGTGAATTGTCTGCATATCATATAATTGTATTTTACCCTCAAATACCAAATCATTATTCTACACACTAAATATGTTCGACTTAATTATCAGATCTTATGCTGTAATTAGCCTGGTATCTTTATGGTACCTAATTGTTTGAATGTTATTGTGTCCTGTGATTATAAATGTGCCAGTTGATTTTGTTTGTAACGTCCCTGCGTGTTCAGTCCTGTATGTGAGTAATTACGTTACTAAATGTATACTACCTTAACAAAGTATATACATACTTTTACCTCTATATAAGTACTTGCGACAGATGAAACATGTTTGTTCTTTGATTTTATGTTAAAAGTTTTAAAAGGCACTAATCGTTCGCCTGAAAATGAAATCTAAGATAAGTGACCTCTTCCTAGAATTAAGTAACGCTGGGTTGTAGTGATTAATTATTTATGTTAATAAAGCAGTTTAAAAATCAAAATCAATTAATATCATCAATTGATATTAATTAATTTTAAATATGACATGCGATTCGATGATTGATAATTATGTTGGTTTTATCTAACATGTATTGCTACGTTTAGAAGTATGGAGTTACGTGGTTTACATTGGGACGCTGACGGCGTACGCACGAAACTAAGCGAGCTGGCGCATTTTGTTACAAGTGACTTATCTGTCGACGTTATAATCTTAAGTGAAATCAGAATAAGCGATAACACCTCTTTACATATATTGCCTGTTTTATTTGCTATCGTAAAGATAGAAATTGTAGCAACAAGGGGCAAAGGGTTGCTATACTAGTGAAAACTGTCGTTCGTTAATGACAATTCCTTCAACAAAATATATCGAGGTAGTTCGTCCGCGACTATTAATTTATTTAAGCCCCTTAATTATTTAAAAACCTATTTAGAGGCTAAAAATTTCACCCATGCCGGGATTCGAACCCGCAACCTCTGGCTATCCGTACCAGCGCTGTACCAATTGAGCCAATGGGCGACTCACGGCATCAGTGAAATTTCGAACCTCTTTACAATATTCTCTGTATTACGTACAGGCAGCGACATCTGACTTAAGCAAATTGCATTACTTACAGCCCCGACTACCTACTTTGCAGTTAGGTTTAACATCGGAACGATATCACTGTACCCACATGATTACACTATTTTTATTTTTAATGCACTAACCCGTGCTAAGGAACAAATTTAAAAACCTATTTAGAGGCTAAAAATTTCACCCATGCCGGGATTCGAACCCGCAACCTCTGGCTATCCGTACCAGCGCTCTACCAATTGAGCCAATGGACGACTCACGGCATCAGTGAAATTTCGAACCTCTTTACAATATTCTCTGTATTACGTACAGGCAGCGACATCTGACTTAAGCAAATTGCATTACTTACAGCCCCGACTACCTACTTTGCAGTTAGGTTTAACATCGGAACGATATCACTGTACCCACATGATTACACTATTTTTATTTTTAATGCACTAACCCGTGCTAAGGAACAAATTTAAAAACCTATTTAGAGGCTAAAAATTTCACCCATGCCGGGATTCGAACCCGCAACCTCTGGCTATCCGTACCAGCGCTCTACCAATTGAGCCAATGGGCGACTCACGGCATCAGTGAAATTTCGAACCTCTTTACAATATTCTCTGTATTACGTACAGGCAGCGACATCTGACTTAAGCAAATTGCATTACTTACAGCCCCGACTACCTACTTTGCAGTTAGGTTTAACATCGGAACGATATCACTGTACCCACATGATTACACTATTTTTATTTTTAATGCACTAACCCGTGCTAAGGAACAAATTTAAAAACCTATTTAGAGGCTAAAAATTTCACCCATGCCGGGATTCGAACCCGCAACCTCTGGCTATCCGTACCAGCGCTCTACCAATTGAGCCAATGGGCGACTCACGGCATCAGTGAAATTTCGAACCTCTTTACAATATTCTCTGTATTACGTACAGGCAGCGACATCTGACTTAAGCAAATTGCATTACTTACAGCCCCGACTACCTACTTTGCAGTTAGGTTTAACATCGGAACGATATCACTGTACCCACATGATTACACTATTTTTATTTTTAATGCACTAACCCGTGCTAAGGAACAAATTTAAAAACCTATTTAGAGGCTAAAAATTTCACCCATGCCGGGATTCGAACCCGCAACCTCTGGCTATCCGTACCAGCGCTCTACCAATTGAGCCAATGGGCGACTCACGGCATCAGTGAAATTTCGAACCTCTTTACAATATTCTCTGTATTACGTACAGGCAGCGACATCTGACTTAAGCAAATTGCATTACTTACAGCCCCGACTACCTACTTTGCAGTTAGGTTTAACATCGGAACGATATCACTGTACCCACATGATTACACTATTTTTATTTTTAATGCACTAACCCGTGCTAAGGAACAAATTTAAAAACCTATTTAGAGGCTAAAAATTTCACCCATGCCGGGATTCGAACCCGCAACCTCTGGCTATCCGTACCAGCGCTCTACCAATTGAGCCAATGGGCGACTCACGGCATCAGTGAAATTTCGAACCTCTTTACAATATTCTCTGTATTACGTACAGGCAGCGACATCTGACTTAAGCAAATTGCATTACTTACAGCCCCGACTACCTACTTTGCAGTTAGGTTTAACATCGGAACGATATCACTGTACCCACATGATTACACTATTTTTATTTTTAATGCACTAACCCGTGCTAAGGAACAAATTTAAAAACCTATTTAGAGGCTAAAAATTTCACCCATGCCGGGATTCGAACCCGCAACCTCTGGCTATCCGTACCAGCGCTCTACCAATTGAGCCAATGGGCGACTCATTTTTAGCCTCTAAATAGGTTTTTAAATTTGTTCCTTAGCACGGGTTAGTGCATTAAAAATAAAAATAGTGTAATCATGTGGGTACAGTGATATCGTTCCGATGTTAAACCTAACTGCAAAGTAGGTAGTCGGGGCTGTAAGTAATGCAATTTGCTTAAGTCAGATGTCGCTGCCTGTACGTAATACAGAGAATATTGTAAAGAGGTTCGAAATTTCACTGATGCCGTGAGTCGCCCATTGGCTCAATTGGTAGAGCGCTGGTACGGATAGCCAGAGGTTGCGGGTTCGAATCCCGGCATGGGTGAAATTTTTAGCCTCTAAATAGGTTTTTAAATTTGTTCCTTAGCACGGGTTAGTGCATTAAAAATAAAAATAGTGTAACCCTTAATTATTAACGAACAATTTGCTTTTAATGTGTCTTACTCTAATATTCAGCAGCTCTCCAAGTAAGTTAAGATGTTGCCAATAATAAATATTTTAAAACATTCACTCGTATGTTTTTGATAGATTTATAGAAGGCATTTGATAACGTCTGGCACGGTGGCCTACTACATTAAGCTTGTTCTGAGCAATATTTCTATGGATATTTAGGGAAGTGCGGGTAATCTTCCACTATAAAGGGAAATTTCCCTTTATAGATCGTATGCCTGGGGACGCCCGGTTCGACTGTTGTTCGTCGGAGGTTATATTTATGGTATGTCTTGTGAATTGCATACTAACCGGGGACCTGATTCTCTTCTTCACTGACGATTTCCCAGACGTAGATGTCGACGAAATCGAGGCGGCTCTCAAACAGATTAGTAATGGGGAGGCTGCCGGTGAAGATGGAGTAGCCTTTGAGCTCCTCAAGGCTGGGGGTGAACCTGTTCTTGGGGAGTTGAGGAGGCTCTTCAACTCTGTAATAACCAATGGTACTACCCCGAGGGCGTGGAGCAGAGGTGTAGTGGCATTGTTTTTCAAGAAAGGAGACAAAACGCTCCTTAAAAACTATAGGCCGATCACGCTTCTGAGCCACGTCTATAAGCTGTTCTCGAGAGTCGTCACGAATCGTCTGGCATCAAGATTTGACGCCTTTCAGCCACCCGAACAGGCTGGGTTTCGTAAAGGCTATAGCACCGTGGACCACATCCATACTGTTCGGCAGGTTATACAGAAGTCCAAAGAGTATAACCAACCGCTGTGTCTGGCGTTTGTGGACTACGAGAAGGCCTTCGACTCCATCGAAACCTGGGCTGTTCTGGAGTCTTTGCAGCGATGCCAAGTCGACTGGCGGTACGTGGAGGTGCTTAGGAGTCTCTACCAAGTGGCGACGATGTCCGTGCAAGTGCAGAACCACCAAACAAGACCCATCCAGTTGCTCAGAGGTGTAAGACAGGGTGACGTTATTTCCCCGAAACTCTTCACCAATGCTCTGGAGGATGTTCTCAAGACCCTGTGGTGGAATGGCATGGGCATCAATGTTAATGGTGAATATCTCACACACCTCCGCTTTGCTGATGACATAGTCTTATTGGCAGAATCGCTGCAAGACCTACAGAAAATGCTGTCTGGTCTTAATGACGCGTTGGGCTTGGGATGAACTTGGACAAGACTAAGGTCATGTTCAACGAGCACATCGTCCCTGAGCCCGTTCTCGTCGAAGGTGTAGCCCTTGAAGTTGTCCAAGAGTACGTCTACCTAGGACAAAAGTTCCAGCTGGGTAGAGATAACTTTGAGGGTGAAATCACCAGAAGAGTGCAGCTTGGCTGGGCAGCGTTTGGAAAGTTGCGTCACATCTTCGAGTCACCCTTGCCACAATGCCTGAAGACCAAGGTATTCAATCAATGCATCCTGCCGGTCATGACATACGGAGCCGAGACGTGGAACCTGACAGTGAAACTAGCCCACCGATTGCATGTCACTCAGCGAGCTATGGAAAGGTGTATGCTCGGAATCTCGTTAAGGGACAAAGTCCGGAACGAGATCTTCCGACAAAAAACCAAAGTCACTGACGTAGTTCAGAAGTGTAGCAGGCTGAAGTGGCTGTGGGCTGGTCACATCTGTCGCAGAACCGATGATCGTTGGAGCAGACGGGTTCTCGAATGGAGACCACGACTTGGCAAGCGTAGTGTAGGACGCCCTCCGGCCAGATGGACCGACGACCTCAAAAAGGTGGCTGGTGGTGACTGGATGGCGAAAACGGGAGATCGGGTCTTGTGGCGCACCCTGGGGGAGGCTTATGTCCAGCAGTGGACTGCAATAGGCTGAAATGATGATGATGATGTAGAAATGTTTGAGTTTGTAGTGCTCGCGCAGAGTTCACATAAACTCGACACAGATATAATGAAAACGTAATCGTTAACCGTTATAATGAGACAAATTGAGGAGCAATGTGATTGTGAAGCCTCGCCGCAACCCATAGTGCACCTGCTCCTGCCCATAGTGTATCTGGCCGCAGCACTTACGTTTTCCTCTGCTATTGTGAGACATTTGACTAATGCTTTGGCATTTAGGGTTGTTAATGGCGATCATGAAATCTTATTAGGTTTACGTATGGCAACTGATGTAATTGGTTTATGATGATTTGAGAAAAGATGGTCAGAATGGAGTTTTTTTTCCGCTGCCTTTTTCTCCACTACAATACGGCCCTAAGGCAGCGGCTTACATTTTACATTGTCCATTGACATCCAGCAAACAGAATGTTTCTCTTTCGTTGAAATAAATTGATTTGAATTTGAATTGAATTCGCCCTCACACCTGCGCTCTGGAGGACCTAACAGAGGCCAACGCTGCTGCAATTGCCGTAGCCAACTATTGGGCCGAACACTTCACTTCATAGATGGCGTTTATAGGTGTTCTCATACAAGAACACGCTCGTGGATGAAGCGCTCGCGGCCTAGGCGAACCGAGTGATTGGAATCAATCACTTGGTTAAGCAACAACAGGCGCGGTCTGGTACAGGATGAGTGAGCGTCCCGTGACTACCGTTAGTGGCATTTTTTCGAGCACTTCCGTGCTTCGCAAGGCACGTTGAGCCGTTGGTGCCGGCTGTCATATAATGGCAGTCGTTAAGCCATGTCAGAGGCCTAATGGGCGGCTTGATAACTTCTAACAGTAAGGCCTGCCACTGTCTTACAATCCTCCACTAATCCGGAAATGGCCCCCGTGGTGGAGTATGGCCTAACCTTCCTGCGATGCAGGAAGAGACCCGTGCCACAGCAGTGGGGACATACAAGGATTGATAACGATAACGATACAAGAACAGGACACGTCTGTCAAATTTTCCTCAGCGCAGATTAATTTTGACAGCCGTGTTCCGGTTCTTCTATGGCCACGCCTGTAAGCGCCATCTATGAATTTGTTTGAGAATTTGTGCTCCGATCTGAAAAAGGCCTATTTTTAATTTATTTTATTTTATTCAGGACACAAACAGTCATACAGAAAATCTTTAAAAGTATGCGTAAACAAAATTAGACCTGAAGGTCCCTTAAGTAAACAAAATATTAATAAGAAAAAGCATGCCATCTTAATTTAAAAAAACCTATTTAGAGGCTAAAAATTTCACCCATGCCGGGATTCGAACCCGCAACCTCTGGCTATCCGTACCAGCGCTCTACCAATTGAGCCAATGGGCGACTCACGGCATCAGTGAAATTTCGAACCTCTTTACAATATTATCTGTATTACGTACAGGCAGCGACATCTGACTTAAGCAAATTGCATTACTTACAGCCCCGACTACCTACTTTGCAGTTAGGTTTTAACATCGGAACGATATCACTGTACCCACATGATTACACTATTTTTATTTTTAATGCACTAACCCGTGCTAAGGAACAAATTTAAAAACCTATTTAGAGGCTAAAAATTTTCACCCATGCCGGGATTCGAACCCGCAACCTCTGGCTATCCGTACCAGCGCTCTACCAATTGAGCCAATGGGCGACTCACGGCATCAGTGAAATTTCGAACCTCTTTACAATATTCTCTGTATTACGTACAGGCAGCGACATCTGACTTAAGCAAATTGCATTACTTACAGCCCCGACTACCTACTTTGCAGTTAGGTTTTAACATCGGAACGATATCACTGTACCCACATGATTACACTATTTTTATTTTTAATGCACTAACCGGTGCTAAGGAACAAATTTAAAAACCTATTAGAGGCTAAAAATTTCACCCATGCCGGGATTCGAACCCGCAACCTCTGGCTATCCGTACCAGCGCTCTACCAATTGAGCCAATGGGCGACTCACGGCATCAGTGAAATTTCGAACCTCTTTACAATATTCTCTGTATTACGTACAGGCAGCGACATCTGACTTAAGCAAATTGCATTACTTACCGCCCCGACTACCTACTTTGCAGTTAGGTTTTAACATCGGAACGATATCACTGTACCCACATGATTACACTATTTTTATTTTTAATGCACTAACCCGTGCTAAGGAACAAATTTAAAAACCTATTTAGAGGCTAAAAATTTCACCCATGCCGGGATTCGAACCCGCAACCTCTGGCTATCCGTACCAGCGCTCTACCAATTGAGCCAATGGGCGACTCACGGCATTAGTGAAATTTCGAACCTCTTTACAATATTCTCTGTATTACGTACAGGCAGCGACATCTGACTTAAGCAAATTGCATTACTTACAGCCCCGACTACCTACTTTGCAGTTAGGTTTTAACATCGGAACGATATCACTGTACCCATGTGGGTACAGTGATATCGCTCCGATATCACTGTACCCACATGGTACATTGTACTCACTGTACAATCATGTGATTACACTATTTTTATTTTTAATGCACTAACCCGTGCTAAGGAACAAATTTAAAAACCTATTTAGAGGCTAAAAATTTTCACCCATGCCGGGATTCGAACCCGCAACCTCTGGCTATCCGTACCAGCGCTCTACCAATTGAGCCAATGGGCGACTCACGGCATCAGTGAAATTTCGAACCTCTTTACAATATTCTCTGTATTACGTACAGGCAGCGACATCTGACTTAAGCAAATTGCATTACTTACCGCCCCGACTACCTACTTTGCAGTTAGGTTTTAACATCGGAACGATATCACTGTACCCACATGATTACACTATTTTTATTTTTAATGCACTAACCCGTGCTAAGTAACAAATTTAAAAACCTATTTAGAGGCTAAAAATTTCACCCATGCCGGGATTCGAACCCGCAACCTCTGGCTATCCGTACCAGCGCTCTACCAATTGAGCCAATGGGCGACTCACGGCATCAGTGAAATTTCGAACCTCTTTACAATATTCTCTGTATTACGTACAGGCAGCGACATCTGACTTAAGCAAATTGCATTACTTACAGCCCCGACTACCTACTTTGCAGTTAGGTTTTAACATCGGAACGATATCACTGTACCCATGTGGGTACAGTGATATCGCTCCGATATCACTGTACCCACATGGTACATTGTACTCACTGTACAATCATGTGATTACACTATTTTTATTTTTAATGCACTAACCCGTGCTAAGGAACAAATTTAAAAACCTATTTAGAGGCTAAAAATTTTCACCCATGCCGGGATTCGAACCCGCAACCTCTGGCTATCCGTACCAGCGCTCTACCAATTGAGCCAATGGGCGACTCACGGCATCAGTGAAATTTCGAACCTCTTTACAATATTCTCTGTATTACGTACGTATTTGTTCCTTAGCACCTTCCTTTCCTTATAAAAAAATGTGGGTACAGTGATATCGTTCCGATGTTAAACCTAACTGCAAAGTAGGTAGTCGGGGCTGTAAGTAATGCAATTTGCTTAAGTCAGATGTCGCTGCCTGTACGTAATACAGAGAATATTGTAAAGAGGTTCGAAATTTCACTGATGCCGTGAGTCGCCCATTGGTTCAATTGGTAGAGCGCTGGTTCGGATAGCCAGAGGTTGCGGGTTCGAATCCCGGCATGGGTGAAATTTTTAGCCTCTAAATAGGTTTTTAAATTTGTTCCTTAGCACGGGTTAGTGCATTAAAAATAAAAATAGTGTAATCATGTGGGTACAGTGATATCGTTCCGATGTTAAAACCTAACTGCAAAGTAGGTAGTCGGGGCTGTAAGTAATGCAATTTGCTTAAGTCAGATGTCGCTGCCTGTACGTAATACAGAGAATATTGTAAAGAGGTTCGAAATTTCACTGATGCCGTGAGTCGCCCATTGGCTCAATTGGTAGAGCGCTGGTACGGATAGCCAGAGGTTGCGGGTTCGAATCCCGGCATGGGTGAAAATTTTTAGCCTCTAAACAGGTTTTTAAATTTGTTCCCTAGCACGGGTTAGTGCATTAAAAATAAAAATAGTGTAATCATGTGGGTACAGTGATATCGTTCCGATGTTAAAACCTAACTGCAAAGTAGGTAGTCGGGGCTGTAAGTAATGCAATTTGCTTAAGTCAGATGTCGCGGCCTGTACGTAATACAGAGAATATTGTAAAGAGGTTCGAAATTTCACTGATGCCGTGAGTCGCCCATTGGCTCAATTGGTAGAGCGCTGGTACGGATAGCCAGAGGTTGCGGGTTCGAATCCCGGCATGGGTGAAATTTTTAGCCTCTAAATAGGTTTTTAAATTTGTTCCTTAGCACGGGTTAGTGCATTAAAAATAAAAATAGTGTAATGCCATCTTAAGTAATTAACAAATAAAAGTGTTGATTCTAAAATTTTGCACTTGATTTACAGTAAAATGATTATTTTCCACAAAGAATAAGAAAAAAACTTAAGATTCTCTCCTAGAGCGAAGGGCGTTTTGTTCTCTAAATGTGCGAAGTGTCCAAGAAAAAATAGACAACAATGACTTTCCGTGACTAATGTTCAGTATACGTACAATACTTCAGGCATATTTCGCTGCTGTTACATTCAGCATTCCGTATCGCACGCAAGTTTTTAACATAACGATTGTACAAAAATTGTTTTGCTTTTTATAAATGGGGTCTGGGGCACTAGAAAGAACATATTTATTTGACGACACAATACTCAAAAAAATAAAATCACAAAATGCAGGTCGACCAAATAGGGAATGTATTAGCAAATGGGAAGATAAAAAGTACCCGAAACCGGCGTGCGTGCTGCAACGACTTATGAAGGTTGATGAAGCGAAGGTGATCTGTAAGGATTGTGGCAAGTGGCATTCCCTGGTCTCTGCCTATCCCTCTGAGATATGGGCGTGAGGTTATGTAATTTTTAAAATACAGGTCAAAGGAAAACACAATATCAGCCGAAATGCGGGTAACGGCTAAAAATATAACTAACACAAAAGTCAGAAAGTTTAGCATTAAAATGCGAAAATTACTGTGCTAAATTCCACCAAAACTTCCACACCATGCGGTAACCAATACTTGTGTAAAAAATCCAACACTAAATATCCGAACACGCCTCGTGATAGAGGCGTAGTAACATCAGAATCTGGCTGAAGTAATTTGCATCATTTGCAGCCCCGAGTACCTATTTTGCAGTTAGGTTTCACATCGGAATGATATCGCTGTACCCACATGATTATATTCTTTTTAATGCACTAACCCGTGCTAAGAACAATTTTTAAAACCTATTTAGAGGCTGAAAATTCCACCCATGCCGGGACTCGAACCCGCGACCTCTGTCTAACCGTGCCAGTGCTCTCCCAACTCAGCTAATGGGCGATACCGGCATCAGTGAAATTTCGAACCTCTTTACAATGCTCTCTGTATTACGTATAGGCAGCAACATCCACCGTTTTTTATACTGTTTTTTTATATAAAAAAATTTTTTTTGTTTTACTTTTAAAGAAAGTGCTAGTTTTATATTGCTTATGACATCATGCAAACAGGACGAAATGATTGAGATCATATTTTTAATAATATAGCAAAATTTGACCATTGGTTAAGGAGTCTTCATACAAACATGCATACAAACAAACATACATACATACATGCATACAAACAAACATACATACATACATACATACATGCATGCATGCATGCATGCATGCATACATACATCCATACATACATATATACATACATACATACATACATACATACATACATACATACATACATACATACATACATACATACATACATACATACATACATACATACATACATACATACATACATACATACATACATACATACATACATACATACATACATACATACATACATACATACATACATACATACATACATACATACATACATACATACATACATACATACATACATAAATACGAGCTAAACACATTACCCGCCTTTTGCACTCCGCCGCTGTCGGGTAATAAAACGCCTTTAGGGCCAGTGTCGGAATTGAGAATTTCGCTTTGAAAATAGTTAACTGTAGTGCTGTCTCTTCCAATTTCTCAGCAAAGAGCGTGACAGAACGTTACTTAAAAATTTACTTAGTGAAATTCTCAATTCAAAAGCCGGCTATTAGAGTGTTAAGTGGGATCGTGTTTTTCTAAATAATGCCCTAACAGTGTACCACGAAAACTCAAATACCGCTAACTAACTTCCGTAACACAAATGGGGTATAATTTGATTTGCAAATTTCAACGCGAACCGTCACATGCTACACTTTACACTCTGTGAAGTAGAACCTTACAGTAGAACGTCCTATCACTAATTTAAATACTTCTTTTATCTAGCCTGTAAGCATTTCACTACAGGGCACAGGCCTTCTCTAAGATAAAAAGTATGGGATTAATTACCGCGCGTGCCCACCGCGGTCTATGTATGTATGTATGTATGTATGTATGTATGTATGTATGTATGTATGTATGTATGTATGTATGTATGTATGTATGTATGTATGTATGTATGTATGTATGTATGTATGTATGTATGTATGTATGTATGTATGTATGTATGTATGTATGTATGTATGTATGTATGTATGTATGTATGTATGTATGTATGTATGTATGTATGTATGTATGTATGTTTGTATATTATGTATGTATGTATATATGTACGTACGTATGTACGTACGTATGTTTGTATTTTTATAAAAGCCCCTACAAAACCGAACCATTAATCATTGCATGGTCTTAGGCCGGCTTCGGCTACATTTAATCTTCATCATCATCAGTTCACCGCTGCCCACTGCTGGGTATAAGCCAGCCGCATCTACGGACCCTCCACCGGCTTTCGTTGACGGCAGTTGAAGGCAGCCCTTCACGAAATTCGTCATGTAAAGAAACTCGACCTTTCTCAAAATTCAGCAAACCATTGCCTCACGGTGCTCAAAAAAGGTGCTTCTCTCCCAAAGGCAGTTTGAAGACGAGCGGCACCGTCTTGCGGAGAGAGAGAACTTTTAAAGTCACAAATAATCATCGCTCTAAAGTCTTTTCGACTTAATTTCATTTTCGTTGCGTACGTAGAACTTTGATGTGTGATAAAAACAATTGACAAATGATTTTCCGCCAATTGTTTTTTTTTATTACTGAAACAAATGCACGTAAAATTGAGAAAACGCGAATATCTTGTAGGAATCTTTTAATCTGTCTTTTGCTTGTTTTACAATGACATTGTCCCATTTTTAAAAAGTAGGACGTTATAATATAAAACGCTATCAAAAAGTAAAATACTTAAAAAAGGTTGATTGGCCGGTCGGCAACAATTATTACTGAGAAGGTTGCAACGTTTAAAAAAATATAACATTCGAAATTCAAATGGTTCCGATTAGCTAGAAGTGCAAAACTTTTAGGCACTGTTTCACAATCTTCAAATAAAGTTCCAGATAAGCTATCCGCAACCAGGGCTACCGTTTGTTCTAAATTTAAATAACCGAAGCCAAATTTTTCTATTCCAAAATTCTTCCCGCGGGTGTCGTAAAAGGCGACTAAGGGACACAAACCGAGGGGTGGGCAGCAGCGCCCCCTGCAGTAGAATTCTACCAAACTGCGATCCCCAACCCGCATGCCCAGCGTGGGGATTATGGGCATTATCCACCAATGATGGCACGACCCTGCGCTGTGGCGCTCATTAGGGGAGGGTTATGTCCAGCAGTGGACTAATATAGCCTGAAGAAGAAATTTTCCTATATTGCGTATGGTTGTATATGGCTTCAAATTTAGAACAAACGACAGCCCTGGTTGCGGATCATTGCGGTTCCATGCATATCTGGAACTTTTACTGCAGATTGTGATACAGACCCTTAGCGTGCCCCATGCACATCCGCACTTTAATCAAAGTATGTCGGCTTGGGACGTCCCGTGCCGGTCCTTTCGCCCACATTCGCTAATCTACACACATTTCTGGTTAGCAAAGTCAACAAACTTTGAGACATCAAGGTAAGACAACAAACGTTGAACTGAACGTCTACGGTCTAGACTAAAATTAAATGGACGTAGGCTACCTCGATATCAACCCTTGCAGTCCCCACTACGGGCACTGGTCTCTTCCTGCATCGCAGGAAGGTTAGGCCATACTCCACCACGGGAGCCTAGTCCGGGTTGGTGAAGGATGGCAAGACTAGAGGCTGGTCTGACTGTCAGCAGTTTTCAAGACAAGGCCTCTGAGTTGGCTTAACGACTGCCATCTATATAACTATGTATCGATCGATTGATACCCGATAACCGGGGGGTGGGCAGCAGCGCCCCCTGCAGTACAATTCCACCGAACTGCGATCCCCAACCCGCATGCCCAGCGTGGGGATTATGGGCACTACCCCCTATGATAGCACAACGTGGCGCTCTTTAGGGGAGGGCTTTGTCCAACAGTGGACTAGTGTAGCCTGACGACGACGACGATCGATCGATACCAACCCATGTATGTCCCCACTACTGAAACACGGGTCTCTTCCTGCATCGCAGGAAGGTTAGGCCATACTCCACCACGGGGGCCAAGTCCAGGTTGGTGGAGGATTGTAAGGTGGAGGATTGTAAGACAGATATAACTATGTATGAGCGTCGCAAATCATTAAGAAATACTACAAATGGCTTCAACAAACAGCCACTGCTCTTCGTTATTCACTCCCGCAGACAATTAATGAATGCCATTAGGACACAAACAGCCAAATTGAGCAGCCATGTGTTCACAGCGTGGCGCTTTGCAAATGCTAGTTAGTCATCCTAGCAAACAGGAAATTCAAAGCTGGAGTGCACAATTGAATTGATTTACAATAGATCTTGTCTTGTCTGTAAATTAGGCCACAGGATTTAGTCACAGATAACACTTGCAACGCCACTTGTAATGAGTTTGTTAACTGACAATACTGGATTATTATTCTTTTTAATGCCCGTGCTAAGGACAATCTTAAAAACCTATTTAGAGGCTGAAAATTCCACCCATGCCGGGACTCGAACCAGATACGGTTAGCCAGAGGTCACGCTAACGGTTAACGGTGAAGCGGGCGTACCAGGTTCGATTCCCAGAGCGGGGATGTACCAATGACTTTTTCTAAGTTACGAGTATGTACATTAGTAAAATTATAGTGGCAATACCACTCGTTAACTTTAAAAAAATCTATTTAGAGGCTAATAATTCCACCCATGCCGGGATTCGAGCCCGCGACCTCTGGCTATCCGTGCCAGCGCTCTTCCTACTGAGCTAATGTGCGACTCACCGGCATCAATGAAATTTCGAACCTATCATGTGGGTACAGTGATATCGTTCCGATGTTAAAACCTAACTGCAAAGTAGGTAGTCGGGGCTGTAAGTAATGCAATTTGCTTAAGTAAGATGTCGCTGCCTGTACGTAATACAGAGAATATTGTAAAGAGGTTCGAAATTTCACTGATGCCGTGAGTCGCCCATTGGCTCAATTGGTAGAGCGCTGGTACGGATAGCCAGAGGTTGCGGGTTCGAATCCCGGCATGGGTGAAATTTTTAGCCTCTAAATAGGTTTTTAAATTTGGAACCTCTTCACAATATTCTCTGTATTATGTACAGGCAGCGACATCTGGCTGAAGTAATTTGCATCACTTGCAGCCCCGACTACCTACTTTGCAGTTAGGCTTTACATCGGAATGATATCGCTGTACCGACATGATTATATTCTTTTTAATGCGCTAACCCGTGCTTTTTTAAAATTGTCCTTAGCACGGGTTAAAAAGAATTTAATCACTCGTTAACTGTAAAGAAAAACGTCATGAAGACACCTTAATGTATGGGCTTAAATGCCACGTGTGCCCACTGCAGATTGGCAATTTCAAGCGCTGAATTATTTGAACACCGTAGATACTAAGGTTTCCTCACGATGTTTTCCTTCAAAGTTAACGAGGGTATTGCTGCTATAACTTCAAAAATCGATATCAACCCTTGTATGTCCCCACTGCTAGGGCACGGGTCATTTCCTGCATCGCAGGAAATTTAGGCCATACTCCACCACGGGGGCCAAGTCCGGGTTGGTGGAGGATTGTAAGACAGTGGCGGGCCCTACTGTCAGAAGTTATCAAGCCGCCCATAAGGCCTCTGACACACCTTAACGACTGCCATTACCTGACAGCCAGCACCAACGGCTTAAAGTGTCTTGCGATGCACTCGGAAATAATGCTACTAGCGGTAGTCACGGGACGATCACCTGTCCTGCACCGGACATCGTCAGCTGTAGCTTAACTTAAGTGATTGATTCCAATCACTCGGTTTGACTAGGCTACGAGCGCTTCACAAACTTTCATGAATTATTCGCTTTTATTATAGCCAAGCTATTTAATGGTAGCACGTTATTCCAGTATTACTTTGATCGGCGGACTTTCGAATAATCGCCAGAACGAGTTCGTGCCTACAAATTACTGGAACGATTTCAATTAAATTGTTCCCTCGGGAATCATTTTGTTAGAATTATTCACTGCAGTTTGACAAACTGGGAATTGGACGTGTTTTATTTCAGTATAATTGTGCTACAATAGAAAAAAAATGCACATTATCTGTTTTTTCTTAGCTAATAGAAAAGTGTATGAATAATAAATTGTATTTTTTAAAGAATCGCGCATAGCCGTGGCTGCCTGAGTGATCTTAAACGAGACGAGGGTTAAGCAACATAGGGTGCGCTCAGTACATGGATGGGTGACCGTCTATGACTAACGCTAATGCCATTTTCCCGAGCGGTCCCGTGCTTCGCAAGACACGTTAAGCAGGTGGTGCTGGCTGCCGTCGATAGATGGCAGTCGTTAAGCCAAGTCAGAGGCCTTAGCGCGGCTTGAAAACCTCAGAGTGCTTAGTGCGAGTTTGACAGATCCAATCGAATAACTTTACTACCGCGTTAATCGAGCATTGAGTAGTAAGTTAACCGTTCGAACTATCAGAACGCTGTCACAGTACAACTCGCACTCGCGTTTATTCGTATTTTGGCTGGTAAACGTGTTCACTTCTCAACGTAAACCATTACAACTCGCACTCAGCAATTTTAATTTCCATACTTGTCGCTAGGTGGCACTTCCTCGATGCCATAGAAATATGAGTTTACGTTAACGCGAACTCGCACTAAGCACTCTGACAGTAAGACCAACCACTAGTCGTGCAAGCCTCCACCCATCCAGACTTGGCCCCCGTGGTGGAGTATGGCCTAACCTTCCAGGAAGAGACTCGTGCCCCAGCAGTGGGGACATACAAAGGGTTAATACCACAACAGGCTTCATGAATACATTAATTTGACTTTGAGTTTCGTAAAAGCAGTTTTAGAGCAACAGATTTGAAGAAATCATTTTCATAAATTTTAAAGAAACAATTAAACGATAACCAAACCGTTTGTTTGTTTGTTTGTTTGTTTGTTTGTTACGCTTTATTGCAAAAAAATTAAGAAACAGAAAAATAACTTAAATAACACTGTTGATGTACAAAGGCGGACTTATTTCAAAAGAAATTTCTCCCAGCCAGTCTAAGAAAGATTCTGACCAAAAAACAGAGAGCGAGAGATGGCAAATATAGCTAAACAAGAAAAATTTAATCTAAAATCACCTATTTCAAGTTACTATAGCTATCAATAGATACTAATATACACACATTGTACACAATTATAACTACTTATCCATAATTCTAGACATACATATTACCGTCATGGTCATTAAAACAGTAAAGTTACTTAGGTTAGCCGCACACCTATTTGATTTCAGCAACGGAATGATACTTTCAGGTTACACTCGATCTTTTGCCACACGCAATAAGTGCTTCAGTCTGTTAGCTTTAAGAATATACCTCGGGCTCTAGAGTAGGCTTCGGTTTTCGCCGAAGGCACACGAGAGTAATACTAGGTACTTCCTGTTCCGTATAAAACTTTTCTTTACTATTTTGAAAAGATATGTAAAATTAAGTGTCGTATTCGTTCTGATATTTCTATTAGGGCTGATATCTCAATAGTCAGATAACTTTTATCTGAGGAATAAAAATGGCGGTTTGACATAATTTTCATACATAAGCTGTCAAACCGCCATTTTTATTCCTCAGATAAAAGTTATCTGACTATTGAAAAATCTGCCCTTAGACGAATATATCCGATTCTATCCGATAGTAGGCGAGGTATATTCTAAGCTAACAGATTGTACAAAGTACTTAAACAAATACCGATGCACGCACACACCACACACACACGGTCACATTCACATACACACACACACACCTTCTTCCTTCTTCAGGCTAATTAGTCCACTGCTGGACATAGCCCTCCCCAAATGAGCGCAAGGTTGTGCCATCATTAGGGGGTAATGCCCATAATCCCCACGCTGGGCATGCGGGTTGGGGATCGCAGTTTGGTAGAATTGTACTGCAGGGGGCGCTGCTGCCCATCCTCTGGTTTGAGTGCCTTAGTCGCCTTCTACGACACCCGCGGGAAGAATTTGGGTTGGTGCTATTCTCTAGGCCGACACCACACAGCAAACACACTCACAAACAAACACACACACACGCATACACCCTAACAAACACACTGATATCCTAATAAACATTCGTAAAGCAGGTTATTCTAGACTTTATTTTAATAATAATTTTTGGAAGCAAATTATAAGTAATATTTAACAGTGGTGATTACACTGACTTTAAAGTTACAGTTTATCTTAGTTTAGAGGTAATGTAACTAATGACACACTAGCCTTGTAAAACTGTATTTTCGTATTTAATATTCTACCTTGTTTATGCTTTGTTTGCAAAACTTACTTAGAGCAACTTTCCAGATTCAGTGTATCAAATGTTAAATGAGATTCGAGTGTTATTAAATTACTCAGTAATATAATTAATTTCCTAATAATCGAATAATGGGTCATTGTATACGTTTTTACAATATAAACCCTTACGGCCTTACTAATAAAGGTTATGAGCTGTGTATACAGCCGTTATGCCAGGTCTGAGAAACTGGTTATTTGTACGCTAATTGCGATTAAACCAGTTTAAATTGATATACGTCAAATAGTTATTCAGAGTGTATAACTTATTTATTAGTAAGCCCGCTAAGATATATTAAGCTTGCCTGAGACGCGGTTAAAAAAAAAAAATAAAGTAAACTTTCTACCAAAAGGGCTACTATAACATAAAGGACTATTTAGATGAAAATTATGTCTGCAATTAAATCCAGTACAATACATGAGTTCTATGTTTAGCGGTGGTAGCTCAGTGGGTAGAACCATAGACTGGCAAGCGAGAGCCCCAGGTTCGATCCCGAGTGCGGGCATGTACCAATGACTTTGTTTAATTTCAAAGTTACGTACATTTGCGAATTTGCAGTCGCAATACCACACGCTAACGGTGAAGAAAAACATCGTGAGGAAACCCGCGGCTTGGTTGGCTCCGCACGTATTGACTAGTCTTTCCTGTGGGCTAGGCCGACTAAGCTGTCAGGATGGTATAGGTGCTGGGCAAGCCTACACCATCTATAAAACCATGACCCAGGCACTACAGCGTCGGAGTGGTCCCTTCACCCATCTAGTGTGAGTGAAGATACCACTGGACGCTGTATAAATCATCTCATTAAGTAGATGCAAAAAGGCCAATATTATGTTTAACAATAGTTATGTAAGGATTTTGGAAAGACAATGTTTGGACATCTTACTCCAAAATGATTTAAATTTTGTAATTGACACCTAGTTTGAGTTGTAACGTTCATTAAGTTGCAGTTTCTGTGCTACTTTGAGTAAAAACCTTTCATTTCATGATGCTTAGAACGTGACCCATTTGTTATTCGTTATCAACCCTTGTATGTCCCCACTGCTGGTGCACGGGTCTCTTCCTGCATCGCAGGAAGGTTAGGCCATACTCCACCACGGGGGCCAAGTCCGGGTTGGTGGAGGATTGTAAGACAGTGGCGAGCCTTCCTGTCAGAAGTTATCAAGCCGCCCATAAGGCCTCTGACATGGCTTAACAACTGTTATTATGCAAAAGCACGGAAGCGCTCGGAAAAATGCCACTAGCGGTAGTCACGGGACGTTCACCCATCCCACTTGACCGCGCCTGTTGTTGTTTAACCAAGTGATTGATTCCAATCACTCGGTTCGCCTAGGCCACGAGCACTTCCAAACGTGACCCATATCACCGTTTTATCAGCGTCATGAAACGAATTGTACAAAAATTTAGGCTTAACTCTATTTCTGAATTCAGAAGGGCATTGGTGTGTGCGCCCGGACTTTGTTTTAAATAACAAAACACAGACTATTGACGTCAGCCACAAATGGAGTTTTTTTTTTTGTGGTGATATTTTTACATTCAGCAGCCAGACCAGCTGTTGTCAAGGTTAGAGGCCGAAATCGTTTTCAACCAACTATGCAAACTAAGGTGGAACATTAAGTGGAACTATTGGGACTAAAATGAAAGTGTTTTGAGAGGTTGCGACAAAAATTACTTCTAGAAAGAAACTAATGTTAAAAATAATGATGAAAAATGTGTCTTACTTAAGTGTACTTTTAATTTTAAGTAGGCTAATAGAAAATTTGCTTAAATCAACCAAACATGTGCGTGATTGCCGTAGCAAAAAAATATGTTTCTGCTTATGACACGATAGAAATAATGTTCTGTGATAGAGATATTTAATTATTACTTTAGCCTTTAAGAATCGAACCTGAATATTAAAATGTTATGCTACTTTAAATTTCATCGACACAAGTGCAATTGGTGGTATTGCAATTATTTTTTTCATATGTTATCAGATTTTTTTCTCTTCAATCTCCTCTATATAGACTTTACGCCTAGTGTAGAGACCACTATAATGCTTGTATTTTCATTGTGTGTGTGTGTTAACCTATACTGAATAAACAATTACAATGGGCATTGATCAGGGAGGCATCGATTGTCGTAAAGTGGAAACCATTTCGAGGAATAGGGATACTGATTACTATTAGGGATTTAAATAGGTAAAATAAAAACGGATTATTAATATTTATCGCAAAATAATGTTCACTTCATTTTTCTTTCAATGACATCATCATTGGCTCTGAAGCAGTATTTCCATTGCCTTCAAATATTTAAAAAAAAACTCGTCAACAACAACATTTGCCAAAAGTCAACATTTTTTTTTTATCATGAATAAATTCAATGAACGTAGTTCATAATGCCAGTGGTGACGTCATACTTACAAAACTTTAAATAATTAATAAAAAAAATTACATCAAAAATTATCTATAAATAGTCTATATTTTAGATTTATAGAATAAAAAATTGGATGTGTCAAAAAAACTCTGCTAATATACTTTTATTGCACTTAAACTAGATGTACCGTAGGCGGACTTAATGCCATGAACATGTGCAAAGGTTGTTGTGTCGACTGTACAGTGAGCGTCAAAAGCGAACAGCTGTCTCAAACGTCGCGGGAAATAATAAAGGTCTTATTATGAAGGCACGTCACTGTCTCGCCCAGTGACGGAATGTCGACTTGGCTCATTCCTTACCGACCCATTTTTAATAACTCCAAGTCACGACTGAGCAGTAGGCTCATCACGAACAAATGCAGAGCGATGGTAGTGCTTGCACTACCGTCATTGAAGTGTCACTTTGTCTTTGAAGTGTCACTTTGTCATTGAAGTGTAACATTTTTATTATTATACATATTTTTTTTTGTAAACAATTACTATTTGTGTCCTGTTGCTTTTTTTTTTTTATATATATATTTTTCTTTATTTTTTTTTTATGTAATGGCGAATATTATGTAATAATATGAATTTACTTACTAAAAGGGACGGGCTGAAAACCAGCGCCGAGACTACGCATGCAGTCCCGGCAATAACGCTGAGCCCATTCCTTTTTACCACAAACATGTGAATGAGACAATAATTATTATTTGTTATTTTTTGTGTGGTAAATAAAACTTTTTTCACTTTCACTATAACGACAAATTATTGTTTTAAAACACTTTGGGGTGGTAACTAGCGCTACCAGTGGAACAATCATCATAACTTGTTTTATAATGGGTTTTTATCAAAAAATAAACACCAATCGATTTCCGCTAAAGGGGCCGTTTTTGACGGAAAACGATACAATTGCTAGGATTTCGATGCTTCGTACTCGGCTGTATGTTTTAAAAGTAGTTATCACAGACTATTAAATTATACTATTTTTATTTTTAATGCACTAACCCGTGCTAAGGACGTTCTGGCACGGATAGCCAGAGGTCGTGGGTTCGAACCTGGCATGGATGGAATTTTTAGCTTCTAAATAGGTTTTTAAAACAGACTATTAAATTTACGATATTCACTTTTAAAAAAAAACTTATTATTAAAAAAGTTATGATTTATATTCAATTGGTTGCGCTAGTTAGCACCTCAAACCGCCTTAAAAGTAAAACACATAGCTTTTATCCCGAATGAGTTCGTAGAGACAAGGGTTTGGCATGGGTTCCATTAATCCTTTTTCAAAACGTGTTGGAGCCCTTCGTCACTGAGTGGATCCCCGCGCCCCGCAGGCCAAACTTGGCCCTACAACTTGCAAGTGGGTTGGCGGAGCGCGCCGCAGCACTTCACACAAATTCACCAACAGTGGGGACAGTGGGACAATTTCTTTAATTTCTAACTGTACTCCACATATTTAAAAGTTTATTGTCCACTTGCTTATTTATATCATCAACAAGGACCTGAGCTAACAAAGCCTAACAACGCCATCGCACTATTTATTAAGAGGCAAATATTTTTCATGAGTGCAAAGTATATCAATTTTATAAATTTGATTGATGAATTAAGATTAGCTCAGTAATAAGATGTATGTTATATTGATAATCGTACGATTAGGTTACTAAGAGGCTGATGTGCTCGTTCTGCCAACAAAGCTTCTAAATAAATAAGATTAAAAAACATCTTTTAAGATGCAGCAAATCATGTAAAAATATTATGTAAGGTGTTAAAACGATCTCGATTACCCCTGGTTTCTGGTACACTAAAAACCCGTTAATCTACCGTTAACAGCTGTCAGGTGGCCAAAGTGCGTACAGAAAAAACATTCGACAGCTATTAACAGTACATTAACAGATTGTTAGTATATGAGATAATGGGGTCTAGTCTATTAATGCCCGAGCCCAATATCGCATCCTTAGTTTACGATTGAAACCAATCCTAGATGGTTATCTATCAAGAGATCGATCTTCTATCCGCGTCCCAATACCCAAAAAGACAGTCGCAATATTTTTTTGGTCTTGGATTGCCCGGCTATCTGTCCTCTCTCGGCGGTTCCGTTTTGCGTAAAACTCGTAATGTTCCATGCTAAGTTATGAGAATTTGGTCTCGTAGCTTGGTAGCAGATATTTTGATTTTTGGCATAAAGATATGTTTATCTGTCTCCAGTTATACTTTGTATATTTACTGCAATACAGAAGATCATAATAATAAAATAATTTTTTTCGTGATTTTGAAACACCAAAAGTTGGTTCTAGGAAAAAGGAACGTTGATATTTGACATGTTGAACACACAGAATAACGAGAAACCGCGAAACAATACTACATTGATATTTGACATGTTGAACACACAGAATAACGAGAAATCGCGAAACAATACTTTTGAAACTTTCTATTCCATTCAGTACTACAACCAGCCTAGCGCAAGTGGGAACTTTGAATTTATTTATTTATAGTGGCATGATTTCAGTCAATAGCGACTCGACTGCAGCTTTGTTTAACCTAAATCTAAAAAAAAGTCTGTATCATCGAGAGATTGCATGTAATTCACTCTGCGCAACCTCATTGAGGGTCTTCGGATTGTATTTTCATCGTCACTGAAGTCCGAAAGTTCAGAAAGCATTTCCAAATCACTATCACTTTAAAAATACTGCAGAAGCCATTATTTTGAAGAAAACACTCGCAATCTTCGAAACAACAATCAGTAATCGGCCTACGACCTCGGATCACAAGAGTCGATTGTTTACTCCAATCGATAGAACTGTCAATGTTGAAAGATAGGTTATTGAAACGCACGAACTGTCATTTGCGAACAGAGGGCAATCTTTAATCTGTGATCTTTCCTCTCACAGATGGATTGCGTGCACCGATCACAAATACAATCCATAGATCGCTTATTGGAACTGTTTAAGTACAAAATGGATTGCATTGTCAATCTTCGATAGCCAACTATCTGTCGGGATTGGATATTGGGCTCGGGCGTAAATGTACAACTAGAACTCTAGTTGTATATTTAATCTACTACTACTATACTAGAACTCTAGTTGTACATTTAATTGTGCAGTTAAAAAAAAATAAATCATGTAGAAATACTATGTAGGGTGTTAAACAGATCGCGGTTATGTCCATAAAATACAAAACTAGAATTGCAGTAAAAATTGTGGTTTTAGGAACAGACCTTGAGCTCGCGTATCAAATATGAAAGTTCTTGCGCCTGGTTGAAACGAGGAAAAAAAACACGCGCCATAGTCATTTTTCCGACAAACGTCATGGGCATTTTGTCTGACGATTGAAATTATTGTGCTCTAGTTTTGGCGAGGAATGCCTTTTCCCCGGCAACCATTTTTGTGTTAAGGACTAAATAAGATGGAAGAGTGACACTTTATTGAACTTTTTTACTGATATAGTAAATTGTAGTTGTACAACGTAGTCAGCAATTGTATAGTATTAATGTATTGGCTATCATAGGGGGTAATGCCCATAATCCCCACGCTAGGGATGGGTTGGGGATCGCAGTTCGGTGGAATTGTACTGCAGGGGGCGCTGCTGCCCACCCTCCGGTTTGTGTCCCTTAGTCGCCTTTTACGACACCCGCGGGAAGAATTTGGGTTGGTGCTATTCTCTAGGCCGACACCACACATTATGGGCATTACCCCCTATGATAGCACAACGTGGCGCTCATTAGGGGAGGACTATGTCCAGCAGTGGACTAGTATAGCCTGAGGACGTGGACGAATTGGATGTCACACTTGCGTCAATCATTAAAATTCAATAAAATTTTGAAAAAAAAACACAATTTCTAAAAGGGGTAAATACCCTGTGCTAAGTAAAAACTTGTATTACGGAAAGTCTTGCGCTTTTTAATACGGTGGCGATAAAACAATTGCTTAAAATAATTTATGTTGTTACTTTTCAACAAAAGATTAAAAAACTAAAAAAATCTCTTTCTCGTCTTCCTGGTTCCGCTAAAACACTTCTCGAATCCAGTTTGAATTATCTGGGGTATACAGACAATTTACACTGGATTTTAGGAATAATTTAAGAGATATTTTTTGTTTTTAAAATGGCTAAAATTTTGTTCTGTTTTTTATTTATCGGTATTTAATGTTGTGGATGGCACTGAAGTGTCTCAACTCTTACAAGTTACAGATCCAATGAATGTATTTAGTCTAAGAGTGTAAGAGAAAAAGGTGGTACTGTGTTCGATATCAGCCCTTGTATGTCCTCACTGCTGGGGCACGGGTCTCTTCCTGCATCACGGGAAGGTTAGGCCATACTCCACCACGAGGACTAAGTTCGGGTTGGTGGAAGATTGTAAGACAGTGGCGGGCCTTACTGTCAGAAGTTATCAAGCTGTCCATAAGACCTCTGAAATGGCTTATCGATTGCCGTTAAATGACAGCCATCACCAACGGCTTAGCGAGCCTTACGAAGCACGGAAGCGCTCGGAAAAATGCTACTAGTGGCAGTCACGGGACGCTCACCCCATCCTGTACCTGGCCGTTGCTTAACTCAAGCGATTGATTGCAATTACTCGGTTTTAGAACGGTACTGTGTTAATTAAATAAATAAATATTCATGGACATATTACACATATCTCGTTAGCCCTATACTAAGTACAACTAAATGACTTGTGTTATAGGTGCTAACTCGACGATAGATTTTATACAATAAATACATAGATAACATCCAAGACCCGAGATGAACTAGAAAAGTTCGTTTCCTAGTTTCCCGGCCGGGGATCGAACCCGAGACCTTCGGTTTTACAGTCAGCGTGCCAAACTGCTGCGCCACCGAGGCCGTCGAAGGCCGTTTAGGCCGAATTTTTTAAAATAATCCTCAAAAGATGAGGTGGAAGCAGTAGCGAGAATGTGAACGTGTAATTTTAACCCACGTACGGTCAAACAGCCCGACAAATAAACTGAGCAACGTTTTTTGTACTAAAAAACTCTATGCAGGAGGTTTTCACGACTCTTACGCGGTTAAAGGACCGTTTAATTTAGCGATGGTAGCGGAGCGGTAGAACACGGCATCTCTATTGGGAGGTCGTGGACTTGAATCCCGCTAGGTACCAATGACTGTGTAAGTTCTTTTCTAAGTTCTCTACATTTGTTATAGTAGCAATCACACACACACAAACACGCACACTCACGCACACACACTCACACGTACACACATACACCCCTTCCCTCTCCTCGCCCCGTCCACTTCCCAATTCAATTTAATTAAAACATATTAACATTGAATTTTCTCCACTGCTTGATATTGTATAGTGATAGTTACAAGTGAAATAAATTTTTGGCTTTATTGTCACAATAATTGTTTGCCAATGTTTTTATTGTTATTTTGTGCTGTTGGATTTCCAAATAAAGAATAATAATAATACAAGTCCCTGACTGTGAAGAAAATTATCTTGAGCAAACCTGACTATCTGAAGTGTTCAACTACTTCTGCGCTTGAAATTTTCAATCGGCGCTGGGCTCGCGTGGTTATTAAGTACGTACTCTCTCATAGAGAGACGTTTACAATGAGACGTTTACAGACTACAAAAAAAAGGATACGAGAGAAGTTTGTCAATGTAGTGTCTAACCCTTGTATCAGCCTACCCCTTTGGCATTCAAACACGATTTTAAAAAACCTATTTAGAGGCTAAAAATTTCACCCATGCCGGGTGATTCGCCCATTAGCTCAGTTGGTACGGATAGCCAGAGGTCGCGGGTTCGAATCCCGGCATGGGTGGAATTTTTAGCCTTTAAATGGGTTTTTTAAAACTGTCCTTAGTGCATTAAAAAATAACTTAATACAAACGCGAGTTTATGACTGTGTAAATTAATGTAAGAAGACACCCCGAAGTAAAAGACTTGGAATTTGTGGGAAATTTCACTCGAACGCCCGAATAAAAGTACTAGAAATGTGTGGGAATTCCACTTGAACGCCTGGAGTCTCACCCCTGGTAACTGGGAACTGTGGCAGGCTTTAAATGTGCCGCTGGATGTGGGTCCTGTAGGATTGTTCGAGGAGAAAACTTTGAGGTCCGACGCCCTTAGTATGCGCGACCGCCTTACTCATGGCAATTCTTCAGGCGTCAGGTAAAACTACGCACTAAAAAAAGAGATCGATGATTGTTTCATAGATCCCACCAAAAGGTCTTGCACAAATTTATACAAGTTCTTGACAAGCTCTGTGGCGCAGAGGTAGCGTATCTGCCTACCATGCAAGAGGTGCCGGGTTCGAGCCCCGGCGGGGACAAGAAAAAAAGGGGAAGGCCTTTACCGTGCAGTGGGGTTGCCCTCCCCCCATCATATAGGGGTTACAAAAAGTAAAACAATATTATTTAACTAAAGACTTAAACTTTTCCAAATGAACTAAAAGTGTGTATTCCGTATCTTTTTTTTCTTCTTCAGGCTATATTAGTCCACTGCTGGACATACCCCTCCCCTAATTAGCGCCATAGCGCCCTGTCTTCAGCTTGCCGATCTCTATGTATCTAGTTTTTTTTTTTTTTGAGTAAATGGCACTGCACGGTTTGTGCCTACGCCAGTGTCAAGTTATCATAGACTACTGGGACTATGGTTAAAGGTAAGGAAACGGAACAAATACGAAAGGTTACACGGAATTTGGAAAAAGGAATTTTAAAATCAGGTAATAATAACATTAGGATCACAAATAAAGATATATGTACAATAAATCTTAAACTAAATTTTTATGTCGTTTTTACTTAAATAGGTACTTAGCAATACAAAAGGAATTTTAAATTCAGGAAATAATAACATTAGGAATACAAATAAAGATATAGGCATAATAAATGTTACACTAAATTTTTATATCATTTTTACTTAAATACTTAGCAATACAATTATAAATATTTACATCAAAATTATATAAAAGGCAGGATTCGCAAGTAGGAAAGGAGACACCAAGGGAAGTCAGGGAAGAAAGAAAGGAAGAATGATCCAAATCAGGACAGGAAAATAGGTAGTGATTTATATCTCCCACCTCAGCCCCACAAGCACAGGCAGGACTCTGCACAATGCCAAGCTTAGCAAGGTGGGCCGGAGTTGAAGTATGGCCCAAACGCAAGCGGATCATTATTGAAGTTATCTTCTTACTGAACCTGGCACTGACGCGACAAAACCAGGGCTTTGTCAAAATAACGGGTTGTATTGTCCGGTAATGCATGCCTTTTGTACATTCCTCTTCCCAGATTTTATCCCAGGCCTCCCGGAGATAAACCCTGGGAAGAGAGGTGAGATCGCTAGAATAATTTTGAAACGGAAATAGATCCCCACACTCCACAGCCTCATTAGCAAGTTTATCAGCTTTTTCATTGCCAACTATACCAGAATGGGAAAGGACCCATCCGAAACAAACAATGAAACCTCTCTGAGAGCATTGAAGTAATAATTTACGTATATCAAAAATTATTGGCGAATTAAAACTGAAAAATGGAAATTTTACTAGGGCCTGGAGAGAGCTTAAAGAATCTGACAGTACCAGTGTACTTCGCAGACCCATCAAAAGTATATATTCCACTGCCTTTAAAAGTCCAAAGCATTCTCCAGTGAACACCGAAGATTCAGGGGGAAGTCTAATTTTTTGAACAATATCAAATTGAGAATGAAACACACTTACACCTACGCAACTATTAGTGTGTTTTGAAGCGTCTGTAAAGATGGTGTGGTACCCCTGGAATCTGTCATACAAAAGGTTATTGAAATCACTATTTTGACATACGTCATATTTTGAAATACCGAAATCAAGACAGACGTTAGGAACTTGAACTAATGAATTATATGGACAATTAAAAATAGGAAGCAAGTTAGAATTATGGCACGGAGCTTCAATGGCGTTAAACTTCAAGAAACTTTGAACTAGACAAGGGATTCCTCTGTGAGACCAATACTTGGATGACACAATTAACTCTGAAAGACGCTGTAATTTGCCATACAAAGGGTGATCAGAGAGCTGCAAACACCGACCCAAGAATCTATCAGAAAGGTATTGACGTCTTAACTTAAGAGGTGGCTCTCCACACTCTGCTTGTAAACAATTAATAGGACTAGATTTCATGGCCCCTAAGATGATTCTCAAAGCCTTGGACTGCACTGCATCCAATTTCTTTAAACCAGCAGCACTGCCAGGTTCCAACAAAAAGGTTCCATAATCAAGGACACTTCTGATTAAAGCATTGTAGAGCAACTTCAATGAAAAATGATGAGCACCCCACCAAACCCCCGAGAGGCATCTGATAATATTTATCAAGCGGTCACACTTGGCTGCAATGTATTCACAGTGAGGAAGTCCTGAAAGATGACTGTCTAAAATAACCCCTAAGAATTTTACTTGTGTTTTTACAGGGATAGGAGTGGAATTATACTGAACACAAAAGTCCGGTTGCTTTCTCAGTCTTGAAAACAAGACCACAGCACTTTTGTCAACAGAAAGGTCAAGACCATTAGTGGATAGCCAGTCCTGAAGTAATGAAAGGGAAGAAGTCAAAGATGAAGACATTGAGTCTATTGAGTGACCTGTAGTATAAATAAGAAGGTCATCTGCATATTGCAACACATCTACAGAACTACCAAGGGAAGAGTCTAAATCGTAAGTGTATATATTGTACAATATGGGAGAGAGAACCGAGCCTTGCGGTAAACCTCTCCAAACTAATCTAGATATTTTAGTATCATCTATATACACATTAATGATCCTTTCTGAAAGGATATTTACAATAAAATTTACAAGGATATAGGGAACATTTAATAAATGTAGTTTTTGTTCTAGTACAGACACAAGAACACTGTCATAGGCAGCACGGATATCAAGAAATGCTGCAAGAACGGAATTGTTATGTGAGAAAGCTAGACGGATATCAGTGGTAAAGACACTTAGACTGTCAATAGTACCTCTCCCCTTTCTAAACCCATACTGGGAAGGAGATAAAAGATTATTGCTCTCAATGAACCACTCAAGACGAATTTTGACAAGGTATTCAGCAATTTTTATTAGAACAGAGGATAGAGCAATGGGTCTGTAAGAAGAAGGGTCAGCAGAAGGCTTATTGGATTTTAAAATTGGAATAATTGTTTGGGATTTCCAGGAGAGAGGAATAACACCTGAAACTACAATGGAATTAATTAATTCTAGGTAAGTTAGTAGAGTAGAATCACTAAGATTAACAATGAAAGAATAAGGAATACCATCGTCTCCTGGGGCAGAATCCCTAACATGAGAGAGGATCCCTTTTAATTCCTCTAAGGTGAAAGGCGAGTTTAAATCAGACCGACTATGTGCAATATGGCAAGCGGGAGAAATAGATGTTTGTTCTGGAACAGAGGGAGGGGCTAGGTGGTCCATAAACTCATCAGCTAGGGAGAGGGACATTTTGGGAGTGTGAGAATTATTGAAGGCTGACCTAAACCGTTTTATGTTTTTCCAAACAGCAGATGGAGGAGTATTAGGTGAAATAGAAGTACAAAATTTTTGCCAACCTTCATATTTTTTCTGTTTCAGAAGTTTTTTAGTAGTTCGAGATACTCCTAGATAAATTTCAAAATTTTCCAGTGTCATTTCATCACTATACATTTTTTCAGCTTCCTTTCTCTTTTTTACCGCCTCTGAACACTCCGCATCCCACCAAGGAGGAGAAGGGATTTTGCCAGAAGCACCATTTTTAAGAGGAAATGTTTGATCTGCAGCCTCCATCAAAAGCTTAGCAAACATCTCAGCATCTGAGGTGCATAGAGATTCACAATCTTTCACTTTAAGCTCCACACATTCCCTAAAAGAACTCCAATCTGCATTACTTAACCTATGCTTAATACGGGGCTTAAATGTTGAAACAGAAGGATTACTATTTGGAAATGAAATAACTAAAGGAAAGTGATCACTGCCATATGATGAGGAAAGAGGATACCAATTTAAAGACAATGCAAGATTTGGTGTGCAAAAAGTCAAATCAGGAGCACTAATTCCTTCATCAGGCTTAGTGTGACGGGTGGGTAAACAATTATTTAAAATACAAAGATTATTGGACTGAATGATGTCTAGTAATTGTTCCCCATAACAAGAAGTAAAAGAACTACCCCATGCTTGGTGTTGACAGTTAAAGTCTCCCATCACCAAAAATGGTTTTGGGAGAATACTAATTATATTACTAATTTCTCTTAAAATATTTACAGACGGTCTAGAAAAATATACAGAAACTATACAAATATTATTTACAATAGCAGCAACAATAGAAATGTCATTGCTGTGAGAAGGGAGTGGAAAAGATGAAAATGAGAATGACTTATTGATGAGAATGGCCACTCCACCATACCCATCATCTCTGTCTTCTCGAAAACAGGCATAACCAGTGGTTTTAAAAGAAAACCCTGGCTTCAACCATGTCTCTGAAAGAGTAAATATCGAGGGTTTGTACTTGTTAAGTAAATGAATAAGGTCAGATTTCTTACTTACTATGCTTCGGCAATTCCACTGCAGGATCTTGCCTAAATTGGCCATTGTTGGCTAAAAAATTTACAATTTCGATAATAGAGGCAGCGTTGGACGGTATTGAGTTGTTATTACTGTTAGTAAAAGATTTTGAGATTACTTGAATTAAAGTTGAGATCAATTCTAATATGTTTGTATTGCTTTCCCCTGAGTCCTTGACTTTATCCTGTAGGGCACAGCCATTTGAAGGAGATGGAGGATCATATTCATATGTAAGTGATCTATGGACAGCGCGATCATATCCTGTTGATGTGGTTTTTGGGGTCGAGGGTTTACGAAACACTGTTTTTTTATATGAATTTGAATTGTTTTTTTGATGAGGGGGTGATGGGAGGGGACGAGCAGAGAAATTGGGTGTTGGCGCAGAAGATAATACATCACTGTACGACTTATTTACTGGAGGATGTAACTTAATAGCTTCTGAGTATGAGACACAATTTTGTGCCATATAAAGTTTTACCCGGGTCTGCCTTTCATACTCTGGACATAACTTGTTTGTGGCGAAATGACTTCCATTACAGGATAAACACACTGCATCATCATTCTCAATGTGACAAGAGTCACCTGAGTGATTCTGACCACATTTGTAACACCTTAGTGTGGAATTACATTTTACCTTAGTGTGGCCGAAGCGACAACAATTGAAACATTGTACAGTAGGGTACAAATAGAGCTCTACAGGCAGAGCATTATAGCAGAGAAAAACTCTTTTGGGCAACACCTGACCATCAAATGTTAATACAACAGTCTGTGAGGGTTTCCAGGTAGGGGTTGGGCCATGTATTTTATAATTAAACCTTCTAATTTTCAGAACTTTACCGCATCCAATTGGCACAGAAATATTATCAAGTACCTCTTCAGGGGTCCACTCTGCTGGGACTCCTCTGACAACTCCCATCCTTGTGATATTAAAAGATGGGATGAAAGCCTTGAAATTGTTTTTAGTCAAATCCGGGTCCAGCAGGAACATATTAGCATCGTTAAAATCCGAAAACGAAATACTGAGTTTGCTTCGGCTTAGTCGTTTGACACTACCATTAATAATATTTTTAAATCCACGTCTTTTCATGTAGTGGCCAAATGATACTGGGTGGAGAGTGGGGGAAGGTAAATCCTCTGTTGAATGTTTTTGAAGATGTATTACGTATGGTGAGGCATCAGTCGATTCATACTGGGTCCTGCCAACCTGAGGGGACTGAAGGGGCAGAGTCACGGGTACTGAAGAAAAACGCGACACAGAAGATGCGTCCACATGGGACGTAGCTTCTTGTGGATTTGGTATTTCAGACACAGTCGTTTTTTTATTGTCGTCGCTATCACATCCACATACATTAACTTTATCTGAACCTGAACCATGTTTCCTTCTTTTATTGCAATGTCTGCAGACCTTGCGATGCGCCCTTGTTCTTTTTCTTTTTTCAGATCTAATGGAACCGTCAGTGTCCATTCCAGTAGATTCATTAGTTATACTTGGGATAATAATGTTAACACCGACCGAGGGGACTGTGCCCCCCGGATCGGGCGGCTCCTCCATGAGCCCAGACGAAAAGAACAATGAAAACTTACCAGATATGAAGAATATATACAAAAACTATAAAATAAACTCTAATCTACGATATATTACAACAAATATACAGAACTGATCTTAAAATCCTATTATAAAACAATTTTGAAATCCTCTAACAAAAAAATACGCCCGCCCAATTTAAACGTTTCCCGCGCTTTTTCATGTATCTAGTTCAAAATATTAAATAAATTGTTTTTTTTTTAAATAATTAAAATAGAAAGAAAAGCGCAAAAAAAATCGCTCACACGCACTTGAGTAAGACAATAGATAGTTTTACGGGTACAAATACCATACCATTCTACGAACGTTGTGGAAACGTTGTTTGAATACAAGTCCAACGATGTGACACAGTTCAGGTTATCGTCTAATGTTGGAATTAGGAACGGCTAAAAGTTGCGCGTAGTCGGCCCGCTTCCTATCTGGTTTTAGTAGAATTAAGGTACTTGTATTTTTTTCCTCTGAATACCTAATTTGAGTGAGGTAGGTACAGAGTTAGCTAATTTGCTAATGCTTTGTGCGTGTGTGGAGAACGTAAAGAGATGAGATAGATAAACGTATTCTATCTTTATTCTAGCATATTCTTTTGACTAGCGTGGAGGGTAGTTGTTATTCTAGGCTGTTACCGTTTGCTGCATTCTTTAATGAACAGCTATCTTAACAACGAAACAAAACAATGCTTAGAATCTAAATGTAATTATTGGTAATTAGGATGTAAGTATAACTTTAAAAACCTATTGCGGCCTCGGTGGCGCGGCGGCTTGGCACGCTGACTGTAAAATCGAAGGTCTCGGGTTCGATCCCCGGCCGGGTCAAACTAGGAAACGATTTTTTCTAGTTTGTCTCGGGTCTTGGATGTTATTATGTATTTATTGTATTAAATCTATCCTCGAGTTAGCACCTATAACATTTAGTTGTACTTAGTATAGAGCTAACGATATCTGTGTAATATGTCCATGAATATTTATTTATTATTATTATTATTATTTAGAGGCTAACAATACTCATGACAGGACTCGAATCCGCGACCTCTGGCTAACCGTGCTAGCGCTCTCCCAACTGAGTCAATGGGCGACTCACCGGCATCAGTGAAATTTCGAACCTGCTTACAATACTCTCTGTATTGTAAAAAGGCTCGAAATTGATATTTGATGCAAAAAAAGATATTTTCTCGCGAGTTCATGAACTTTGTTCATAAAATTGGCAGCGTGTGGGCTAAAATAGTCTCTTCTATTATTTAATTTATAGGAATATGGCAGTTTTTGACCAAAAAGCCACACTTTACGGGTAGAATGTTGTTTACTGAAATGGACAAGTAAGGATAAATAGACTTTATCTATCTATATTCAGCCCACATCAACCCACTGCCGGGCATAGGCCTCCTTTTTACTGCGCCATTCCTCAGTGTCTAAGATGTTCAAATGCTTCTTCGCTTGAAACGCCTAATCCACGGTGGGCACGCTTAGTAATCAAGCCCATACTCTCTCTCAGAAGGAAGGCCTGTGCTCTGCAGTGAGACGTTTATGGGCTCCAAAAATATCGCGAGGAAACCCGCAGTTTGGTTGGCACCGCAAGTAAGATAAGAATATTCTTTATTGTACACTGGAAAAACAACAAACACAAAACAATTGCAAATATACATAGTACAATTGGCGGCCTTATTGCTAAACGCAATTTCTTCCAGACAACCTTACGATGGAAAGTTGCTGATGGAAATTAGAAAGACGGGTAGCCAGTGCAAATTTGAATATTGACTCGATCCAAGACAACCGCAACACAGGTGCATCCAAAAGACCCTCATCCCTCAGGAAAGGGTCGAAACTTGGCCCCAAACAGGGTAACTGTCCGAGTTCCCGCCCAAGGAAGCTCAACCCATGTCTCGCAGCGTGTCGACTTCATGTTAATACCTGTCAGTTTGTGTTAACATGTTACACACGAACCTTGCCACGGCAAGTTAAAATGTTGTGTTTTAGTAAAGTTGGTTGGTTACAACTCAGATTTCCGCCCTTATTCCCCATAGTTGGGCGATGTTACGTAGCAAGCACCGAGGTATGTAAACACAGCAGACACTGGGGTTTCCTCACGGCGTTGTGCCTCATAGTTAGTGATTGGTACTGCTACTGTAACTTCATAAATGCACATAACTTTAGTACTTATACTAATGTACTTATTCCATACGATATTGTATGGAATCACGGGTTACTTTGCGGAAATCCATGATAGCATTAAAAAGTGAAATACTTTGCTAAATTCCGCCAAAAATCTCACAAGCACCATGCGGTTAGTGCACCGCCCTCCCTCCTACTTTTTCAAGCAAAAGCAAGACATGAACACACCACCACCGACACCAATACTTGTGTGAGACGCGTTTCGCCTCTAACACGAGGCATCCTCAGGCACACAAGTGCAAGTGACCGTCACTGCAAAAACGCTCCGTATTTATAGGCTAGGCCGCAAGATGCCGTAATCTAACCGTTAAACGGGTGACCGTTAAACCGTCCCAACTGCCTATCGGCTATTATTGTTTTGTGCAAAAAAAGCCATTAATGGGGAAATAGAGAAGATGCCCACCTGAGGATGCCTCGTGTTAGGCCGATATTAGGCTATTATATATTCATCATAGAAATATGATGTCATATCTGTCAAATTCTATGATCATTTTTTTCTATGATGCTGCTCTTTAATTTCATATTACATTATAAGGTCATATCCACGTCATAAGTAATGAAAATGCATACCAATTTAGCCCCGTTTTCCATTGCTTTGAGCGCAATTATAGTAATTTCCCAGAGGTTGAAAAAAAGTAAAGAATAAAAAAAGGAACAATCGACGTCTTTGGGTTAGACCGTGGATTGCGAGAGATAGGAGTACTAGAAGAACTTAGACTGGAAGACAAAGTCCTGCAAAATGTACCTCCGTATGGACGGAGACGTATTTAACTATTATATTGTCATTCATTTCATAACAAAAACTCATTTGAAATGTCCAATCAGCGCAAAGGATCATCTACTAGTAACTCTGAAGTTAGAATACATCAGCTGTGATCATATATCTATGATAGTGTAATATTGGCCTTAGAAGCAATACACGTCGCGTGTTTTCTCACACAAGTATGGTGTCGGTGGCGGTGTGTTCGTGTCTTGCTTCTGCTTGAAAAAGTGGGAGGGAGGGCGGTGCATTAACTAACCGCATGGTGCTAGTGGGATTTTTGGCGGATTTCAGCAAAGTAATTTTCACTTTTTATTTTTTACGTAAGTACAAAATCTTCTCTGAGAAAAGGCCTGTGTTTTCTTTAATGTCATTGGTACATGCCGGGATTCGAACCCACTACCTCCCCATTCAAGCCGGGCGTTATACCGCTTCGCTACCACCACTAGCTTGTGAAAATGGCTTTGACTTAATTCTTAGTTTAAAAATAGAGATGAGTAAGACATAGTTCAAGTTGCTTTCTTTCCTTTCAATTAATTCCTATTCCTATATCCTCATATAAGAATAGGAATTAATATAAATATAGGTTTATTTTTTTTACATAGCTTCTATGTTAGTGTCCCACTGCTGGGCAAGGGCCTCCCCAATTCAGTCCAGAGTTTTCTGTCCGGGGCCACCAAATACAGGAATTATTGAATAAATTTGGTAATTACGCATTTCATCACGATGACACGTCGTGAGGAAACCCGCAACTTGGTTATATTAAAAAACCCTTACTAATTAATTGCCTTATTTTCCGACATTTCGGCAGCGTTGCAGTTGCCGTGACCACTACCGAAACGTCGGGAATTAAAGTAATTACGTTTTACCCAATAAATAATCGCAATCAGACCCGTTTAATACATAACGATGACCTCTGTGGCGCAGCGGTAGTGCGTCTGCCTACCACGCAAAAGGTCCCGGGTTTGAATCCCGGCTGGGGACAAAATACAAAAAAGCCCAGGTCTTGGATGTTTACATGTTTGTGATGTCGTTGTGTCTAGTTCCCACGACTCAGGGTATCCTAGTGTGGGGCCAGAAGCAATGTATGTGCTTGTAATGTAAATGTTATGTTATAACTCTGTATGTCTATCGCGTATCATTAAGAAAAACCATTTTATCTCTTCTAAATCCTTTTCGATCTAAGAATGCGGCAACATTCGTATAGCACACACAATGGACCTAATACTATTGGGATCGTAACTATGATTACTGGCCAATATTTCATGATAACGTAACACTGGACAGTTGTAATAAATATTGTCCAATCTATAAATTCACCAGAAAAACTGTCTCCCGCCGATGATTTACACAGTGTCCATTCCTAGTTTTTGTGTCTGCGAATTTATCGCTCCCAAAGTTTCTTCACGAAGCGAGATGGATTGGCGATAACGGTACAGTCTCACGCGGGTAAGAGACTGCAGCTCTTATTTTTATTCAGCCTATAATGTCACAGTACAGGGCACAGGACTTCTGTACTGTTCTATACTATGTTATGTATATTTGTCAATTGTCAAGGAAAACATCGTGAGGAAACCTGAGTGTCTGAGGTATTCAAATACCTCAGACACTCAGGATCATACCGCACTTGAAATTGCCAATTCGCGGTAGGGTTGGTAATTAAGGCGGCTGAACCTGATTGTCTGAGGTATTCAAATACCTCAGACACTCAGGTTCAGAACGCACTCGAAATTGCCAAGGCGGCTTAACCTGATAGTCTGAGGTATTCAAATATCTCAGACACTCGTTCAGAACGCACTTGAAATTGCCAATTTGCGGTGGGTATGGTGATTAAGGCAGCTGAACTTGAGTGTCTGAGGTATTCAAATACCTTAGACACTCGTTCAGAACGCACTTGAAATTGCCAATTTGCGGTGTGTATGGTGATTAAGGCCGCTGAACCTGATAATCTGAGGTATTCAAATACCTCAGACACTCAGGTTCAGAACGCACTTAAAATTGCCATTTCGCGGTGGGTATGGTGATTAAGTCGGCAATGGCAATTAAGCCCCTACTCTCTTTCTCTCTCTCTTTCCGCCAGAGATGAGTATCTGCAGTAGGACGTATTGAGGATACAAAAATAATACGAATGCGAAGTGAAAACCTAAAAGGAACACCTATGTCCAGGGGTGGCAACAAAGAAATGAAACGAAAAAAAAAAAACAAAATTATTTACATAAAAAATAAAAAAAATGTACGAATGCAACAAAAGCACATTACATAAAAAAACAAAATGCAAAAAGAACAACTACAAACTTATATTCTTTTTTTTCAATGCGCTAACCCGTGCTAAGGACAATTTTGAAAACCTATTTAGAGGCTAAAAATTCGACGCATGCCTCGATCCCATGCGATCCGATGCCCGTGTACTCGAACCCGCGACAATTGTAAGGCCAGGAAAGTTCCTTTCATGCATTCGAGTTCATCATGCTAAGTTATCATGCCATTGCCAAAACAGCTCACCGTCTTTTTGTGTATTTTTGGTAGGTCCGACAATAGGTCGTAGGCTAATTAATATTACGTAACAACATTTGCCGAGTCAGCTAGTAAACATATCGTTACCAACCCTTGTATTGTGCGTTCACATTAACTTGACGCGTGAGAGAATTGGTAACACTGAGATGTTTACTGTTACCATGTTTAATTAGAAATCATTCCCATTACATGGGGAAAATAAAAGAATTGAGTGCTTGTTTAACCATCTTCCGATTAAGTCCAAAAGCTAATTCACATGTTATGTCCTTGTTACCAATTCTCTCACGCGTCAAGTTAATGTGAACGCACTGTAAGTCCCGACTGCGGGGGCAAGAGTCTCTTACTTCATCGCAGGAAGGTTAGGCCATACTCCACCACGTAAAAGTGAACATGAGATGTCTAAAAAACTGTGACAAACCAATAGTTTTAAAACCTTATGCTTGCGCAGACGAGCTGAATCGCTAAATTGTAAAACATGTCTCCGAGTACTTGTCGCGGACTCAACGCTTACGGTGTGCGGTCATTTGTCCCCCGGAAATTGAGTGAAGCGTACGCTATAGAAGCAAATATTCAGAGATTACATTGTGTCGTAATTTACATGAAATTGAAAAAGAAAAGTCGTTTTAAAAGAAAACACCTAACTTTTGTCCAGTCCGGTCTCTTGATGTTCTCGGTGACTTGAGGGACTTTTTGTACGGGGTGCTTTTAGTCTTTCGTGTGCGTTATTCGATACAATTTATAAGAGATCTATATCGACGGACAAAAAAGTACCCGGGGGATAGTCCCTCGTCTGCGCAGGCCTTAAATCAACAACCAAGCACTATTTTTAAAACCTATTTAGAGGCTAAAAATTCCACCCATGCCGGGATTCGAACCCGCGACCTCTGGTTATCCGTGCCAGCGCTCTTCCCAACTGAGCTAATGGGCGCCTCACCGGCATCAGTGAAATTTAGTTATACTATTCTCTGTATTACGTACAGTGCCTCCTAATTAATTTTTAGCCTCTAAATAGGTTTTTAAAATTGTCCTTAGCACGGGTTAGTGCATTAAAAAAAAATAGTATAACCAAGGACTTTAACCAGTTTCCGCCGAAAAAGGCCGTTTTAGATAAAAACGTATTGTAAAATAAGTTCTGATTTTTTTTCCATTAGTGGCGCTAGGTAACAACCCGAAGCGCCTTAATACTAGTTCAGTATAAAATTTAATAACAAACGCCGCTGACTTTTACATACGTTTTCTCCATTCTCCTCTCAAACATTACTTGCCACCGCTGCAGAGTGGCTTTGAGGGCATCTTTTTGATATGAATTTTCCACACACAAGTTAGGAGATGCTCATGTATTCAGAGGTGCATTTTGCGGGAGGTTCTGCATCCGTCTACTGGATTTGGCCCTGGATAATAATAATACATATAATAGATAGATAGAGAACACTTTATTGTACATAAAAATGGAAACCACATAGATATTTCTTAAACTAAGAGTACACACGGCGGCCTTATCACAAAAAGTGATCTCTTCCAGACAACCTTTGGATGGACTAATAAATATTCATGGAAATATTACACAGATCTCGTTAGCCCTATAATAAGTACAACTAAATGACCTATGTTCCAGGTGCTAACTTGACGATAGATTTAATACAATAAATACATAGTTAACATCCAAGTCCCGAGACAAACCAGAAAAGTTCGTTTCCTAGTTTGACCCGGCCGGGGATCGAACCCGAGACCTTCGGTTTCACAGTCAGCGTGCCAAACCGCTGCGCCACCGAAAATGTCTTAACACTATTGCAAAGATGTACTTGCCAGGGGGGCGAGTCTCTAAAATGTTTGCATTAAAAAGTGAAAATTACTTTGCTAAATTCCGTCAAAAATCCCACAAGCACCATGCGGTTAGTTCATGCACCGCCCTCCCTCCCACTTTTTCAAGCAGAAGCAAGACACGAACACACCGCCATCTTGCTTCTTGTTTCTGCTTGAAAAAGTGGGAGGGAGGGCGGTGCATTAACTAACCGCATGGTGCTTGTTTGATTTTTGGCGGAATTTTAATTCTATTATGGATTTCCGCAAAGTTACGCCTGATTCCATACAAATGTATAGTTATATTCTTTTTAATGCATTAACCCGTGCTAAAAACAAATAAAAAAAATAATTGAATAGTTATTCAATAGAGTCATATCAGCCCGGTAATGGTCCTTTCATTCACACTATCAGTAGTCTAGTAACCAATCGCATCGCAATGGTATAACCCGTGCTAGTAATATCGGCACTTCGCGCGATTCGATCTTCTTCGCGTGAGGTGCGTATTTAATTTGCGCGGGGGGCATTACCCCTGGAATGACATTGTTGAGCCACCAAAATGAGGCAAATAACGACCATTATCATGCGTATATAATTCTATTGAATAACGATGTAAGTGTTAGACTACAGAGTCTAACACTTACATCGTTATTCAATAGAATTATATGCCCTTTCCGTGCCCAGTTCTATGTTAATATAATATTATAAATAAAATATACAAACAGTCGTAAAAATAAAAGTTCTACAACACTCTGTAGTGTTGTAGAACTTTTATTTTTACGACTTCAACTTTTTGTTTTATTTAAAGTGTTTGTATATTTTATTTATAATATATTAACATAGAACTGGGCACGGAAAGGGCGCTATGGCGCTCATTAGGGGAGGGCTATGTCCAGCAGTGGACTACATAATATAGCCTGAAGAAGAAGAAATAGAACATAAAACTGGATAGAACTGAATAAGCAGATAAAAATAGTCAGGTCTAGTCGAGATAAGAAGTAGTAATGCTGAAAATGAGGGTTCTCGAAAATGTGGGACATAATTTAAAATTTTTGAAAATGGTGGAAAATAAATATAAAAAATTGTGTAAAGAGGTTCGCATCGTTACAACTCTAGGGCCTGGTCTCTTTCCTACAAAGCAAGTTCAGACTTCATCACATTATCAGTAAAATCCTCTTAAACTTTCCGAAGTAATGTATACTTGGGAAATTGCTTGCCGTTTCGCCACTTGATCGAAGACGGGAACCACATTTACCTCAGGCGTATTCATACATGTAAACTTTACCCCTCAAGATGCCAAAGTGGGGCCAACTGGAAGAGGCTAAGGGGACCTCAAAGCCATTTCGTGACAGTCTCCCTTTGAAATGGGCTGACGTCTAGGCGACGCCGCTTTCTGCGATTGAATGAATCGAAAGTAGCCATCATGTTTAAACGTCGACTTTTTCGCCCAAGATATTAACGTCAACTAAATAGGGTGTATATTAGTAAGCTGGAAGATGTAACAAGTTAAAAAGTATCTGCACTTACGATGGCATCAGTATAGTCTGTTAGCTTTTAGAAAATACCTCGGGCACTATCGGATAGAATCGGATATATTTGTGTAATAGAAATGTCGGAACTAATATGACACTTAATTTCGAAATCAGAACTCGATCACCAGTACGAAAACCGGCGAAAATTGGCGAAAACCGAAGACTACTCTAGAGCCCGAGGTATATTCTGAAATCTAACAGACTATACTAGTTCTTTATTAGAACTGTAAAACAGTCAACAGCGCCACTTCTGGGAATGGTATTGTAAGTTTGTTCTAGAGTACCTGAATGAATAAAAATGTTTTTTTCAATACTAGACACAATAATAAAAATTGTGAATATTTATATTACTCCAATTAGAGACGATAATTAGAGTATGATTAAAACTTGTGCTCTTTATGGGAGGATGTGATGTGTGAAAATAAGTGATAATATTAGTATTTAAGTGTGAGTAAATAAGTGAGTGCACATTTATTTGTGTGTATGTATGTAGTGTGAATTATTATTTATTTTACTTCGGTTTTCGGTTTTGGCATGAATTCTTTTCCTGCCACTGTGACCAGGTTGTCAATCCATCTCGTTGGTTACCTGCTCACATTTATTTGCCATTCTCCAGGTATCTAACCTGGCAAGAAGTTTACGTCACGGCAAAGTGTTTTTGAATACAAACCTCGCATTTTCCGTTTGAAATATCCACCCCCGACGAGTCGACGCGGTGGCAATAATTTCTGCCACTCCGCACTTCTTTGACGGATTGAAAATGTTAGGATATCGGATGGAGGTCTATGTGCCAGTTTATTCCACCTTTGCGTTTGAATATTCAGAGAATTGGGGTTGCTTTCAGTGGCTTAACTTCGGTTAGAAGGAATGGTGGTTTGGAACTGCCATGAGGGCTACGATCCCTAAACTTTCAAGGCTGTGGAACACTAATGTTATCAATCCTTTGTATGTCTCCACATGTTGGGTCTCTTTCTGCATCGCAGCAAGGTTAGGCCGTCCTCCACCACGGGGGCCAAGTCTGGGTTGGTAGAGTATTGTAAGACAGTGGCGGGCCTCAAACCACCCATAAGGCCCCCAAGTTGGCTTAGCGACTGCCAGTACATGACAGCCGGACCAACGGCTTAACGTGCGTTGCGAAGCACTGAAGTGCTCAGAAAAAAAGTCAATACCGGTCACGGGATAGTCATCCATCCAGCACCTGAATGCGCCTGTTGTTGCTTAACCTTAGTGATTGATTCCAATCACTATATTTCACCAGGTCACGAGCGCTACCCTATCTTTATTCATTATCTTTGTATCTTTTTCTTCAGGCTACATTATGTAGGACTGCTGAACATAGCCCTCTAATGAGCGCCATAGCGCCCTGTCTTCAGCTTGCCGCATCCAGCATCTGCCACATTATCTTTGTATATACTTAAGTATCTCTTTTCGACTATTTATGCATTGAACACTCGCTTTTCCTCAATAAGGAGGCTACATGTAATCATTATATTTTTTCAAATTTACAGTCTTATTCAAACTTAATCCTAGCTAAGTTAGTTTCTGAGCAATACCCTATCTGCCTTAGTGGTATTTGTACAATTAAAAACTGTGAGCACGTGATACGGAATTTACTTAGTGTGTAGCCCACCAGACATTGTATGGTGCCAATCATCTCTTTTGAAATAAAATATTTATTTAATAAAATACTTATTTTTCTTTTTTATACACTTATTTTCATCCAAATTTCACTTCGTCCTCTCTACCGTCGAGCGATAGTATAGAAATAATTGTTGTAATATAATACGTTTCCTGACTTTGATCTCGTTTCACATCTAGGCAACCTTTCATTTGGCACAGAATACTAATTTATTTCGGATGCCATGATGTTCATCTTCTCTCGGTTACTTTTGACCTTTGTAACGTTACATCGAACTGAAAGCCTGCCGATGAAGCAATCAAAAACGACCTTTAACACCTCGGGGTAAGAGTCGTTGGACCTTAATATAGAGCGCGGGGCAAGTTTGCCAGTTTTCAAATGTCAGTGAATATTGAGCTTTTATTACAAATTATTGAGTGCAGGCACTCTTCTGTTTAAGGCTTTTGATACTTTTACATGTCACCCTCTTTTCGATGCTCCAAAGTATTTCTTAATGACTTGCGTTGCTCATATTAATCCTACTAATATTATAAACGCGAAAGTTTATAAGATATTGTGTTATCGTTATCAACCCTTGTATGTCCCCACTGCTGGGGCACGGGTCTCTTCCTGCATCGCAGGAAGGTTAGGCCATACTCCATCATGGGGGCCAAGGCCGGGTTGGTGGAGGGTTGTAAGACAGTGGCGGGCCTTACTGTCAGAAGTCATCAAGCCGCCCATAAGGCCTCTGACATGGCTTAACGACTGCCATTATATGACAGACGGCACCAACGGCTTAACGTGCCTTGCGAAGCACGGAAGCGCTCGAAAAAATGCCACTAGCGGTAGTCACGGGACGCTCAACCATCCTGTACCTGACCGCGCCTGTTGTTGCTTAACCAAGTGATTGATTCCAATCACTCGGTTCGCCTAGGCCACGAGCGCTTCAGATATTGTCCAAAATATGACGATAAGTGTCAAGTAAGTAGGAAAAAGTCTACCATCTGCGAGCTATTCCGGCGTGCCCTGCCGAAACTGTTAGAGTTACACATAATAACGTGTTATGTATAATGGAATGTTAAAAAATCGTTAAAAATACTTTAGAGGAGTATACTGCAGTAGCTAACTACAGGCCTATGATTACGGCTCCGCAGTGCTTAGTTACTGTATTTCTTATAGTTCACAATATTGTTATATTACTATAGTGCTACTGTATCATCTCATTATTGTCAAGCTGTTGTATTTTTCTAATGCGACCCAAAAAATATAATGATAATTTTAATGTCCTAATGTTAGTTCTTTTTTACGCCACGCTAATAAAGCTACTCGAAATACTAGTCTTGCGCAGACAAAGTCGCGGGCACCAGCTATATGAATTGTGAACCTAAATTAACAATAACATTAATAGATTAATGCTGACAGTGTCATGGGTATCTTTGGGTCGTATATGTCTTGGGGCGGTTTATTTGATTGACTTTTTTTATATATTAAAAACCTATTTAGAATCTAAAAATTCCACCCATGCCGGGACTCGAACCAAATATGTTAATAATTATATTAATTAAGTATGACATAAAAATCTGGTGTCTCTATTTTTTCTATACTTTTGTTTTAGAATTAAAAAGAAAATTCAAATGCCAAATAAAGAAAGAAAAAAATCCGAGTTTATGTATTGTTGCAGTGCAGTATTGAAAATTTCCAAGCAGGAAAAATAATATGCGGATATCAATCTTGTGATAAGTACTCTTATAATTGGCTTATTTTCTCTTATTTTAATATGTATTTTTCTTTTTAAATAATAAACAAATACTTTTCGTATGAATACAAACTAGTGTGTAAAGTGCTAAAGTTCTGTGTGAATGAAAGTGAGTGAGTATTATGATAAAGTGTGAATAAGAGATTATACGAAATATTGTGCTAACCTATCGTTGTTTTTATTCCTCATATCGTGTGGATCCAGGGTATTCCCTGCTTAAGTGTGAGTACCTGTGAGCGTGTATAGTGTGGATGTATGTGAGGAATATACTTTGGCCTTTGCAATTTATGACGATTTATACATCATCCACTGGCACCTTTACTTACCCTAGATGGCTGAAGAGATCACTCGGAAGCTGCAGTGCCTGGGACATTGCTTTAGATGGAGCAGCTCCTATAGCATCCTCACAGCTTAGCTCGGCCTAGCCCACAGGAAAAAAAGTCAATATTATGCGTATCCAACCAAACCACAGATTTCCCCACGAAATCTTCACGACAGGGTGGGGTGTGAAGAAGATAACAAAATAGTGTGTGTATTAGTGGCTGAGCTAATACTCGTAGTCTGCACTATTCAGTATTTTTATGTGGAAGTTAACCTTCTTCTTCTTCTTTAGGCTATATTATGAAGTTAACCTTCTAGTAGTCAATATTGGAATCTGACCTATATTGAAAAGAAAATTGCAATTTCAGGTTTGAAGGGAACTTTTGAGAAGTAATTTCTTAAACGCTAATGAACTAATTCACAGATTTTGTTCGCAATTCAAACCGTTCTTGTTAGTTGATTAGAATTTGAATACCATCTAAGGGATCAGTATTTTAATTAAAGTGAAAAATAATATAAATTGTTATAGAAATTTCAAGCGCTGGGGTATTTGAACGTCTTAGATACTCAGGTTTCTTTCAAGGTTATCGATTGGGCACGTGAACACCCGTAGTAATTAAGGCCACACTCTCTCTGAGAAAAAGCCTGTGCCCTGCAGTGTGAAGTTATACTCTGTTGATTAAAACAACACAAAGTTGTAACAACAACTTGTTGTTGTTGACTTTAAAACACTAAGAGCCGGTTTCTGAATTAAGAATTTCACTAAGTAAGTACTTAAGTAACGTGCTGTCACGCTCTTTTCTCAGAAATTCGAAGAGTTATTAAGTATTTCCTTAGCAAAATTCTCAACACAGAAACTGATTAATTTTTAGATTCGTATTGAGAATTTCACTAAGTAAATACTTAAGTAACGTTCTGTCACGCTCTTTTTTCAGAAATTCGAAGAGTTATTAAGTATTTACTTAGCAAAATTCTCAATACAGAAACTGATTGATTTTGAGATTCGGATTGAGAATTTCACTAAGTAAATACTTAAGTAACGTTCTGTCACGCTCTTTTCTCAGAAATTTGAAGAGTTAAGTATTTACGTTCGTAATACAGAGAATATTATAAAGAGGTTCGAAATTTAACTGATGCCGGTGAGTCGCTCATTGGCTCAGTTTGGAAAGAGCGCTGGCACGGATAAATAGAGGTCGCGGGTTTAAATCCCGGCATGGGTGGAATTTTTAGCCTCTAAATAGGTTTTTAAAGTTAACTCAATACAGAAACTGATCGATTTTGAGATTCGCATTGAGAATTTCACTAAGTAAATACTTAAGAAACGTTCTGTCACGCTCTTTTCTGAGAAATTCGGAGAGTTAGGTAACTATTTACTAAGCAAAATTCTGATTGAGAATTTCGGATTGAGAATTTCACTAAGTAAATACTTAAGTAACGTTCTATCGCATTGAGAGTTTCACTAAGTAAATACTTAAGAAACGTTTTGTCACGCTCTTTTCTGAGAAATTCGAAGATTTAGGTAATTTTTTCTAAGCAAAATTCTAATTGAGAATTTCGGATTGAGAATTTCACTAAGTAAATACTTAACTAACGTTCTGTCGCGCTCTTTTCTGAGAAATTCAAAGAGACAGCACTACAGTTAACTATTTACGTAGCGAACTTCTTAATTCAGAAACTGCGCCTAAGGACCAGTTCGCTAGGTACAGTGCTACACAAGAAATAAGTCTCGCGGATGTACCTGCGCAGATGATCAAATTTTGGATGGGCGGCAAGTTGGTCGACCAATCAGATAGTTTCATTTTATGGCAGGCCACGCGCCTTTGTTGCTATTGGTTGATTCAACGTCATCGATGCAGGTGACTATTAGTTTGGCAATATTAGCGTGAGCGAAATAGGTAGCACTACTGCGGCAATCAATTCTGCACCTTAACCGTATCGGTTAAAGATCATGTTGAATGTACTTATAGCTTCGGGTACTTTCGTTACACTTCTTCCTAGTCTGCGCGAACGTAGATTCCCGAAGGGACTTTTATGATGTGTAGTACTGTACCTCTTTGAATTTCTCAGCAAAGAGCGTAACATAACATTACTTCAGTATTTACTCAGTGCAATTCTCAATACAGAAACTGGCAATAAGCCTTGAGTATTTTTGTCCATTCTCTCTCCAAAATGATCTACCTACTAAGATTTTGATATGGACACCTAGTTTGACTTCTGACTGTGCTACTTTGAATAAAATAAATTTCGAACCTCTTTACAATATTCAAAACAGGTACTCGGGGCTGCAAGTGATGCAAATTACTTCAGCCAGATGTCGCTGCCTGTACGTAATACAGAGAATATTGTAAAGAGGTTCGAAATTTCACTGATGCCCGTGAGCCGCTCATTAGCTCAGTTGAAGAGAGCGCTGGCACTGATAGCTAGAGGTCGCGGGTTCAAATCCCGGCATGGTTGGAATTTTTAGCCTAAAATAGGTTTTTAAAATTGTCCTTAGCATTATTGCATTAAAAAGAATATAAAATAATTAGAATATTTTTTTTATGTTTAATTTTTATTTTAACCGTTGTAAACAAGCCTAAGTCCACTGTGTTCTACATTCAAACCCTATTTTCAGCAAACGCAAGGCACAAAATACCTACCCGGGATTTATCGTTCAATCGTGTACTGCGCAACGCTAAAAAGAGTGAAGGAAAGAATCATAACATAAAATAAAACTAGTCTGCGCCACGCGGATATAAGTAGTCAAGCGACAGAAGCCTGAAAAATATCAACTTAGCTGAGTGTCCTTTGTGTCATAACAATTTTCAAGTGCGTCTTCACACTTACTTAAACCGCTAAAGCTTCTGAGTACGTCGTTTAGGAGAGGCGAGTTTCTAAAATTTATAGTTGTTTCGGTTATCGCTCGTAGCCCCGACTGCCTGAGTGATCTGAAACGATCACAAAGGTTAAGCAACACGGCGCGTTTAGCGCATGTATGGGTAAACCGTCTATGACTAACGCTAGTGGCATTTTTCCGAGCGGTTCTGTGCTTCGCAAGCCACTTTAAGCAGTTGGAGCCGGCTGCCGTCAATAGATGGCATTCTTTAAGCCAAGTCAGAGGCCTTAGGGCGGCTTGAAAAATTCTGACAGTAAGACAGCCACTAGTCTTGCAAGCCTCCGCCAATCCGCACTTGGCCTCCGTGGTGGAGTATGATACCTTCCTCAGGGAAGAGACCCGTGCCTCTCGATGGGGACATAATGGGTTGATGATGATGCCTAATTGTTCAGTAAAGAATATTATGATAATAAATGAAATTAAAAATGTTTTTGAGCAGAATAAAACAAAATAATGTATGTATGCAAAATAAAGAATATTATGATAATTAATGAAATGAATTTCATTCATTATCATAATATTCTTTACTGAACAATTAGCCATCATCATCAACCCATTATGTCCCCACCGAGAGATACATTATTTTGTTTTATTCTGCTCAATAAACATTTTTCATTTCATTCATTATCATAATATTCTTTATTTTGCATGCATACATTATTTTGTTATATTCTGCTCAATAAACATTTTTCATTTCATTCATTATCATAATATTCTTTATTTTGCATGCATACATTATTTTGTTTTATTCTGCTCAATAAACATTTTTCATTTCATTCATTATCATAATATTCTTTATTTTGCATGCATACATTATTCTGCTCAATAAAAATTTTTCATTTCATTCATTATCATAATATTCTTTACTGAACAATTAGGCATCATCTTCAACTCATTATGTCCCCACCGAGAGATGCATTATTTTGTTTTATTCTGCTCAATAAACATTTTTCATTTCATTCATTATCATAATGTTCTTTATTTTGCATACATACATTATTTTTTTTATTCTGCTCAATAAACATTTTTCATTTCATTCATTATCAAAATTCTTTCATTAATATTCATTACTGAACAATTGGGCATCATCATCACCCGTGCCTCTCGATGGGGACATAATGGATGTCCCCATCGAGAGGCACGGGTCTCTTCCCTGAGGAAGGTATCATACTCCACCACGGAGGCCAAGTGCGGATTGGCAGAGGCTTGCAAGACTAGTGGCTGTCTTACTGTCAAAAGTTTTTAAGCCACCCTAAGGCCTCTGACTTGGCTTAAAGAATGCCATCTATTGACGGCAGCCGGCTCCAACTGCTTAAAGTAGACGGATTAGCGATCTCCATACTCTACACTGCTCGTGCCCTCCTGGTGGAACTGACTCCGCCGACTCGACAAAGTATAGGGCTCTTACTAATAAACACCGTATAAACCTGGTATATTTACACTGTGTAACTACCACGCGCGATTAAATCAATCAACTTAAATTAAATCAACGAGTAAATCGCGATTACTTACAAGGTAAAACGTAATTACCTTTTGATTCCCGACGTTTCGGCAGCGTTGCAGTTGGCGTGGTCACGGGTACACTGAAGTGGCGAGTACAGTCAATTACTGCAGTGAGGGTAGCTTTACCTTCACGTCACTTTTAGTTCTTTGACTACGTCGATGAACAGAGCAGACAAAACACCTACAGCCTTACTAATAAACTAGGTGTAAGTATTGTATAACTATGCAGTGTTTTGTCTCTTTTCTTCCAACTGAAAATTACATTCAAACGACGTGAACAAAACCTGGTATAGTTACACAGTGTAACTATACCAGGTTTTGTTCACGTCATTTGAAAGTAATTTTCAGTACCTTGTAAGTAATCGCGATTCGCCCCTTATATTATGCAACCAAATTCTGCTAGTGTTTCTTCTCTGAACTGACAGATACGTACATGTTTTGGCACTTCGGTAAAGGTAACAAAAGACTGACGTGATAGGTGAACCAGGAGAAAAAGATTTGGACCAATTAGCCGACGACCTCCGTGGCGCAGCGATAGCGCGTCTCACTATCATGCGAGAGGTCCCGGTTTCAAACCCCGGCTGGGGACAAAAAACCCCAGGTTTTGGATGTTTAAATGTTTGTGACGACGCTGTTTCTGGTTCCCACGATACAGGGTATCCTAGTGTGGGGCCAGAAGCAATGTACGTGCCTGTATTTAAATATTATGTTATGTTCTGTAAGTTGGGGGAAGCCTTTGCCCAACAATGGGGCACAGAAGAGATTGATGATGATGAAGTATAGGGAAGAGCGGGTGCTCGTGCTCTTTCACTATAAAGGGAAATTTTCCGCCAGGCAGATCGTATGCCTGGGGACGGCCGGTCCAAGTCAGTCCAACTATTGTTTTTTTTTACCCTATAAAGGGCACCCTCCGGAGGACACGGGGGAGGGAGGTGGTGAATGCTCATGCATAACAGCACGGACCCGGCCGTGCTGCCAATGTGGGACTCACAAGAAGTGCGCCTACCCACTAAACACCACCTTGGGACTGGTTTTGGTCCTAAAGACCCCTAAACCCACATCGGGAGCGACCCCCTCGAGGCCGAGGAGGGCGCACAACTATTGTTAGTCGGCCGTTATATTCATAGTATATCATTGAAACACTTTGATTGCGCGATGCAGGAATGTTAGAGTTTGTAGTGCGCGCGCAGACTTGACATGTGCTCGCCACAATAAGGCCGCCGTCTGTACTCTTAGGTTAAGAAATGTCTGTGTAATTTCCTTTTTTATGTACAATAAAGTGTTCTCTATCTATTTATCCTGTTTACGTAGAAGTATAGGTACCAGCAGAATACCAGCGTTACAGAAAGTTGTCTTTCTGTAACACATGCTGAGCCGGGTCCTTTTCACAAACGCAGTACATTGGCACGGTATTTATGACTTATTTTGTTATTGCTTTACATTGCTCTTATATTGATCGCCACAAAGAAAAGAAAAGACACAAACGAGACGAACAAAATAAAAACAGGAATGGTCGGTACTTCTACGCCTTCTCGAATTGCGGTCGGGTTTACCGAAATTGATACCGATAAAGAACCGGGCGATAAAATATGATAAATCGCCAGGAAAATTGACAGGTAATTCGGCGAAATTAAACGTTTCGCCGGAAAAAAGTACAAATTGGACGTTACCGACGAATTGCGGATGAGAACTCGGGGAGAAGTTTTGCTGGTAAAGTTGTTCGTATGCTGTGCTTCGGGGGAGCGCGGTTATTTTTATTGGACTTACAGATATTGTGGTGGGAATTTATTGATAATCCGGTAGCAGTACCAATCGTTACAGGGACTGATGAACTCGAAGTTACGTTTCTGATTTCGTTTTGGAGGAATAGTTAGAAATATAAATAAAATAGTTATAGAAACAGCCGTTACAAAAGGTAAGATACAATAGGCGACCTTTTTGCTAATAGCAATCTCATAATGCTGTCAACAGTGATCATCAAAAAGTCATAAAAAAAAAAATACACGTGATTTCTTACATTTAAGCAATGGTATACAATTATGTCTTAAATTTATTTCTTACTGAAGAACTTTGGATGATTGCAAAAAATATAATAATCGGTCAGTACATAAATATAATAATCGAAAATAATGTTGGTGTGTGAAGGAACAAAAAGTGCAATACAATCTCTAGACTGTGAAAACGTTAATATTAATGATGATTCGGTTATCGTCGTTGACATTGCAAAATGTCACACGTCAAAAGAATAGGTTTTCGTTTCTTTATCAAATTTGTATTAAGAAAATAACATAACATTTACATACAAGCACATATATTGCTTCTGGCCTTCTGGCCGTCTATGCCACATTTTTTTAAAACTAGCGCCATGATTTGAAAAACCTTTGGAGGCTAAAAATTCTACCCATGGGGGGATATCATTCCGATGTAAAACCTAACTGCAAAGTAGATACTCGGGGTTGCAAGAGATGCAAATTACTTCAGCCAGATGTCGCTGCCTGTACGTAATACAGAGAGTATTGTAAAAAGGTTCGAAATTTCACTGATGCCGGTGAGTCGCCCATTAGCTCAGTTGGAAGAGCGCTGGCACGGATAGCCAGAGGTTGCAAGTTCGAATCCTGGCATAGGTGGAATTTTAGCCTCTAAATAGGTTTTTAAAATTTGTCCTTAGCACGGGTTAGTGCATTAAACGCCATAATGTTTCTAAATCATGGTGAGAATGACACTTTAAAATTTGTGAACCAATTTCCAAGTCACTCTGTAGTTTGAGAACCTCTAGATCTCGGTCCATAGTTTAAGTGGCAAATAAATCACTTGCTCAATGCACACTCACTTTCCCGATCGAACAAATGCATTTTATAGTACTAAATGTGGTAGCGGAAGACAAGGTATGCTCTTACCTTTGCAGGGGTATTTTTACTTACGTAGAGACATGTCTTAGAGACTAGGATCCAATGTTGCAATACGTATGGATATATAAGGCTATTATCTGTTTGTACATAGGCTGCTACTTATGTATGCGGAATCTGGGATTCCAATAATTTTAAACGCAATGTCTGACCTCCATCGTCAAATTCGTTCTTTTTTTTAAATACTGGCCGCTAATATTTTTCTCTTATATACGTTAGTGTTTTGTTTTTGTTGGGTTTAAAATGTCATATCGCTGAAAAAATGGACTCACTCGTGAAAAAATTCGTGCTATGATTTATTACGATTTTCGACGTGGTTTAACGCAACAACAGTGCCTAGATCAATTAACTTCGACTTTTGGTGGTGAAGCTCCATCAAAAACGACTGTGTATTACTGGTTTAGTGAGTTTAATCGCGGGCGCAGTAAGCTCACGGACGAAGTTAAAGAAAGTCGCCCGAAATCGGTGGTTGTGCCACAAAATATTGAAGCTGCGCGAAAATTAATAATGCAAGACCGCCATGTTACGTATCGCGAGATAGAAGCTATTCTGGGCATATGTATGACGAGCATTCATAGGATATTACATGAACATTTGTCTGTAAAAAAAATTTGTTCGCGTTGGATCCCGCACTCAGGATCAAAAAGGGGCTCGCGTCGAATGGTGCAAGAAAACCTTAAAAAAATTCAACGGAGGCGACTCAAAATCTGTTTATAATATCTACACAGGTGACGAATCTCGGATCTACGCGTACGATCCCGAAACTAAACAACAATCAACAGTTTGGGTGTTTCAAAATGAGCCGAACCCTACGAAAGTGGCTCGTGCAAAAAGCACTGTAAAGCAAATGGTGGCCTGCTTTTTTGGTATTAATGGCCATGTGGCTACAATACCACTGGAGAATCGCAGAACGGTTAATTTGGAGTGGTACACGACCATTTGTTTGCCGGAAGTATTTGAAGAAATACGCCAAAACAACCAGCGTCGCAGAATCATACTTCACCATGACAATGCCAGCTGTCATACATCTCAGGAAACAACTACAGTTTTGGATGGTCAAAAAATAGAATTGATGGGTCATCCACCGTACAGCCCTGATTTGGTTCCTAATGATTTCTATTTATTCCCAAATGTAAAGAATAAATTACGTGGTCAACGATTTTCGACCCGTGAAGATGCCGTAGATGCGTTCAAACAGCACGTTTTGGAGATACCTCAATCAGAGTGGAAAAAGTGTGTAACAAATTGGTTTCATCGAATGCAAAAGTTCATCGATCATAGTGGAGAATACTTTGAAAAACAATAAAAGCATATTTAGCCATATACATTTGTTTATTTTTTCTATTCCGCATACATAAGTAGCAGCCCTCGTAGTTATTCTATATCAGTCATTAATTATTAAGTTTATAAACTACAAAAAGTATAGTATTTTCTAAGGTTAACACGAGCAGTAGACATACTTAAAACTGTTTTTATACGGATGTATGCTCGTTTATTGCGTTTTTACAATTTTCCGACGTTTCGGCACTTTTTCAGGTGCCGTGGTCTCGGACTCGAATAAAAACAGTTTTAATCATCTTATTATGACATTTCTTTTTTGATATTTAAACTACATAATAAAAATAGATTACAGTGAATAGTAAATTAAATAAGATTATTGAAGCTAATAATGTATAGTAATAACTAATAATAATTAAAATGTAATAATTTAAAAGAACGATGTACCGTTCCCTGATTAAATAGTATTCCCTTCGCCCATCTAGTGTTAGTGAAGTTGCCACTGGAAACTGTATAAATCATTTTATAGCATTGTTGCAAAGGGGAAAAGTTTATATGTATTGACGTGTCTTTAAGGTACTTTTTTTAGGGTAGAGTAGGTGCTGGACCAGCCTAAGCGATTTCCCAGGCACTGCAGGGTCCGGGTGATCTCTTCACCTATCTAGTGTGGGCGAAGGTGCCAATGAACGCTGTATAAATCATCTCATTACATAAATGCAGTAGCAAATTTTTTTCAAGGTCGAGACTAAATTGTGAATTAGGTACATTTTAAATTTGTTTAACAATAAAAAAAAAGTCTTCTTCGTCGTCTTCCTGTAATTCTCCACTACTGGAGGCCGTCTGTTTTGTTTCTTGCCAAGCGCAACAGATCTTCGACTCTGGCAACACCCATTCATTCCCTGATGTTCCCCCAACACACTAAGTTTAAGGACTATTTCCAAAGACTAAGTTTGGGGTTTTTGTCCATTTTTGCTCCAAAGTGATCTAATTTTTGAAATAGACACCCAATTTGACCTGTAACGTTCATTAAGCCGCAGTTTCTGCGCTACTTTGAATAAAACCATTTACCTATTTTCATTACACCTCATTTTCTTAATTTTGCTCATCGTTATAACCACAGAGAAGAACTGTGGTTATAATTTGTAGAAGCCGGTACCTATTGTGTCGCAACACATGACCTGAATAACTTATATTCTTCTTTTTTATAGTTAACATCTAGACTTAAAAAACCCAGGAAAGATGTATTGGTTCGTTATCAACCCTTGTATGTCCCCACTGCTGGGGCACGGGTCTTCTCCTGCATCGCAGGAAGGTTAGGCCATACTCCACCACGGGGGCCAAGTCCGGGTTGGTGGAGGATTGTAAGACAGTGGCGGGCCTTACTGTCAGAAGTTATCAAGCCGCCCATAAGGCCTCTGACATGGCTTAACGACTGCCATTATATGACAGCCGGCACCAACGGCTTAACGTGCCTTGCGAAGCACGGATTTGTGAAAGATGTATTGATAAAAGTAAAAAACTTCTCCCAACACACCTGAAAGTAAGAGCGGTTGTAGCGGAGCAGTGTAGAACGCCGGCTTCTCAATCGGGAGGTCGTGGGTTCGAACCCCGGCATGTACCAATGACTTTGTTCTATAAGTTAGGTATGTACATTTGTGAAATTATAGTAGCAATACTACTCGCTGACGGTGAAAGAAAACATCGTAAGGAAACCCTGGTGTCTGAGGTGTTAGCGTACCTCAGCGCTTGCTACGTATAATGGCCCAACTATGAGGCTAAGTGCGGAAATCTTAGGTCTAATTAACACACCTCACACCTGAAAGTCTAAAAAAGGTTTGTTCCATGGAAAAGAAAGAAGTCTTCTACCACCACACCTTTTCTGGACCTTTTCTGTTTAGAGTCAAGAGAAGCCCAATAAATCACACAGTTTTCGCGGCCCACAATATTATACGCAATAAAGTGTCGGAATGGATATCCCGTGATGGACGGCAGATTTGGCGTGGGGCGGAGGTTTGGCTGAAACAGCAACTCCACGCGTTTGATCTAAATGTGGGCCGGAAAAGCCGACTTTGCAGCCGCTTGTGGGGAGGCCCGGTGATGGATTGCACTGCCGCGGATTTGTGAATTTGTTATGGTGATGCGAATGTTACGATCACTGAGTCTTACCGGTGTAATAATTCAGCGGGCGGGATCAAAAGTGCCTACGAAAATTTCTGCAACAGATAGATAGGTTGGATAGATGGATAGGTATGGTCCGTCCATATGGATAGTCAGATGGACGGATGGAGTGAAATTCTACGATAGGTCTTATCTGCTGCGTTTCAATATTCAATGGGCACATTTTTAAGACATTTAGGCGATTGAGCGTCGGTTTTAATTTTCTGATATCTCCTGATAGTCACATCAAAAGTCGTCGCTCCACCTGCTACATATAATTCAGACAGCGGTGCGTCTGTGGAACGCGCTGCCGCTATACATTCGTCAGGCTCCGTCAGTCGGCGTCTTTAAGAGTAGAGTACAGGAACACTATCTACATATTCAGAACAGTAAAGTGTAATTCCATTCGTAAGTATGTAAAAATATAAGTATTATGAAGTCTATTTATATGTTTATGAAGTCTATCTATTCATCTTTATATATGTGCTTAATTATTATATTTGTATATGTTTATAATTATTGTACATATTAATACATAGTTTGATTTTAAAAAAGATGTTTGACAATAAAATATCACCTCACCGTTTGTGACTACCCCCATCTTCTTCACGTCACCTGTTGGTTGGCTAGAATAAAATACTATTTAGTATTAAGCCCGCCAATTGTACAATCTTTACAGGTACAATAAAGAATTGAATAATAATAATAATAATTGGTAATAGGTTATTCAATATTTTTTTTTTTTATGAAATCTTAAATATTTATAATAATAATAATTAATGATCAAAATGGAACTAAACCTAAAACATTCTAATTTAAATAAAATATTTGAGCCAGATCGCTGTCGGGCGGCAGAGTACCAAGAAGGCTGGCGGCATTGCCTCGCTGTATGGCTAGGCTTATTCTTTGGCCAAAGTAAGCACCAGCCCTCGGGTCTCCTGAAGCGTCAACTAGGTAATAGGTATTTTATATTCTTTTGAATGCACTAACCCGTGCTAAGGACAATTATTAAAAATATATTTAGAGGCTAAAAATTCCACCCATGCCGGGATTCGAATCCGCGACCTCTGGCTATACGCCCATTAGCTCAGTTGAAAGAGGCTGGCACGGATAGCCAGAGGTCGCGGGTTCGAATCCCGGCATGGGTGCAATTTTTAGCCTCTAAATAGGTTTTTAAAAATAGGTACTTTCCTCTAAATGCCATCTTTCACAGTCCCTTGCCATCAGAATCCATAGACCGTCAGCCGACTCAATATTAACAACTTTCGGTTCGATAGTAGGGTCACTTCCTAAAATTGCATGCAACGAAAACATGTCGTCTGGCCGAGGGCTGTAACTCTGTAAGTACGTATTGAATGTAAGTAATTTGTATATCATTAAGTGGAACAAAGTAGCCATTACTCAAATCTCTTCGAATCGTGCCGCTAGATGGCGCCAGTGCTGCGTAAGACTATTTTTTGAACAATTTGAGCAAAAATAATTACGCTAAAAACAATATTCGATGAGCACCAACTACCCGTCTCAATTTCTCCTTCAGCAATCTTTCTGATTTAAGGTTGCCTGGAAGAAATTGCTATCAGCAATAAGGCCGCCAATTGTACCTCTTCTTTTGTAACTGTTGTCTCTGTAATTATTTTCTGGTGTGTACAATAAAGAATATTCTTATCTTATCTTATCTTACGCCTATAGACCTTATAGACGTTTCACATTAAATAAATAAATATTCGTGGATATATTACACAGATCTCGTTAGCCCTATACTAAGTACAACTAAATGACTTGTGTTATAGGTGCTAACTCGACGGTAGATTTAATACAATAAATACATAGATAACATCCAAGGCCCGAGACAAACTAGAAAAGTTCGTTTCCTAGTTTGACCCGGCCGGGGATCGAACCCGAGACCTTCGGTTTTACAGTCAGCGTGCCAAACCGCTGCGCCACCGAGGCCGTCACCAACGCCCGTGTGCCCTGACACAAAACTACCCGATTTTTACGTCAGCAACTGAATTGAGGCAGCTAGCTCCTCGGCAAGAGGCCTCTAACCACACCGGCGCATGTTTAGAATCGTCGAAGTGACAAACTGAGGACGCAACGAAGTTAACGTGAACACAAAGTCTGCTGATTGCGGACGCTGCGCCGTACTCACTAGCGGTAGTGTTGTGTTGGGGGCAGTGTTATCGATAAAAGTACAGTTAGTAAATACTCGTACATACATCATAACACGCCTGTATCCAGAGAGGTAGGTTGAGACCAGGGACTGCCAGTTAGTAAATCATAGGCGATTTTTAAGTATTGCGCTAAACACTATAGTTGGACTGAAGGCATTCTTTCATTGCATCAAAATAAAACGGTTTATTGCATAAAATTAAAATACAATGAACTCAAATAACTGTTAAGTGTCGATGGACAAAGGAGTTCTTCTTCTTAGTCCTAACGCTCTTGACAGGGCGGTCGTAGTCATTACATCGGGGAGGTGGCCTGCCTCACAATCTTCCCCCATTCCTCTTGCACTGCCGCTTTCCTTGCGCACTCGTTTAAGGGAATGTCAAAAGTAGTCTTAATTTGGTCGGTCCATCTCATGGGTGATCTGCCGTAAAGTTACTTAAAAATAAATTTTAAAATAATGATTTTTAGCCATATAACAGAGAGCGGGAGATGTCAAATAAATCTTACCAAGAAATTAAAGAAAACAAAATCCAAAAATCACCTATTTCAAGTTTAATATTAAATTTATTGTTACATTCTTACACGCATGATACTAATAACTATTGAAATAGTAAATTATACTATTTTATACTTATCTTACTTGTAGACATATAAATATTTACAGGATAATAAAAATTCATAAATAAAAGCCACAATTGACAACATTTCAAAATTGTATGTAGCTCTAATTCGAAAACCATTTCGAGATTTGGCTTTGTAAAGCACGTAAAAATTTATTTCAGTTTTTTCTGTGGTTTCATTTCCGAGAAAATGGTAAAAACACAAAAATACGCTGATGACGTCACACCATGGCTCCCAGTGAACATGCCTGTGCCACGATAAAAAAAAGTCAATTTCAAGATCTAACCTAAAAAATCAGTGTTGCCAATTTAGCGACTTAGTCGCTAGAAATGACGACTTTTGCGAGAGCCTTAGCGACAAGAAAAAAGTTTTGAGGACAAAAATAATTTAGCGACTTCTGACGACCAGTGTTATTTATTATCGTCAAAATCTGGGTTGCCGTATCTAAACCTTCAAATTGCCGTATTTATAAAAAAAAATCGCTGATCTGCCGTATTATCTTTTAATTAAATAATTAGTGATTGAAACACAAAAATAATAAGTATATTTTCAACTTTCTATCATTTCTTCATCCTATATGTTTCTAATACACTGCTTGTGCAATGAATATTTTTATTTGCTTTTCATTTTGATAAGCATAATTATCTCCTGACACCTGAAATTTTGTGCAACCGCCTTGATTTCGAATAGCTTGTTTAGCTAAGAGTAGGACATATTAAAGAGATTGCATGAGACATCTAGTTCAATTTATGTCTGCAGGAAAATTTTCTTTGTGATATCCCGAAAATCGGACACATTTATTACGTTTCGTTTGTAGTATTTTTTTGTTTTAAGGTTACGAGCATGTTGGACTTGAATTGCCGTATTATCTGATACGGCAGTCGAAATCCTGCCGTATACCGTATATTACAAAAAACATCCATGAATTACCGTATATTACGGCAATTGCCGTATCAATAATAACACTGCTGACGACGTTTTAACCTGAAGATTTCGTTAAGTACAAGATAAAAAAATATGCCCAACACTATTTTTTACTTACTCAAACGTCTACTTCAACTGAGCCGTATGAGAATGAGGACGAAGAAGTGTTTAATTTATGTAGTGATGGCGAAGAATAATTTTTAATTATTAATTATCGTATTTCTTAAGTAGTACATTGTTATTCACGTGCCCCCCCCCCTTTATTTTTGGTTGCTGATGGTCTCCGGGGCCTATTTCATAAAACTGAAATCATGGTTTTCATCATCACGGTTGCACACCTTATTTTCACTGCATCGTCATGAGATGCATGAACTCCTAAAGCATTGAAAGATCTACCTTGGGTAGATTTCGGCTGTCAGCGCGTACGAATCCGTCTAAATCTGAAGTGTCTATTGAATACCTACCAATGACTTTCTTGTTCTTGTATAGGATAGAATTTGAGTAGAGAGAAATAAATTTAACACTACACAAAGTTTGTTTACGTTAGGTACCTACCTACGCAAGGCAAACCACACAACATAATATCAGGGTTACCATACTTTATACTTACCATACCATTATAAATAACCTTGAACAAGTAGCTACAAAAGTAACAAACTGGCAGCAAAAACACTCCGAACGCAGATAAAGGCTTTGCTAACAGAAAGTACATTTGACAAAAAAGGAACAACTACATATAAGGGATGATGAATTGAAGCTGATTTAATTGTATAAAAGAAAAACATATTTGCATATGTTAAAAAAATTCAGAAACTGTTTTTTAACATGGCCCTGGCAATACTAAAATGACATTTGTAACTATATTTTTTTTTAGGATATTAGGCAAAAGAAAACATATTGTGAGCCTCGTTGTTTCGTCACTTCCGGTAAAAATATTTTAAACTTTAAAATGTAAAACATATATGAAAACGTGCGTTTTTCAGAAAATAAAAAAATATGGTTCGTTTTATTTTGTATCTAGTTTCCTTTAGGACAATAAAATCCGTATGCTAAAAAAATGAAATGTTGTCAATTGGCTTGTAATTGGCTTTTAGGTAGTGTTTTAAATTATTTTTTTAGTTATTTAGAGGCTATCACCATTTAATTTTCGAAGTAAAAAGTCACATACAATCAAATTAAATAAAACTAAGAAAATTAAGAAATAATAATTATAACAATAAAAAAAAATCACAAATTTCAACATATTAAAATAAGATTAATTCACAAAAAGTTTCGTCAGAACTAAAAATAGAAAATTTAAACAAAACATTCAAAGAAAAACACTAAGAGAATAAGCCGCCCCGGGACACATCTGACCCAAAGGTGCCCACTACGCTGGCGGCGTTACCTCGCTGCACTGCAAGGGAAATTCTTTGCATAAGATATGCCCCAGAGCGGGAGTCATAGCCACGGTCCCTCAAGCGACGTCCTATTTCCCTCACAAACGCCTTCCCCTGCACTCCCCAGACTCCAGTTGTCTCTATAGCTAGAGGCACAAAAATGTACTGACCCAAAAGCGAAGAATACTTTTGGACCTTCAACCTAGCAGCCTCTTCTGCCGCCGCGCCCGGAGTCGACGCGGTAGACGCTAAGTGAGAAGGGGCAAAAGTGCAGACACACGTAGCGTCCCAAAGCAAGGAGCGCCCCTTCTCCCACGGTATCATTGTCAAGCCATCCGGACGTTTTCCATCCGAACGACAAAGACCTGGAGGCTCCAGAACGCAAGGAATATTTGCTGTTACGAGAGCCCGCCTAACAATTTCGTTTATAGAGAAATGCCTAGAATACCTGCCCGCGCTACGCACACAATGCAGACCATGGCGACCCCGAGAGTCTACACCTGCGCCACACACACAATAATGCGGCTAGCAAATGTCACATCCAAGGCGCAATGCAACAGCCACACGCAACGAATCGTTGTCCAAAAACGTTCCTAGAGGTGGAGAAGGCAAGGCGTGGAGCCAAAGACCAGATTCAGGCTGAGATACAGCGCGCAAACGTGCCAGCTCCACCCCCGAACATCCGGCCAACATCTCATCAAGCGCGACTCTGCACGCAATCTCGTCCCAATTGCGCTGGATTTTTGGGTGATCAGGTGGATCACTACCAGGACACTGAACTCGCCATAACCCTAAAGCCTCCTCCGCGAAGGGAATGCAAAAACCGTCACCATGAAAACTCAAAATAAGAGTGACAAGGTCTAGCACTCCATGCGACGAAGACAGGAAGGCCGGGAGCTCAGTGTCTTGCAACCGACGAATGCCTAGCCCACCGTGCCTGATAGGCAAAGCCGCCTGGCGCCACTGGGTTGGAGTCATACCTACATTAAGAATCGACTCCAACACGTCCTTCAACACGGCATCATACTCAGCACTTTCCTCTCTACAAAGCCATACCGGAGCAGTACGCAGCGAGTATATAAGCCTAGGATTTAAATATATGTATAAATTAATTAATTTATACATATATTTAGGTTTGTTTTTGTTAGTATTTAGATTTAGTTTATAATAGGTAATATACGTATATTGTATAAATTAATGTGTGAGTTTATTTCATTAAATATTATTATTCATACTAAAAAAACTCATATAAATAAAAGTATTACTTACATAATAATTTGTTAAGCACTGTTAAGAATATCGAGTCCCTCTAAATATCGTACGACGGCCGGCACTAGCGCTGTGCACACACAATTCGAATTCATAGTTTGTGTATTAAGGTTCTGTTTGATATAGCAACCGGAATAAAAGTTATCACTGGGGGGAGTGAAAATATATTTGGTTACAAGTTTACGTTTACTTATTTATTAGTGTTGATCTTGCCAACGAACTTATTAACTAAAGAAGCGCTCGTGGCCAGACGAGTTTAAGTAGTGCTTTATTTGTAAACTTGTTTATAGTTTTCTGATCTCACGCGTGTGTATTCATTGGTCACTTAGGTAATATTCTCGATCTACACTGTTACATATATTCTCGATATACATTATATTGTAGGTATGTTATTGATTGTTTGTTTCCTGTCTTACGCACCAACAAATAAAAAATAATAGATAGGCCAGAGGCTAATAAATAGTGAGAGAGTGGACTGTATATTGTTTAATTAAAATATGAGAAATAAAACGCTAAGTGAAAATTGCACCTCCGCTCCTTACGCATCAGAAAAAAGTATAACAAAAAACGGCCGGTCGTCGCTGCTACTCTCATACGATGGCCGTGAAGGGAACGTGTGCATGCTGTGTCGTAGACAAATACAAATGAAAGAACTCGTGGCCTAGCGAACCGAGTGATTGGACAATCACTTGAGTTAAGCATCAGTAAGCGCGGTCAGGTGCTTGATGGATGACCATCCCGTGACTACCGCTAGTTGTATTTTTCCAAAGGCATCCGTACTTTGCAAGGCACGTTAAACCGTTGGTTCCGGCTGTCAGGTAATGGCAGTCGTTAAGCCATGGCAGAGGCTTTATGGGCGGCTTGATAACTTCTGACAGTAAGGCCAGCCACTATCTTAGAGTCCTCCACCAACCCGGACTTGGCCCCCGTAGTGAAGTATGGCCTCACCTTCCTGCTGTGCAGGAAGAGACCCGTGCCCCAGCAGTGGGGACATGCAAGGGTAATAATTATAACTATGTTCATATAATCACTTAGATGTCAGAAATCATGGTTGTATTCTTTTTATCTGGTTGTTCAATAAAGTGTTCTCTATCTTTTCTTTCCATTTGTGACGCTACTTTTACGTGGATCCCCTTAAATGTTTCTTAAACGAGACACAAACGACCTTTAGAGACCTTGAGCACCTGTCACAGCATGTCACAGTCGACTTGGAGATTGATTACATCTCTGACGCTGTACAATTAACATTGTTTCACTTTTTTGTCTCACGTCAATCGATTATTGCGGGCAATTACGGCTCTATCAAGATTCAGAACGAGAACAATGGAGATTAAAATTGATTTTGTAGTGACGCAGCCAACGAACGGCGGGTTTCACATTGGACTATAACTTTGCACAATATCTCTGGAATAACATAACATAAAATAACATTTACATACAAGCACATACATTGCTTCTTTATACGCATACGTAATAGTATACGCATACGTGGGCTGGCCATATCTCTCGAAGAACCGACAACCGTTGGAGTAAACGTGTTCTTGAGTGGAGACCGCGACTCGGCAAACGTAGTGTAGGACACCCTCCGACCAAGTGACGCAAACAGAACACGTGACCTCTGGCACGGTTAGCCAGAGGTCGCATGTTTGAGTCCCGGCATGGGTGGAATTTTTAGCCTCTAAATAGGTTTTTGAAAAGAAATTACAAATATGTTAAGTTGTTGGCTCCTACACTAGGCTTATCCTGTGTTGAGGATAACGTTTTACTTAACAATAGCTACACTATTTTTATTGTTAATGCACTAACCCGTGCTAAGGAACAAATTTAAAAACCTATTTAGAGGCTAAAAATTTTACCCAAATTTTTAAGCCTCTAAATAGGTTTTTAAATTAACAATAGCTTTCAATAGAAACAATGTTTGCCTATTTAGGAACGTAACTTCATAATTAACTTTTGTAATTTTTGCCGAGGGTAGTAAACTAATTGTTAATGCTTTCTAAAGACGCCTGTCACCTCAGTCATCCGAGACCACGCAACCTGGAAAAGGGGCCGAAACGTCGGAAAATTGTAAAAATGTAATAAACGAGCATAAATCCGTATAAAACAGTTTTAATTAAACAAAGTTTAGTTTAATAAGGAACTGATAATAATAAGTACCTAATTATTATTAGAGTGTTCTTTATCTACACATATCTAAAATTTGTCTTAATAATAATATAAGGTTTTATGGAATGGAACATGGAATAGAAATAGAAAATATATTTATTTGCTCAAAGTTAACAGTTTTACACAATTGGATGAAGCCCTTCTCACACTACCGTTCCCAGTGTCGTGGAAAACTAGTTCCCTTCGCTTAATGGAGAACAACAATATAATAAGTACTTGAGCGTAACGTTAGTTATTTCCTATCAATTTATCATATTTATTTAGATAACATATGCTTAGAATTGAAGCTAATACAATGCATCAGTTCTATGTTTTATAAAAATTATGTAAACTCTTAAAAAATTTTTTTTGTAGCAAAACCGATTAATTTAGAGCCCAAAATTCCGCCCATGCTGGGACTTGAACCCGCGACCTCTGGCTAACCGTACCAGTGCTCTCCCAACTGAGCTTATGAGAAAGTGCCGGCATCAGCGCAGATTTCGAACCTCTTAACAATATTCTCTGTATTCCCGGCATGGGCGGAATTTTTAGCCTCCAAATATTTTTTTTAAAATGTGTTAATTAAGCACGTTTTTTGTCCAAAACTATCTAGAGTTGGAAATGAACACCTAACTTAGCTTGTAACGTTCATTATCGCAGTTTCTGTGCTATTTTGAATAAAACCTTAATAATTTGATATTATTAACAATAACAAAGAATAAATTTAATAGAGAACAATACCAATGTCCCGACTGCTGGGGCCCGGGTCTCTCCCTGCATCGCAGGAAGGTTAGGCCATACATCACCACGGGGTGGCCGCCGTGGTAGAGTATTGCTGGGTCCGGGTTGGTGGAGGATTGTAAGACAACCGCGGGCCTCACTGTCAGAAGTTATCAAGCCACCCATGAGGCCTCTGAAGTGGCATGACGTTTACCATTGATCTGTGTTACATCCTTGCACTTACGTTTATAATTACTATGAAATAAAAATTTACAAAAAGTGAGGATTAGATATACATGGAGACAATCCAAAAAAAAAGAGAACAGCAAAAACGATCCTTACTAATATGCCCGTAAAACTGTGGTTGACTGGTAGAAAATGCTCATAGCATTAAGTCCGCTACATTGCTATTGTATTTTTTTTACTCATGTTCAATAAACGCATTAATAATAATAATAATGAAGCGTGTGGGCATGCTTCCAGCTATCATGCAGAAGGCGGTGCTGCTTGATACAGCCCGGATAGTCCGGCGTTTTCTCTCGCTGTCGCCCTGACCTCCGGCCGCTTGGACTCCTCAGCCGGAGGGCGTCCGTCTGGCCACTTTGGTCAGACGAGACCTTTACCTTTTGTATTTTCTCCATAGTAATAATAATAAAAATAATAAAAAGTGTTAACCAAAGAAAGGCCTCTAAGAGTGTTTATTAGTGTAAGAGCGGAATTGTGTTTAAGTGAGGCTGTTATACTTAAGTTTAACGCGAGACAAACGGTTACTAGCCTGAATTGCGCTGAAAGGCGCCCCTCAGCGTATCGTCAAACTTTCACAAGTATAACACATCGCGTAACATAACAAATATCACTTATTATTGCGAAGTTCCGGCGAAGTTGGGCCCGAATTTCGCGGGTTTTCTGACTAACTTCCCTTGGGACTTTAAGCAAGTTTTTCCCTAGATATTACATTGTTTCTAGTCCCCACTTGTTTGTCATCGCCTCTGGGTGTTTAGACTTAGATCTTGCATGGTAAAAAGCTGGGACAATCTGGTAACGCAAGGAAATATTGTCATAGTTGATTTTTTTGACGAAAAAATTGTGATTTTTGTACAGTGGGCATTCGGGCACGTTACGTTACGGGCAGTTTGCCACTAAAATGTGGATGTGCTATTGACTGTACTGTAACGATACTTTTTTATGCCAAAAAAGATTCTTTGTGCCAAAAGAACTACTATAATATTAAGGATTATTTAAATGACAATGATGTCTGGAATTCAAGCATGTAAAATTCATAAGTTTTGTAAAATCTCATTTTCAAATTCTGTTACAATTTACACAGATTTTAAGAAATTTGAAAAGACTAAGTTTGGAGGTTTTTCATCCATTTTTTCTCCAAAATGATCTAGATTTTGAGATGGACACCTAGTTTGACTTGTAACGTTCATTAAGCCACAGTATCTGCGCTATTTTGAATAAAACCTTTTCATTTCATATAATATCAGTCAAGTTTGAATTATTTTAAAGGAAATAGTTCCATTCTGTTTATATGTCAGTCGGGTTAGGGTTAAGTTAGAAAAAGATATTAGTATTGCTATAATTCAATTCAATAATTAGATAGTTACACTACCTAGACCGCCAACTGTGTACGGTGAATTTGAATTTGAATTGTGTACGGTAAAACTGAGATAGCATTAAAATGCAAAAATGTCTTTACTAAATTCCGCCAAAAATCCCACAAGCACCATGTGGTTGGTTAATGCACCGCCCACTTTTTCAAGCAAAAGCAAGACACGAACTCACCGCCACCGACACCAATACTTATGCGAGAAAATGCGCTACTTAAAACTAAGATATGTAAGCCTTTCATTGTAATTTGTTTTCTGGTATGTACAATAAAGAGTTCTAATCTAATTTATTTAATCTAATCTACCTACCAGTTGTACCAAAAACCCCAAGTCCTGGATGTTTACATGTTTGTGATGTCGCTGTTTCTGGTTCCCACGACACAGATTATCCTAGTGTGGGGCCAAAAGCAATGTATGTGCTTGTATGTAAATGTTATAATGAAGTTATGTATTAAACGGGTCTCATCGTGATTATTTATTAGGTAAAACGTAATTACCTAATTTCTACCCGAGACTACGGCAACTGTAACGCTTCCAAAACGTCGGAAAATAAGGTAATTAAGTTTTACATAATAAATAATCGCGATTAGACCCGATTAATATATAAATAGGGAATGTATTAGCAAAGGGAGAGATAAAAAGTACCCGGAACCGGCGTGCGTGCATGCAACGACTTATGAACGTTGATGAAGCGAAGGTGATCTGTCAGGATCGTGGCAAGTGGCAGTCCCTGGTCTCTGCCTACCCCTCTGGGACACAGGCGTGAGGTTATGTATGTGTGTATGTATGTATGTATGTATGTATGTATGTATGTATGTATGTATGTATGTATGTATGTATGTATGTATGTATGTATGTATGTATGTATGTATGTATGTATGTATGTATGTATGTATGTATGTATGTATGTATGTATGTATGTATGTATGTATGTATGTATGTATGTATGTATGTATGTATGTATGTATGTATGTATGTATGTATGTATGTATGTATGTATGTATGTATGTATGTATGTATGTATGTATGTATGTACACAGATTCCCCACCACAGATCTCTACTCACTGGCTCAAGTTCTCTCAGTCCGTCAGATTTTCATTTTTAAAACACTTATTCGCCAGTACCATACATTTCTACTCTCCCCTGACTCTCATACAGTATCGACTAAACGGTACATACGAATTCCCATTCCCCGTTGTAAAACGACATTTGCCCAACGTTTCCCACCTTTTCTTGGCCCTTTCTTGTTTAATAGGTTGTTCAAGAAATGCCAGCTAAAAGGATCCTCCCTTTATCAAGCTAGGCAAAATATTTTGAAATACCTCATCGGCCTAGGCTACGAGCCCACCGAGGACATTCTAAGAATTATTAAATAGATCTCATTGCTCACACATATTCTGCTTGCTCATATGACACGACATACACACACACACAAACACACCCTCACAAACACAAACACACACACACACACACTTAAGTTGATATCCTCTAAACAGTGTTTTACATATATTTTTTTTATAACTTAATTTATTCTAACCTTAATTTTTTGCAACCTTAATATTGTAATATTAATCTGTTTCCTAACCGTCGCCTAATGTTAAAATGTCCAATCTACTTGACCAGTCCCCCACTATACAGACTATCGTCTAGTGTGGGGGTCACCGGTAAACATTGTTGTTTTATCCTTAACATGTAACTTTGTAACTTTGTGTAAAGTGGTTTTTAAATAAAAAAAAATTATGATGATTTATGATGTATGTATGTATGTATGTATGTATGTATGTATGTATGTATGTATGTATGTATGTATGTATGTATGTATGTATGTATGTATGTATGTATGTATGTATGTATGTATGTATGTATGTATGTATGTATGTATGTATGTATGTATGTATGTATGTATGTAATATATAACTATGTATGAGTATCGCTAATCATTAAGAAATACCTACCAATATAATGAACTCAAGGACTGTTCTTAGTATACTTACTCTATGTTTCTGGTATTTAACTCCTACAAGGTCTCAGTCTATTTATGTTTTAGGAACAGTAGCTAAACTTTGAGTACGAAACTTATTTGGAACATTGGACGAGATTGGCGAAGACCAGACATATGTCTTGATTTTCTTTTTTTAGGTCCCCTATATACGACCCTATGCAGGGCAATTCTCAGGTCTTCTCTCAAGCCCGCTCTTCATTCTCACGCGAGAACACGCGAGAACGATATGCATTGCGTTTATATAGCAAATAGTGGTATGATTATCCTAGGAGCTATGCGCCAACGTACACCGTTCACGCGTGTTCTCGCACGAGAGTATGGAAGGGCATCAGAGAGATAGAGAATGGGATTAAATTCAGCGCGTGCCCACCGTGGGTTTGCAAGCTCTGAGGAGTGTGTGTTTGAGTATACCTCCGGCACTCAAGTTTTCTTAACATATTTTCCTTCATAGTTAAAGAGTGGTACTGCTAATGCAACTTCACAAGTGAATATTTACTTTTCTTAATGCTTTATGTTACAGTGAAAATGAAAGCTGACTTCGGTCGTTTATTTATTTTATTTTTTATTTTATTGTTTATTGGAAAACCAACAGCTTATACACGAGGCATTTTTACATAGAATAAGATGAATTAGATTTAAAGCCAATAACAGGTTTTCGCTGACAATCAGAATAACATTAGAATTTACATAACCAAATGATCTTAATGTAGTTAACATATTATTTTTTAGTATTTTACGTACTTTTTTAATTAAAATTTATTAATGATCCCTTTATATAGAAAAGAAGGCATCGTTCATTGACATAAATGATTCCAATATTTTCCATCCCAGAGAGATAATCTTTCTGGGATAGAAAACACTGGAATGCGGCTGCTTGTAATTAGAACTAAAGAGGACGACATTGTACAAATTCAGTGAATCAACTCATATCACCTAATGTGTGTAGGATATTGCGCGTATACACATATATATACACACACTTACACAAACATATATATACACACACACACACCCACATACGCACATGTAGTGAAGAAAAAGGTAGCGAGAGAAAAAACTCCACTCTGACCATCTTGTCTCAAGCCATCTTAAACCTAACACATGAGTTGCCACCTCTATACTTATTCCATTCAATTCCATTTATTTCAACGTAAAGAATTTACATTCTGTTTGCCGAATGCCAAAGTACACTGTAACATGGAAGTAAAAGCCGCTGCCTTCGGGCCGTAGTGTAGTGGAGAAAAAGGCAGCGGGAAAAAAAACGCCACTCTGGCCATCTTTTCAAGTCATCTTATACCTCACACATCAGCTGCCACCATTACTTATAATACGATTCCATGATAGCCATAAATAACTTTATAGGGTAAAATATCACTTAATTGTTTTACAAAAGTAGGGAAAACATTAGCACAGTGCCATTTAAGTATAATTGCTTTAACGAGTCAATTTCAATTCATCGCCACTTTGTGTTGTAGTATTCCAAATGAAAGTGAACTCGAAATGTTACAACCTGAAGTAGTAACTTACCGAGTGTAGTCGTACTTCAAATTGTAACATTCCGAGTGAAATAGTACTTGTAATGTTATAACTTCCGGTAAAAATGTAGATATAGATGAAATGTCTGCTATAGTACCGATAGAAAGTTAGCTTTCTGAATATACCTCGTGCTTTAGAGTAGACTTCGGTTTTCGCCGAAAGCACACGAGTGTAATACTACTTTCTGTTTTGTATAAAACAAATTAAGTGTCATATTAGTTCCGATTTCGAAATTAAGTGTCATAATATTAGTTCCTATATTTCTATTGCACGAATATATCCGATTCTGTCTGATAGTAGGTGAGGTATATTCTAAAAGCTAACAGATTGTATAAAAAAACCTATTTAAAGCTAAAAATTCCACCCATGCCGGGATTCGAACCCGCGACCTCTGGCTATCCGTGACAGCGCTCTTTCCAACTGAGCTAATGGGCGACTCACCGGCATCAAAATTGTAAAATTGCCTTTAGCACGGGTTAGTGCATTAAAAATAGTATAACAGATTATATGCTGTAGTAAATAAATCACGACATTTAACGGAGATTCGAGAGGCCATCAAATAAATTTAAATTCATCGGACTAAAGTCGGCTTTAAGAGAGGGCACACTAAGCGCATAATTCCATTTTATTTCCGTCTACAGTGACCTCAAGGAAAATGCGTAATAACATCGACGTAATCAATCAGAATCAAGCATAATTCATAAAGAAGAAGAAAAAGGAAGAAATAAATTATATGACCTCTGTGGCGCAGCGGTAGCGCATCTCCCTACCATGCAAGAGGTCCCGGGTTCGAACCCCGGCGGGGACAGAAAAAAACCCCCAGGTCTCGGATGTTTCCATGTTTGTGATGCCATTTGTTTCTAGTTCCCACGGCACAGGGTATCCTAGTGTGGAGTCAGAAGCAATGTATGTGCCTGTATGTAAATGTTATGTTATGTTTATGTTACATTAATTGGAAAAAAGTAACACACCACAGGGTAGAAAAAGTATACCACTCATAGTTAGAACGAAAAGAATCAATCAATCATTGAAATCACTCAGTTCCAAGTGATTCCAATGATTCATGAGATGCTACAAATCCATGAAATACACAAAGAAAAATATAACAAATTCAAAATGTCAAGTGCAAACTAAAATTATAAGTTAAAACCTATTTAATAATAATAATAATTAATAAATTTGTTTATTCAAGGTAAAGGTTGCATAGTGATACATCTACATTAAGTTATTCTAAGAAGAAAAAACATAACATAAAATGTACTTGGGTACATGTCTGCTGCCATAGCTAGGCTCACATGTAGCCTGTGTTTATGGCGAGCAGGCCCGTGCCTCTGGCGAGGTATATGGTAAGATATAAATTGTCATGCTTAGGATTATTACAATGGAGATATGACAGTAGAAGGTAATGTATAAATTTGAGAGACTAAACAGGATGTTAACCAAAACTAAAACTAAATTGTTAACTACAGAATAACATGCTGGTGTATGTGTGTGTATATTTGTGTGTGTATGTGTGTATTTTTGTGCGTGTGTATGTGTGTGTGTTATTTTATGTGTGTGTTTATGTAGGTGTGGGCAATTCATTGAGTGTAACTATTGACTAATCAGCTGGAGAACGGGTTGGAGGATATTAGAATGTTTTCGGTTTGTTCGTAAGAAAAATATTTTAAAATTGAGTTTACTTTCTTTTTACATTCATGTGACGTAAGCGTGAAAATGGGATGTATGCGGTTAAATTTATTATATAGAGAGGGTCCAAGGTACAAATTGTGTCGTTTTGTGAAGGAAAGTCTCGGAAAAGGTGTTTGATAAATTAAGTCTTTACGGCGTTTTGGGACTTGAAGCAGTGGTGTGTTGTTGTGTTGGAGCATTATGGTGTTTGAGACAAAAAGCTGTCTGACAGTTAAAACGTCACACAATGAGTAGAGTTTAGAAGTAGGGAACAATATAGGGCGATTCGTGGCAACTTTAAGTACACCGCGTTGAGCGATCTCTAGTGGTTTTAAGTGAGTTTTTGCAGCTCCACCCCAACATGGAATGCAGTAGACGAGAATTGATTGGACGAGTGCCAAGTAAGCTGTTTTGATTATATTAGGGGGTGCGGCATTTCTGATGGATTTGAAAACGTACATTAATTTACGAAGTCTACAAGTCAGATGGTCGATATGTGGTTTGAAATTTAGGTATTTATCAACGGTAATTCCTAGATATTTGATGGTATCGGTTTGGGTAATAAAAGGACATTGACACAGCGAAAGGTTGGAGCAGGAATGAGCTTGGAGAATTAAGGGTTTTTTTGGTTGATTAGCGGAAGTCGCTGAGAAAGGGATGAATTTAGTTTTTGAAGTATTTAAAGTAAGGGAATTTGTGGAAAGCCAGTTGAAAACTGTGTTGAAACCAAATTGAGTAATATTTTGGAGGTCTGTCCAAGTGTCGGCATTGAAGAGTAGAACCGTATCGTCTGCGTAAGTTGTAATAGAGCCGTTATCAAGAGAAATGTTGCACATGTCGTTAATAAATATGAGGAAAAGCGTGGGCCCTAAAATACTACCCTGGGGGATGCCATGCGAATTAGTCAAATCATCACTTAAGTGAGATCCTATTTTTACGGCCTGTGACCGACCTACAAGATAGGACGACAATAGCTCATGTTGGGGACCTCTAATTCCTATTGCAAATAGCTTCGATAGGAGAGTGGAAACCTGTATAGTATCGAAGGCTTTTGCCAGATCCAGAAATATTGCAAGAGTTTTTTTATTACTATTGATATTTTGAGCAATGGAATTTGTCAGTCTTAAAACGGCGTCAGTGGTGGAGATCTTTTTGCGGAAGCCAAACTGTTGAGCGGAAATTAGACTATTTTTTTCAAGAAAAGTGCAGAGTCTATTATTTATCAAACGCTCTAAAACTTTAGACAGAGATGTCAACACGGCAATTGGACGATAATTTGTAGGATATGACCTGTCTCCACTCTTAAATATAGGGTGAACAATAGCTTTCTTAAAAGCAGAAGGGAAGTGCCCGTTTTCAAAACATAAGTTAAATATGTGTGTAAGTACGGGGGCTAAACGCTTAGAAAATCTTTTAAGTAGTGTAGATGAAATGCCGTCCCATCCAGTTGCAGCGTGGGGTTTCAGGGAATAAATAGTAGTTAAAATTTCGTCTGGGTCAGTATTTAGCAGGACAAAAGAAAAAGGGGTTGTAGTGGAGGATTGAGGCGGAGGATTATACGAGTTAGAGGGTTGGTTGGCTATATTGTCAGCTAGGTTTTTTCCAACATTAACGAAGAAACTATTCACGCTATTACACGACTGCTTAGGAGTGACTGAGAGTTGAAGAAGCTGATTAGGTATAGATTTTGTTTTGACACAGTTTGAGATTCTTTTTATTGTGTCCCAGAGTAGTTTACTATTTGTACCAGCCTTTTGGAATTCGGAAATGTCGAACTGCCTTTTTAGTTTTCTTACTAGTTTATTACAATAATTTCTGTAACGGAGGTAAGTTAGTTTGAAAGTATCGTTGTTGGGGTTTGATTTAAATTGTCTATGGAGGCGGTCTCGATTTCGTATGCAACGTAAAATACCAGGCGTTATCCAAGGTTTCAATATTTTTTGTTTTTTAGGAAGTAGTTTTGTTGTAGTATTTTTCTTAATTATTACCGAGAGATTATTTATTAAGGCTAATGTTGAGGTCTCAGGATTTGTGGAGGAGAGGATTGGAGTAAAGTCGAGTTCTTCGAAGTCTTTGTCCAGTCCAACATAGTCGATAAAAGATCTAGTCGTAATAGTCAGGTCGCGTTTGGGCTTAGCATCTAGAATGAAAAGGATAGGTAGATGATCGGTGACATGGGATTCAAGTACAAGAGTTTTTGACGCTGTTTGAGACCTAAGCATTACGTGGTCTAAACAGGTTTGGTCTCTAGTGGGTAGATCATGTGCAGGGAGTAAGCCGTGAAATGACAATCGATTTAGATAGTTGTGAGATCGGGAGTCTAAGGAAGATGGTGTAATATTAATATTTAGGTCTCCGGTCAGTATGAGAGATTTGTATTTGGAGAGGGAAGGTAGGATTTGGTCAAGAGCTTGTAGAAAAGGATCAATATTATTGTTTGAAGGTGATCTATAGATACAGATAATGGCCGTTTTTGAGTCAAATTTTATTAAGAGCCCAGAGGCTGTTCCGTTAAGATCAATTTCTTCAGACGTATATGAAAGCTCGGATTTTATATAGACTACAACGCCATCGCTTTGGTTTTGGTGTTTGGTCGTTTGGATATAATTATAGTTATCGAGGATTGGCACATTAGTATTAGAAAGACATGGAAGCCAGCATTTAAAAACCTATTTAGAGGCTAAAAATTTCACCCATGCCGGGATTCGAACCCGCAACCTCTGGCTATCCGTACCAGCGCTCTACCAATTGAGCTGGTACGGATAGCCAGAGGTTGCGGGTTCGAATCCCAGCATGGGTGAAATTTTTAGCCTCTAAATAGGTTTTTAAATTTGTTCCTTAGCACGGGTTAGTGCATTAAAAATAAAAATAGTGTAATAAAATTATAAGTTTAGTGTTAAATTGTTTTATCGCACAGAAAGTCGTTAATACTATATAATAACATTTTTCTATTAATAATATAAATAATTTATTTTAAATTGTCTTAGCTCTAGATCTTTAATGCTATTAAGGATTTTGTTAAAAATCAAGGGAGCCATACAGAAAGCACTCTTTCTGTATGGCTCCCTTGGGATCCAAGGTATGGCTCTGTATGGCTCATGAGAGCAGTGCTGCATTTTTGTAAACAAAGTCTATGTCTGTGTTGCATACGTATGTCTCTAGAACGAACTGTGGAGGATTTAACAAAATACTGTGGACATTCTTAAAAAGACAGCCATCTCGAAAATGTAAAGAAATTAATGTTTAGTTTAGGAGTATACGTAACTGTCATTCGGTCATGTTATTTGTCTACCACCGCCATTCCAAAGTAAATTTGGTCAAGCTATATGTCCGTTTCCGCGCTTCCGTGCTTTGCAAGGCACGTTAAGCCGCTGATGCCGGCTGTCATGTAATTGCAGTCGTTAAGCCATGTCAGAGGCCTTATGGGCCGCTCGATAACTTCTGACAGTAAGGCCCGCCACGTCCGCCCGTCTTACAATCCTCCGCCAACCCGGACATGGCCCTTCTGGTCTCACGGGTCTCTTTCTGCAATGCAGGAAGAGACCCGTGCCCCCGCAGTGGGGACATACAAGGGTTGTAAACGATATGTCCGGCTTCACACTCTCGGTATGCCTCAGCCCACAATTCTCCCGAGCTCGGATTTCCCGAGTGAACCGGAGCGCTTATTAAATAACGGAGCTATGGAGGGAAGTGCGACGACGGCCTGTTGGCATTGCAATACACACGATAAAGCCTCGGTATTCACAAAAACGTGCGGCAGTAACCCAGTGGGTAGAACAAAGGAGTCGGAAGCTAGAGACCCTGCTTCGATTCCCAGTTCGGGCGTGTACCAATGACTTAGTTTTCTGAGCTATGTACATTTGTGAAGTATTAGTAGCAATGCATTATTTTGTCTGGTTGTGCAATAAATTGTTCGTTATCAACCCTTGTATGTCCCCACTACTGGGGCACGGGTCTCTTCCTGCAACGCAGGAAGGTTAGGCCATACTCCACCACGGGGGCCAAGTCTGGGTTGGTGGAGGATTGTAAGACAGTCGCGGGTCTTACTGTCAGAAGTTATCAACCCGCCCATAAGGCCTCTGACATGGCTTAACGACTGCCATTATATGACAGCCGGCACCAACTTCTTAACGTGCCATGCGAAGCACGGAAGCGCTCGGAAAAATGCCACTAGCGGTAGTCACGGGACGCTCACCCATCCTGTACCTGACCGCGCCTGTAGTTGCTTAACCAAGAGATTGATACCAATCACTCAGTTCGCCTAGGCCACGAGCGCTTCAAATTGAGTGCTTCAAAAAAAAAAAATTGTCGTCTATCTATTTATCACCATCATCAGCCTCCTTCGTCCATTGTTGGGTATATGACTCTCGCCATTTACATCCATAGGTCCTCTGAGACACTTGAACACGTCGTCCGACCCTCGGGCTGTTGGTCTGACCACTGACCACCATCTGCCTTTCGGCCGCCTCTCCATTACTTCCCTGTGAGCCAATTCTCACTTTATTAGAAATTATTTTCTAATACGACTCTAACCCCCAGTTTCTCCTGCACTAACAATCTGTTAATCTCTTGTTAACAGCTCTCAAATGTTTTTCTGTATGCACTTTGGCCAACTGATAGCTGTTAACAGTAGACGGTTAACGGACAGTTAACGGCGTGTTAGTGTACCAGACACCGGGGCTTAGGCTTACGACTTGAATTTTACATAAGAGACTTCTTATTGATCTTCTTATTCTGATCATCTTATTCTTATGAGCATCAGCCAGAACCCCGTATCCTGAACGCAATGCTACATTGAATTCGAATGAAAAAATAAATGTCTAATGACACTATCGAGTTATCTTCTCCTTTTTCAGGCTATATTAGTCCACTGCTGGACATAGCCCTCCCCTAATGAGCGCCATAGCGCAAAGTTGTGCCATCATTGGGGGGGTAATGCCCATAATCCCCACGCTGGGCATGCGGGTTGGGGCTCGCAGTTCGGTGGAATTGTACTGCAGGGGGCGCTGCTGCCCACCCCTCGGTTTGTGTCCCTTAGTCGCCTTTTACGATACCCGCGGGAAGAATTTGGGTCGGTGCTATTCTCTAGGCCGACACCACACAGCAGTTGTTTTTTTTTAGGCACATGTTAATCCTTCGAATATTTAGTCTACGCTTTCAATTCGAATGGCCGAGTACCTGCTCTCTGGTCTACCCGCCATCTTTTTACCTCATCAGTGATCCTGCCTATTGCCTCTTTAGATCTCAAATTCAGTCATCAATATCGCTGAACTTCGTCTGACGTTGGATGGCATTTGGCTTAGACAAGTCAGGCTGTATCAAATTCATTAGAAATATAATGCAAATGCGTCTACCTAAACCACCCCCATAAAGAACGAGCAGCGCATGACCACGCCTCCTCATAAATTCGAACGAGCGTAACATTTAAAAGCTGGCTGTTAAATAAGTCAGCAGCTCTTCAGCACTGGCGGCCAGCCAGATGGAGTTACGACGGAGCGTGCCAAAAACAATCGACTGGTAGTTAGTTCTAAGCGTGTCGTGGACGGAAATGAGTTTTGATTTGTCGGTCGTGCTGTCAGAGCGATGTAATGAAATGAAATGAAATGAAATGAATGAAATGAAAATGAAATGAAATGAAAAGGTTTTATTCAAAGTAGCGCAGATACTGCGGCTTAATGAACGTTACAAGTTAAACTAGGTGTCCATTTCAAAATCTGGATCATTTTGGAGAAAAAATGGACAAAAAAACTCCAAACTTAGTCTTTTCAAATTCCTTAATTAACAGAATTTACACAGATACTACAAAACTCGTGAATTTTACATGCTTGAATTCCAGACATCATTGTCATGTCATTCGAGCAAGCTTCAAAAATGTAGCTAAGTTTCATTAGCGGCTTCAAGATGGTCTCATACATAAATGTGGTTTACATTAGTGGCATAAACCTCTTTACATCGTCACATCTCAAATGCTTTCTTAATTCTTTACTCACAAACTCGCACATAGATAAACAAACATGTGGTATAACTTGGGTTAAGTCTATCCCGCTGAGATGCAGATTTGAGTTTGGTATATTACTCCAACGTTGTAGGTTATACTATTTTTATTTTTAATGCACTAACCGGTGCTAAGGACAATTTTTAAAAACATATTTAGAGCCTAAAAATTTCACCCATGCCGGGATTCTAACCCGCGACCTCTGGCTATCCGTGCCAGCGCTCTTTCCAACTGAGCTAATGGGCGACTCAACGGCATCACTGATACCGTTGAGTCGCCTGGCGACTGATGCCGCATCAGTGAAATTTCGAACCTCTTTACACTATTCTCTGTATTACGTACAGGTACAAAACGGTACGTGTAAATTTTTTTGCCTCTAAATAGGTTTTTCAAAATAGTCTAAATATTACACTATTTTTATTTTTAATGCACTAACCCGTGCTAAGGAACAAATTTAAAAACCTATTTAGAGGCTAAAAATTTCACCCATGCCGGGATTCGAACCCGCAACCTCTGGCTATCCGTACCAGCGCTCTACCAATTGAGCCAATGGGCGACTCACGGCATCAGTGAAATTTCGAACCTCTTTACAATATTCTCTGTATTACGTACAGGCAGCGACATCTGACTTAAGCAAATTGCATTACTTACAGCCCCGACTACCTACTTTGCAGTTAGGTTTAACATCGGAACGATATCACTGTACTCACATGATTACACTATTTTTATTTTTAATGCACTAACCCGTGCTAAGGAACAAATTTAAAAACCTATTTAGAGGCTAAAAGTCGGGGCTGTAAGTAATGCAATTTGCTTAAGTCAGATGTCGCTGCCTGTACGTAATACAGAGAATATTGTAAAGAGGTTCGAAATTTCACTGATGCCGTGAGTCGCCCATTGGCTCAATTGGTAGAGCGCTGGTACGGATAGCCAGAGGTTGCGGGTTCGAATCCCGGCATGGGTGAAATTTTTAGCCTCTAAATAGGTTTTTAAATTAGTCTAAATATTGTTAACACTTTTACTATATAACTAGCTGTGCCCCACAGTATATTAGTAAATAAGATATTTTTCCGCAGTAAAATGTGGTCTATGTTAACCCAGTGTGTCAGCTAACAATAACACCTCTAACAGCGATTTCGCACTACGTCTGATCCGAATTCGTAAAAATACGGGTCTAGAAATCTCGGAGCCAATTTGGACATTGCTTACGAATTAGACCGATCTAAATCAAAGCAGTTAACATAACATTATACATACAGGCACATACATTGCTTCTGGCTCCACACTAGGATACCCTGTGTCGTGGGAACCAGAAACAACGACATCACAAACATGTAAACATCCAAGACCTGGGCTGTTTTTTGTCCTCAGCCGGGATTCGAACCCGGAACCTCTTGCATGGTAGACAGACGCGCTACGCCACAGAGGTCGTCAGGTTCGTTCGTTCGGGGAGTACATCCAAGCTGTCCCAACAACATGGTTATTTTCCACTCGTGGGGTAACATTTTTATTTATTTTATTACAAAAACACTTACAACTATCATTACAGGGTGGCCTATTGCGATAGTGAAGCACTTAAAACATATTGTATGAATTAAATTATAAATTCAATAAAATCGCACAAATACAAATTTAAATAATATACACAATCATGTCAATAAAAAATACATAAATTCATAAAAATATTATTAATTCATACACTTCAATATAATAAAAAATGTCAATCATAAAAAAAATACACTGCGAAGGTTCAATGGTAACATAAAATACAAAGTGCAGCTATTGTAAATTCATTCAGAGTACAATTAAAAAGGTCAATAGTCTCCGAAATGCTGTTTAGAGTGCGGATGGCACGCGTGAGGGGAGCGTCCCGCAGCAGGTTAGTGCGCGCGCTCGGCACCGCCAACAACTCCACACGACGTCTACGCCACACGTAGCGGTCTGGCACAGACAGGCTTACCATCCGCAATACCTCTGGATTGCACTGCATACCTCGCAACAACTTCAGAACGTAAGTAGCTAAGGCTAACTCTCTCCTTACCTCCAGTTGGTTATATCCTACCATACCCAAGATGAAAAGGGTTGGATACATAAGAGGATAAAACGGATAAACACCATAGATTTTTAAGTAAATGAACCTAAGAAATTTATTTTGGATACGTTCCAACATGAGTCTATATTTTTTCTCATGTGGACTCCAGATGACTGCATTACATTCGAGGTGGCTTTTCACAATGGCCTCGTAAAGAGCACGTATGGCTGTGACATTCGTGAATGCATGCGTTTGGCGCATCACGAATCCTAGGTTTCTGTAGGACTTCCTGCAAACCTTGACAATGTGCTCACGAAACGTCAGATCTGTGGTAAAATGAACACCCAGATCCCGCACCTCTGTAACGCGCTGCATATGAGTGCCGTCCACTCGGTACTGATATAGAAGCGGCGACTGCTTGCGGCTAAAAGAAATGACCTGGCACTTAGACACGTTGAAAAAAAGCCGGTTTGCATTACTCCACGCCAATACCCTGTCTATATCAGCCTGCAATGCGAGACAGTCAGACTCATCCCCAACCTCTTTTATTAATTTTAAATCGTCTGCAAAAAGCAAGCATGCCGAATTAGTCACAACCTCAGGGAGATCATTGACCATGAGAATAAATTCTAAGGGCCCCAAATTACTTCCCTGGCTGACGCCTGACCTGGTGAAGTACGGTTCCGACATATATCCATCGCAGTCGACATACTGCCGCCTATCACGCATGTAGTCCGCAAAGAAGCCGAGCGTGGGCGGTGTACAACCAGCGCGCGCCAGTTTCGTCAACAAGATGTCATTGTCGACGGTGTCGAAGGCCTTTTTAAAATCCAAGTAGGCTACATCCACTTGCCCACCGGCATCCACTGCTGGAACAACGCGAGTCATCATATGCAGCAAGTTACCTGTGGTGCTGCGCGCGGGTCGAAAACCGTATTGCGCTTCAGACAGTTGCGGACTTACTTGTAGGTGTAAGGAGCGGTGTATAGCAGCTTCGAACACCTTAGCTGGAGTTGATAACACTGCTACCGGCCTGTAATCGCTCGCCTCCGGCCCCCCGCGACCCTTCGGCACAGGTACAACGCGAGTGATCTTCCACCGCGCAGGAAAAGTTGCAGACCCAAGGCACACGTTAAAAACGTGTAACAATGGATCCGCAAGTACCTTTCGGCAATCTTTAAAAATGAACGGTGGAATACCATCCGGCCCCGCTGAGCGCTTCGGGCCCAGTCGCGATAGCGCATAGCTGACTTCGGCCGGCTCGAGACTAGTAATATGCACGCGCGCGCCGCTCGCCCCCCCGGCCGCGCCCGCCGCCTCCGGGTCCAATAGTGCAGGTTCGGGGTTGTACACAGAGTAAAAATAATTTGCGAATTCAACAGCGCATTCCTCTTCGGATAACGCTTTTCCCCCCTTCACGAGCTTCTGCCTGGATCCATTCCCTTTTTTAGTTTTAATATACGACCAGAAAGCCTTAGGATCGCTTGCAAGGTAATTTTGGACACGATCACGGTACGAGTCATGAGCGAGAGCAGTCGCCGCTTTCAACCTAGCCCTACATGAGCTGAATGCTTCATAATCAGAAGTCGATTTACTCGCTTTAAACAGCTTATGGAGCCTATACTTTAATTTAATGTCGCGAATAATATCTGCCGTGTACCACTCAGGGTAAGAATACCTAGAGTTTCCCGGCTTTCGCTTTTTAATGGGAACGCAGTCATCTATTTGGGAATTTATAGTCTCGTAAAAAAAATTTAAAACCTCCTCAGAGTCAGAAATAGTATAAAGGTGACTCCAATCTATATTAGCTATTAAGTAATACAAAGTATTGAAATCAGCCTTTCTGAAATTCCACGCTTTATTGCATGGGGCTCGAACAGCGGCCTCGGAGCAATTTCGCTCCGCGCGTGCGTCGCGACTCGCGGCGATACTCACACTAACCGCCAGCGGCGGGTGATACGCGTCTACCGGCTGCAGTCCCTCATCGGCCGCGCGCACGCTCACCGCACCGCGCACTCCCGCGCCCACTAGTATCAAATCAAGCTGACGGCCAATACAGTTGTTTATGTCGTTGCTCTGAATGAATTCACAGTAACACATGAAATACTCAAAATAATTTGACACATTGCTATTGCATGAAAACATATTAAAATCTCCTAATACTATAAAATTGCCCTTATATTTGACAATAAGAGATTCAATCAAATTAAACATAATCATGTAGTTATTCTCACTAGCAGAAGGTGGAATATAAACAACACCACAGGCGAATAAAAATCTATTATGAAGGTGAACAGTAGCCAGAATCAACTCGAACTCACAATTATTTAAGTTGATGTTACTAGGAGGAGCAATAGACCGCAACTCAAATCGCGGTGCGGCTACTAATAGCACTCCGCCCTGTTTACGTCCATCCGTCCTATCACACCTCAGTATATGGAAGCCAGGTGGAATAATTTCAGCATTCCTTATGGACTCGTTACAGCCGGATTCTGTGATGGCAATTAAATCTGAGGCTGACGACTCGACCAAACATAGAAATTGAGTTGTTTTTGTCCTTAGACCACGTACATTTTGATACAAAATATCTATACAATTACCAGCGGCACCGTCCGAGCTATTAGCCTGCGCCTGTGTGTTTTTGCACTCGAAAAGGCACCCAAGTCTTCAGCCTCGCGTTGTCGGGCCACATATCAGCCACAAAGCACTTTTCAAAATGCGCCTCTGGAATACCTATTTTATATGATTTATAGTCTCCTTTTGGCTTTAGCTCTTCCACCGTACATTCTCCTGAAGGACAGAGCTGCTTTAAATACTTCTTCACGTCCTCAGGCCCTGACACCATATTCCACAAGTGAACAAACTTCCGGCGCTCAACGGCTTTCAGCGAGATAGTTGCAGGACTGCCAGTGCATCTCATAGAAGGAGGTCGTTTATACTGATCCCGTGACACCCCACTGAACTCCGGTGGTCCGACGGTCTTGCTCACTTTGCCTCTCACAGGTTTCTCTGCATTATCACCAGTTATTGAAGGTGTGACCGTGGATGTCATAGTTGCAGCAGCTACTTGAGATGGCGCTGGTGAAGCAACCACCGCAGCATAGCTCGTATTACCAGCGGAACAGAACGAGTCCGTCATGAAGTCTGTGTGCCGTTGAGGCATCTGCGTTTGCGTTTGCAACACACCCAGCCTACTGTTGAGTAAATCCAGCTTGCTATCATATTGTGTGAGAGCTAATGTTACTTTGCCAAGCATCGCCCTTAAGCCTGCCATTTCCTCACGAACCTGCCTGATTTCCGACGTAACCTCCAGGAACTCCAGACTCTGAAAATGCTGCTCATCTGAAGCAGAAGTATTGACATTCTGACTGACATTTTTCCGTATGGTAACATTTGCAGCTCTGATCTTGGAAGCTCCTACCGGTGTATGAGAGTAGTCGCCTCCCTTCCTGATACCACATCGGCATTTAGGACACACCCAATCACACTTTTCCTCTTCCGTTAATTTCACTGCGGCAACACATGCAAGATGAAAGCGATGCATACATCCTACAACCCTGCAAGCTAGCGCCTCCTCCTCCTCATCATCAAGCGGCGTACTACAGGCATAGCATAAAGCAGTTACAACAGCCGTTAGCGAGGAAGGCGACGCGGTCGCTTTAGTGGGGGTAGGTGACATTGCGAAGCAAGCAAGCTAGCGTTCGAAATGTTGCGATGACTCACTCAGGAGTTTGTAGACCGTCGAACCGATGATAGCCGAGACAGCGAGGCGACAAACCCGATGCAACAGCCGAGCGCGAACGGCACGCAAAGCCACGAGTGCAACAAGGATAGGATGATGCGCGCGGGTCAACGACCGACCTCGACCCGCTCCCAGCCAAGGCTGCCGGACTCAGCGATGTCTATGTTTCTATGAGAAGAAACAAACACTTCAACGGCTCGGTGACGGTTTCTCCAAAGTCCCCAGCGCACAGCAACAGGATATATCACTCGGACGCACTATTTGCTACATGGACGTATAACTTTCACTACTAACAAACGAAAAGAACTATTTTTAAACTCAACAAATTAGCGGAGCGGACACAAAAGCGATGTTCACCAAACGGGTGCGGACGAAATATATAATGCAAGCATGCGCTGTCACACTGCAGAATATAACTAAATTGGATGCCTCCGGTCCCCGCCGCGCCTTGCTCTCGTACGCAGCTCGGATTCGGTCCGTCAATAAATAATCTTATCCGGAATGGAGATTTTCAGATGACGAAAGGACATCGGATATCGGAAGCCGGATCTACCATAGAAATAGTCCTACGACTACTTCGGACCGGACGGACTAGGATCGCATTCGGATCGGACGTAGTGTGAAACCGCTCTAACAGTGCTTTTTGTGCCCGTAAACGAGTGATAATCATGTCTGGCCGCAGCAATTATGTTTTCCCTAATTTTGTAACACAAATAACAATAATGGAATGTTATAATAAGTATAGGTGGCAACTCTTAGGGCGATATAAATAGTCGCTTCTAAGAACGAATCTTAGCGAAAGCACTTGCTTAAAAAACCAATTTGTCTATCATAGACAGTACTTTGGCACTCTCTAAGTCGCGAAACCCGGACGAATTCTAAGCATTAGCCTAAGAACATGCTTAGCTAAGCAAACGTCTACTTTGATACTTAGCTAAGTTAGCCTGAAGTAATGCTTAGGCTGACATTCAGAGACGAAAACTAAGCAAAGACTGGTCTTACAAATGTCCAAATTACGTACATTTTGACATTTCTGAGACCGGTCTTAGCTTCAGTTTTCGTCTCTGAATGTCAGCCTTAGGGAAGCTCGAGTACGGACTTGGGCTAAGCAACGACTATTTGTCTAGGATGGTCAGAGTGGTATTTTTTTTCTGTTGTTACCGCGCAACATTATGGCTAATATTTTACATTGTACATTCATTCATTGTATTTTACATTCAGCAAACAGAATGTAAATTCTTTACGTTGAAATAAATTGATTTGACTGATTGATTATGACACCTCAAAGCGAGCCAAATTTAGTAGCAAATTTGCGCATAGAACTTTGTGAGAGTACGAGGAACCGAATTGTATGCGACAAATGTCTAATCCTTCGAATATTCTGCGTCTACGCTTTCAATTTGCATGGGCGAGGTGGTCTACAAAGCAATACCAGTAAAATGTCTTTCCACGGGTATAACTCGCCCAAATTAAATAGGCATCTCGCGCGAAGAAGATCAGTTCTTCGAGCTATGTCAGTAACTCGGGTTCTTGTTCTTCTTCTACTTGGCTCCATGTTAACAGACAGTGGTGCAAAACAAAGAACAATTACCAGAAGTGGCGAGCACTCGCGGCATTAAAATTAACTCTCGCGTGTGATGTTGACTTTTACAAGTGTGTGGCCAACGTTGGCAGTTGCTCTCCTGCGAAAAAGTTACGGAAGTAAACACTAGTACCTAAAGTTATGAAACATTGAAACAACAGAATGCTCGTTATATTTATTGCAGTTGATTTAGGTAGAGAGCTATTAACATAAGATAACATTTACATACAGGCACATACATTGCAGCTGACCTCACACTAGGTTACGCGGTGCCGTGGGAACCAGAAACAGCGACATCAAAAACATGTAAACATCCAAGCGCTGGCGTTTTTTTTGTCCCCAGCCGGGGTTCGAACCCGGGACCTCTCGCGTGGTAGGCAAACGCGCTACCTCTGCGCCACAGAGGTCGTCACATAATGTTTGAGCATATACGGCATGCTACTCATGAAAAATACCTGAAAGAATTAAATAACGACTACAGTTTCAATACAGATTTGAAGAAAATACTAATTTCAAAATGTTATTATACGATAGAAGAATATTTAAAAGATAGTATGTATGAAATGAGATAAATAATTGTATAAATGTAACTGTATAAATATAATTAATTAAAATTGTATGATAATTAATCAAATTAAATTTAAATTAATGTAATACATACTTTTATATAGCACTTTAAAATGTTGCGTGCCCTACAGGGTCCACAAAGATCTTATCAAATAACTGTTAAGTTATAATGTAACAACCTTGAAACTTGTGGAATGCAATAAAGTATTGAGTATTGAGTATTGAATATAATCAGAAGTAGAAGACAATGAACCATTTATTTGCAACAAAATACACTCAACAATTAAAACTAAAATTTACAAGAAAAATCAAAAGTGAACAGAAGGAAATGTAAAGGTCACGGCGTGTCATTGCTATTATAAATGACAGCTGACTCAGCGGAATGCTGATGGGCGAGCCTTCAGCGCTGATTTTAAGTCAGCGCCGAGAGATACTGCGGTGTGGCACAATTGAGTATAGAAGAAATAAAGACTTGACTGACTGACAAATACAGATTTCAAACTTCAAGAATACAATAGAAGATTATGATATGGGAATGTAATACTTATCTATAATATAAAAATGAATCGCTGAATGTGTTGGTAAGCGCAAATCTCGAGGGCAGCTGAACCGATTTCGCTTATTCTTTTTTTAGAATATTCCTTGAAGTACGAGGATGGTTCTTAAGGAGGGACAAATAAAAAAAATAAAGAATCGTCTGTTAGGCGGTACGAAGTTCGCTGGGTCAGCTAGTCTATAATATAAAAATGAATCGCTGAATGTGTTGGTAATCGCAAATCTCGAGAGCAGCCAATCCGATTTCACTGATTCTTTTTTATAATATTCCTTGAAGTACGAGGATGGTTCTTACGGAGGAACAAATAAAAAAAATTAAGAAACGTCTTTTAAAAACCTATTCAAGGCTAAAAATTTCACCCATGCCGGGATTCGAACCCGCAACCTCTGGCTATCCGTACCAGCGCTCTACCAATTGAGCCAATGGGCGACTCACGGCATCAGTGAAATTTCGAACCTCTTTACAATATTCTCTGTATTACGTACAGGCAGCGACATCTGACTTAAGCAAATTGCATTACTTACAGCCCCGTACGTAATACAGAGAATATTGTAAAGAGGTTCGAAATTTCACTGATGCCGTGATTCGCCCATTGGCTCAATTGGTAGAGCGCTGGTAAGGATAGCCAGAGGTTGCGGGTTCGAATCCCGGCATGGGTGAAATTTTTAGCCTCTAAATAGGTTTTTAAATTTGTTCCTTAGCACGGGTTAGTGCATTAAAAATAAAAATAGTGTAAAGAATCGTCTGTTAGGCGGTACAAAGTTCGCTGGGTGAGCTAGTATACAATAAAATCAGTATAAATGAAAACATTTACCAACATCAATAAAATATTAAAATTTACTGTCTTAGACCAAACATTTGCCCATCACACCAAGAACTATTTGTTAACCTGGACCAAACGTTGGCCCCAATATCGCCTTAAAAGGTTCTTGGCACGGCAGCAGCGCCCACGGCCTGTAATTGATTATATGACTTTTCCGCTTTGAAGTTAACTATTGTTATTCGATTTTCATTTATTTATTAGCGTCGCAGCTATATTTGAGCTCGAATATCTGAGTTTAGAGCTATTTAAAAGGGGTGAAGAGGGGCCGGAACCGGCGTGCGTGCATGCAACGACTTATGAACGTTGATGAAGCGAAGGTGATCTGTCAGGATCGTGGCAAGTGGCAGTCCCTGGTCTCTGCCTACCCCTCTGGGATACAGGCGTGAGGTTATGTTTGTATGTATGTATGTATGTATGTATGTATTATGAAGAGGGGTGTTACTCAGTCCTCTCCACTAATTTTAAGTTTAGAAGTATCACATTTTTTATGTAGTCTATAAACGTTCTACTGCATGTGCCTTGCCTTCTCTCATAGAGAGATAAGATATATATACTGGCCTTTTTTGCATCAACGTAATGATGATTATTTATACAGCGTCCAGTTGTATCTTCACTCACACTAGATGGGTGAAGGGACCACTCCGACGCTGTATTGCCTGGGACATGGTTTTTATAGATGGTGTAGGCTTGCCCTGCACCTATACTATCCTGACAGCTTAGTCGGCCTAGCCCACAGGAAATACTAGTCAATACGTGCGGAGCCAACCAAGCCGCGGGTTTCCTCACGATGTTTTCCTTCACAGTTAGCGTGTGGTATTTCGACTACAAATTCGCAAATGTACGTAACTTTGAAATTAAACAATTCATTGGTACATGCCCGCACTCTTTATCGAACCTGGGGCTCTCGCTTGCGAGTCCATGGTTCTACCCACTGAGCTGCCACCGCTCGCGATAGAGAGACAAGATAAGATTTATTTATTTGTCATACAAACGGATACACTAGTATAAAAAAAGCTAAGGACAATTAAAAAAAAAATATTATTAGCCTCTAAATAGGTTTTTAAAATTGTCCTTAGCACGGGTTCTTCTTCAGGCTAATATTAGTCCACTGCTGGATATAGCCCTCCCCTAATGAGCGCCATAGCGCAAGGTTGTGCCATCATTGGGAGGAAATGCCCATAATCCCCACGCTGGGCATGCGGGTTGGGGATCGCAGTTTGGTGGAATTGTACTGCAGGGGGCGCTGCTGCCCACCCCCCGGTTTGTGTCCCTTAGTCGCCTTTTACGACATCCGCGGGAAGAATTTGGGTTGGTGCTATTCTCTAGGCCGACACCACACAGCAATTTGTTTATTTGTCAAACATACGTATACGCTTGTATAAAAAAATGTTCTAGAATGAGGTCTACATTATTAATATAATGCAAATTTGAAGTGTAAACAGTTTCAATCAACAAGTTTTTATGTCAAATATTTTTTTACACTATTTTTATTTTTAATGCACTAACCCGTGCTAAGGAACAAATTTAAAAACCTATTTAGAGGCTAAAAATCTCTGGCTATCCGTACCAGCGCTCTACCAATTGAGCTCAATTGGTCGAGCGCTGGTACGGATAGCCAGAGGTTGCGGGTTCGAATCCCGGCATGGGTGAAATTTTTAGCCTCTAAATAGGTTTTTAAATATTTTTTTTTCCTTTTTTATCTGTCATCGGCTCTTCTAGCCATAATCAGATGCGGTCTGAGGGTATTTAATATTATTAGTTGATGCTCCATTAGGCATCAAGTATTCTTTTGTGCAACTAGTCCATTTTTTTTAATGTCTCACAGATAATAAAAAAAATAACAGATAAAAGTAGGTATATAGAGTAAAACAGAGCGTGCCCACCACGGATTGGCAGTTCGAAGCGCTCAGGTGCCTGAATACCTCTGACACTTCGCCATGGGCACTTCTGTGTGTGAGGAAGCCTGTACCCTGCCCTGGGACGTGTATAAGCTAGGATAAACCGAATATTTAAAAAAAAACAGTGAATTAATAATGTGAAGTACCCTCACATTATTAATTCACACTTTTCTGAATGTTTTAGTTCGAGAATTGTCACAATATTTGCTTATTTTCTTAGCGCAGAGCAAAAGGAGTATTTCAGGAAACTTTTTAATTGGATAACTTACGGCCACGCCCCGAAAACGTGTCTCGTCTGTTTGTTTCATCAACAGAGGAGTTTCCTGAAGTGATTTTAATAATTATCCAAACAGGGAAACTTCTGCAATTATGGCTCTTTTAGTTTCTAAGGAATTCGCGGGAACGCCTTTCAATGAGTCCCGTTTCGTCGACAATTGAATGTTTATCGCATAGTTGCGACGAAATAATTTAATACGATTAAATTTTATAGATAGAGAGATGGACGGATGGACGGATGGACGAATGGACGGATGGACAGATGGACGGATGGACGGATGGACAGATGGACGGACGGACGGACGGACGGACGGACGGACGGACGGACGGACGGACGGACGGACGGACGGACGGATGGACGGACGGACGGACGGTCGGACGGACGGACGGATGGACGGACGGACGGACGGACGGACGGATGGACGCATGGACGGGTCCAGCAATGGACTAATACAGCCTGACGACGACTCGAGACAACAAAGAATGACTAATCAGTATTGGAACCTGATACCCCACACTTGAAATATGGCCATCCCACCCACCAGACCAGAACGATCGTACGAGCTAGGCTGCGTTTTCTAGCATTAGTCACCGATTCGGTCACTCGATGAAATGTGAGACTATTGTCGACCCTGTACGGCTAGAAGAACAAGAAATAGAATAGTTTTTAGTAATAAAAAAGTTACACAGCTATGTATGCATTTTAATTCTCCATATCTTTTTTCTCCTCACTAATACACGGAAGACATTAATCAAATTGCTACAGAAATATACTTTAATATAATCACTTGTTTGTATAATGTTCCTTGGCACTTTCAACACTTTTACTTTGCTTTGCTGTGTAAAATTTATTTTCTGATATAGAGCAACCTCTGGAAGCATTATAATCTTGTATGAAAGATTGTTAGCCTCCAGAACAAGAAAACTTTTGTATACTTTTTTTTCTATGAAATAAACAGTTAAAAATTTAATTTTTTTTTTTAATACAGAGTTAGTAAGTGAACAAAATACTTGCAAGAAAAAATGTCAAATATGTAAAAAAGAATTATTCCTATGTCCTTGTTCTTTGGTTCCTTTACTCCTTCGTAGAGCCTAGGGCTGACATAAGGGCTTTCCATTTATCTCTGTTCATGGCTAGGGCAGCTCCAGCCAAGTTTTTCCCTTTTCATGAAAAAACTTAAATATCTAATCACGTTTCCGAGCTTTGCAAGGCGCTCTAAGCCGTTGGTGCCTCGTTGTCAGACTATACTAGTCCACTGCTGGACATAGCCCTCCCCTAAAGAGCGCCACGTTGTGCTATCATAGGGGATAATGCCCATAATCCCCACACTGGGCATGCGGGTTGAGGATCGCAGTTCAGTGGAATTGTACCGCAGGGGGCGTTGGTGCCTGCTGTCATGTAATGGCAGTCGTTAAGCCATGCCAGAGGCCTTATGGGTGGATTGGTAACTTCTGACGGTAAGGCCCGTGACTGTCTTACAATCCTCCACCCTCCCGGACTTGGCCCCCGTAGTGGAGTAAGGCCCAACTTTCCTGCGTTGCAGGAAATGACTAGTGCCCCAGCAGTGGGGATATACAAAGGTTGATATCGATCTAAGCACGAATTTGAGCAAAAGTCACTGGAGAGAGTGATCAGACCTGAAATGATTTGCCTCGAATAAATACAGCTTTTTGCAGATATTTACAGATATTTGTGCTGTAGCACAAAAACATAAGAATGTCTTTTCTTTTGTTATGTACAAAATACTGACAGCGGGTGGTTTTTCCAACGCTACCGCTGTCGGGTGACTGACTGCGTTTCAATATTCCATATCAGCCGTCAAGAGCACGCAATTGAGCAAATGTCGCTCGGGAGACTGCTGCCTGAATATCTGATACCGGTGTGAGGTTAATACGCGGTATTCTCGTGCGGTGGCACTTTAAGTACGCGAAACATAGACAGCGACTCAAAGTGATCGGGACAAGCTTCAAGTATTTGCGATAAATTAAAAATAATTTTGTTGCGGTTTAGTTTGCTGCGCACGTATTCACTTGTCTATCGCAAAAATCAATTGGCACTTCGTTAAATTAAAATCAGACGAGTTTTGAAACTAAAAACATCTTAGAATATGCGAGCGAGAATGAGTAATCCTTAATAGGAATATTCCTTTTTCCTGGTTTGTTTGACAATATTCATATTCAATATGTCGCCATCCACATCTAAACTCAATTTATTGCAGCGATAAGTTTGGTATCGGAGTTTTAATAATAAAATCTGTATACGTCCCACTGTAAGGCACTGTCCTTCTCTCCAAGAGGGAGTGTGGCTTTGATCACCGCCCATGATACCAGATAATGAGTAACATAGCATTAAGTACGCCGCATTGCCTTTATAAGATAAACTTATGTGCAATAAACGTATTAATATTAATATCCTGGAGGACGAGGTTACCGATATGTGGGAGGTGGTGTCGACTGAAATGGTCCCTATAGTCCTGTCCGTCAGTGGGTTAGTTACAACTATTCTTGCTAACTATCTGACGCGGTTGGAGCTCCGAGTGGGCATGCTTCCGGCTATCATGCAGAAGGCGGTGCTGCTAGATACACCCCTGATAGTCCTGCGTTTTCTCTCACTGTCGCCCTGACCTCCGGCCGCTTGGACTCCTCAGCCGGAGGGCGTCCGGCTGGCTGTTTTGGTCAGATAAGACTACCAATTTCTTTGCTCCCCTAAAAGCAATAATAATAACCCTTTTAGGCAAACAAAAAGTCTTATAACTTCATAAATTTTTGACAGGAGACATGTGGTGGTCGGAAGAGAACGACCTGTTTCTGGTACCAAGAAAACGATTGCCTTCAATCTTACAAACGTTGTGAGGAGTGGTGAACTCTGAAACAGATCTGTCTTCTGTCGTTGGAATTCCAATTGAATCTCGAAATGCAAACGCTCAGGACCAATCTTGCCAATCGTTCAAATAGATGGTAGAATACATACTAGGTAATATTGAATCTTAAAATGGTAAAACAGAAATACACCGTACTGCAAGTCACCTCGATAGAGATAGCAAACCTTAAGAAAATTGTCGCCGCCCTATTATATATACGGTTTCTGAAGGAAGAAATTGATGTCTTCTGTAAAACCTTGCAGAGCAAATATGACGGCATTTCAAATGTATCAGGAGCATTAATAGTCTTAATAATAAAACTGGCCACTTACTCAAAAACTTTAGAAGAAGAAAAAAACAAAAGACGATTGGATATAACGATAAACTTGGAATACCGCAAGTCACCTCGATAGAGATAGCAAGCCTTTAGTAAAATTGCCGCCCTCCTGTCACGGGTGCCAAATGGAGAAATTTATGTCTTCTGTAAATTCTTGCAGAAAAATATTATGACAGCATTGCAATGGAATCTGTAAATCAATAGTATTAATAATAAAACGTGTTGCTGGTGAAAATATTTTACAAGAAGAAAAAAACAGAAGACGAATGCTAGAAAAATAATAAGTTTGAGCTGGCAAGGAGGTTACAGAATTTTTAGTAGGCGCAAATCACTCAGTCAATCAGTCTGTTATGTATTCTAACATCCACTAACAATTATTTCTACGCGCTATTCGGCACTGAGTTCACTTCAGCAGACAGCAGACAGTCTACGTTTACATGTTGCTCGCCTGGTCGGAATTTCTTTCCAAAATTACAAGTGCTTCCAAACACTTCACAATTATCGGTTTATTAAACGAACTACGAACATTGTTTTTGCTAAGTTACCATCATCATAGTCATCATCTGCCATTTGACGCCCACTGCTGCACATAGTCCTTCTTTGTGGTTTTCCAATCCAGCAACTCCCCGCTACTGCAAAGGCACAGTGCATCCTTAAAAAAAATTGACTGTCGCCGACTGTAAATAATACAAGGAGTATTGTAAAGAGGAATTTTTAGCCTCTGTTGGGGTTGAGCTAGCAGTGGACTGTAGGTGGATTTAAACTCACAGGGTCTGATTTGCCTCAGTTTAATGCACACACGGTGAACACACGAAAAATGATTACAGCAAAGTCCTTAGCTATTAGGCGCCACGTAGAGAGAAGAATTAAAAAGTTAAAGAGCAACAGTGTTGCTATACTTAGTGTTGCCAACAGCCTCTAGGTTTTTAAAATTGTCCTTAGCACGGGTTAGTGCATTAAACGTAATATGATCATGTGGGTACAGCGATATTATTCCGGTGTTAATCCTAACTGCAAAGTAGGTACTCAGGGCTGCAAGTGATGCAAATTACTGCAGCCAGATGTCGCTGCCTGTACGTAATACAGAGAGTATAGTAAAGAGGTTCGAAATTTCACTGATGACGGGCAGTCACCCATTAGCTCAGTTGGGAGAGCGCTGGTACGGTTAGCCAAAGGTCGCGGGTTCGAGTCTCGGCATGGGCGGAAATATTAGCCTCTAAATAGGTTTTCAAAAATTGTCCTCAGCACGGGTTAGTGCAACTAAATGAATATAAACAGTATATCCTAGTTTGTAAGTGATTTTGTTGTGTGGAAGTAGTTTTTTTTAAACTGATAATTTTATACTTGATAGAAGTATAAGCATAAGCAGACTCCATACGTGTTATTACAAAAATAACCCTTCTCTCAGAATTTTTGGGCCAAATCACCATACAAGCCCACCGCAGATTAGTGTGTTTACCAAATGAACCGAATTATCTCAATATTTCTCCACATTTTGTGGTCCTTCAAACATTCAAGATCCAACTGTGAAAGTTTGTTTTAGGAGCTAGTAATACTGTACAGTACTACACATCATAAAAGTCCCTTCGGGAATCTACGTTCGCGCAGACTAGGAAGAATTGTAACGAAAGTACCCGAAGCTAAAAGTACATTCAACATGATCTTTGACCGATACGGTTAAGGTGCAGAATTGATTGCTGCAGTAGCGCTACCTATTTCGCTCACGCTAATATTGCCAAACTAATAGTACCCTGCATCGATGACGTTGAATCAACCAATAGCAACAAAGGCGCGCGGCCTGCCATAAAATGAAACTATCTTATTAGTCGATCAACTTGCCGCACATCCAAAATTTGGTCATCTGCGCAGGTACATCCGCGAGACTTATTTCTTGTGTAGCACTGTAACGCTGCAAACCTCTTTACACCATTTTTTATATATTCCTTTAATGCTATCATTTTCATAATTGAAATTTTTGAGGTTTCTTTAATTTTTTTAGAATTACTACTTCACATTTAACTAGACCAGACCATATAAATCGTCCTTTACCTACTTATCCTGTTATTCACCAAGTTCTCTTTTCATATTATAAATAAAACATTATAATTGAAACACACAGTTATTGTAGTTTCAGTTTTATTGTTTATAAAACGCTTTACAACATCACAATCCTAACCCATATCGTGTTTTGAGATACCCGAAACGTGAAACTATCTGTCCGATACACAAACACTCAATACTCTGCATTCCAATATCGGAGCACGTAGAATGTCTTTGAATGCAAGCATGCAACAATACACGTGCAAATGTTTGAGACAAAGCTGTTCAGTAGGAAGAGAATTCAAAATGGAGTTGAAGGTAATCGGTAATCTTCTTAACTTTGAGAGCTATATAGAAATACTTTAGACGGTTTTAATCGCGATTGTTTATTAGGGAAAACATCGCTAATTATAGTAACTACCTTAAACAATAAATAAACTTCCTACTTTTTGCAATCACTCAATCGGTTGCAAATCAATAATGTGTAGTCCACTATGAAAGTTTTGGTTCACAAAAAGAACATTACCACAATATATTGCTCACGATTTCAAAATCAAGATGTAGTTAACAGTCACATTTTGTCGCCTTCATATGGAAACGCTCGTGGCCTAGTGGAACCGAGTGACTGGTATCAATCGACCTGGGTTAAGCAACAGCAGGCGCGATCAGGTGCTAATTGGGTGGCCATCCAGTGACTACCGCTAGTGGCGTTTTTTCCGAGCGCTTCCGTTCTTCGCTTCCGTCATGTAATAGTAGTCGGTAAGCCATATTAGAAGCCTTATGGGCGGCTTGATAAGTTTTTGTAAGGCCCGACAGGCTTTCAATTCTCCACCGACCCGGATTTGGCGCCCATGGAGGAGTTTGACCTAATCTTCCGCCAATTGTATACGGAAATAGCTTAGATATGTAAACCTTTTTATATATTCTGTTTTCTGGTGTGTACAATAAAGAGTTCTAATCTAATCTTCCTGCGATGCAGGAAACACACGTAATTCACCATTGGGGACATCTAAAGGGTTGATAACATACCGAAACGTCTCTCTTCTACAGGCGGTGGATTACCTAAAGAAGCGGACGCCTGCGCGGGCGGCGCTCATGATAGCGGCCGTATGGCTGATGAGCGCGCTCGTCTGCATCCCGCCTCTCCTTGGCTGGAGAGTCTCCCGGGAGAAGGAGGAGCAGTTTCCGCAGTGCAAGGTAAGGTAGAGTAATGCCCAATCAACACTGCAGAGTACAAGTATCTGGTGACTCATCTAGACTCAAGAGTTTGTGGATTTAATCTACGTACTGCGACGATACTGGATTGGATTAGATAAGATTAGATTAATACTCTATATTTTTTTTATTTATGTAATATTTAGGAAAATTAGTGACTATGAGTGAACCAAACATAATATTCAAAGCAGATAATAAAACAGACAGTCGTTGAAATTTCACACAGTTTTAAAGAGGTTGTCAGGTGAAAAATATTTTTTATAGGAGACATCTCAACGCAGTTGTTCCATCATGGAATACGTCAATATCGACTTAGCTCGCCAAAGATTTACATAGAATGCAAGATCGCCATAAAAAGAAATTCTGACTTTAATAGTTCTGACCACCGACAAATGAAAAGTTTGGGTTGTATCCTACGTAACATACAAGTCGGTGTTGAAAACTTTAAATGATAAAGTAAATTTTGACAGTCAATTTGGCTACATGCTATCTTTAACAAAATATCAGCTATCTCTCGGCGCTTACTAAGTGGGAATAAGTGTTTCTACTACATACCATAAAAGTATTTTTCCATACAGAATATAAATAAATTGGTGCCAATCCTCGCAAGGTAGATAAGCCGACCTGATGCATAGGTGGAAGTTCGTAACCCTATCTGCAGATGCGATAAAGTGCAGACTATGTGCCTCTTTACTAGCCAATGTCCGGTATAGTCCATAAAAAAAGTCATTCAGAAAAATCACGAAGCGGACAAGGAAGTCACCGAGTGCAATAATTGAGTCCTTTTTTCTTCCTAACTCGCTGTACTCGTATGATAAAAAATAGAGAGCGGTGCGAACCGGTCGTCTTAATAATTGTTAGTCCTACCCCCCAGTTTTTCGTACACTAATAATCTGTTAATCTCCTGATAACAGTTGTAAAATATTTTTTTCATATCCACTTTGGCCAACTGACAAGGTCACACAACCGTCCAAAAAACGGGGGTTAGTGATTCTTGGCACTAAGTGAAAATCAGCGCTAAAGACTTACATATCACCACACTGCTGAGTTAGCTGTCATTTAGCAAGGACACGTCGTGACCTTTGTCTTCTATACTTATTAGGACGTATGATGGTTCACTTTTTCCAAAGACGCCTTATAAAAGTTATGTGTTTTTTCCATTGGTGGAGCCAAAGAGTATATAACCACGGTGGAGCTAGTTTGCACCGCGTAGCGCCTTAGGAACTTCAATAAGATATATTTCTTAAATATGCGCGGCAATATTATCATTACTCTTGAATAAAGAACACGCGAAGTATCATATTTACATAGACTGAAAAACCAAAATCACTTCCCGGCGCAGCCTTTGAATTTGGAACGAAAAGCGCACCGGCCGGCAGTGTTGTATGAAACGGTGTGCTGTTTGAATTTAGAACTCTTTCATCTATCGTACACATTGCGTTCTCGTGGCTGTATAGCCACAGATGCGTTTACCTTCCGGGACAAACAGTAAAATAAAATAAAAATTGGCGGTAAAGCGGAGTTCATTGTTATTTGGTTAATAATAAATTAAAATGCAAAATGCCCTTTTTATTTCCTTGCATTTTTTTAAGAAAAGCACTATACAGGGCGTCCGGCGGCTATGCTACTTGGAGGGAATGTACCTTTAATATTCTAGATGGAACATTTTACTGAAAGAAGGCATTATTTTAATTTCAAAAACAATCTAAACTGCATTCATAGATTTTTAAATAATTACACGGTTGAACCGGGCATTGAACCCGCTACACGAGAAAAAAAAATACCCTGTACCTTTATCATACCGATCGGAAGACTTCATCATAAGGATTATTTTTTGCTAAATACCATACTATGAGAAATAAAAGGAAGACCACAAATTTTAACATTTTTAATACAAAATTAATCAATTTATCAAATGCTCAAAATGAGTCCCTCCTAATGAATACAAAGTCGCACTCTTTTGATTATTTCACTCCCTGACGATCTTTTGATCTTGTTGTGGTGGATATTCAGAATAATACGTCTAAGTTCTGTTTGTAGCTCGGAGACTTTCATACTGGTTCTAGTAAACTAAACTTTTTATATAACTTGAACATTTGAAAATTTGAGCGAAATTTCACATCAAATTTTAAAATCATAGCCTTCCTTTTATTTGTGATAGTATGTTATTAAGCAAAAAATAATCCTTATAACGAAGCCTTCCGATCATTGTAATGAAGCTACAGGGATTTTTTTTTCTCGCGTACCGGGTTCGATTCCCGGTTCAACCCTGTAATTATTTAAAAATCTATGAATGCAGTTTAGATTGTTTTTGAAATTAAAATAATGTCTTCTTTCAGTAAATTGATCCATCTACAATATTAAAGGTACTTTCCCTCGATGTGGCATAGCCTGTATATGCCTCGACCGAAATGGCAATTGCCTGTCTCGTATCATTGAAGTCCTCGCCTGCGGCTCGGACTTCAAACTCATACTCGACCTGCAATTGCCTATTACTAAAGACTACTTTTGAAATGCTTCAATATCGATAGCCTGCTGATTGCGTACATTTTCTGTCGACGACAATAATAAATACATAAAATTCATTAAGAAAGAACCTCAGTAGAAACGTAAGCAAATAGTCTTTACTAATAACACCGACCAATCGGGTCACTGCCCTAACCCTAACCTCGGGTGCTGCACATATCCTCATAAACTTGGTTATTGGCGTGCAAACGTCATCGTCATTGAAGCGCTCGTGGCCTAGTCGAACCGAGTGATTGGAATCTATCACTTGGGTTAAGCAATAGTAAGCGCGGTCAGGTGCTGGACGGGTAACCATCCCGTGACTACCACAAGTGGCATTTTTTCTGAGCGATCCCGTACTTCGCAAGACACGCTAAGCCGGCGGTGCCGGCTGTCATGTAATGTTAGTCGTTAAGCCATGTCAGAGGCTTTATGGGCGGCTTGATAACTTGTGAGGCCCGCCACTGCCTTACAATCCTCCACTAACCCGATCGTGGCCACCGTGGTGGAGTATGGCCTGCGTTGCAGGAAGAGACCAGTGCCCCAGCAGTGGGGACATACAAAGGTTCGATACAAGAAACGTCAAGAACTTTACTTTTTTGTCGAATGAGGATACTTTATACAAAACTCTATTTTATGTGTTCTTGGAGTTGCGAACTCAAATATTCCGGATAGCAATAAATTCCTTCTATGCCGCCCGCAGCCAGTTTCGCTTATGAAAACAGCACAACAACTTTCCTAGGATTATGCCCACTTTTAAAATTTACTCTGAAGCAACTAACAGCAACAGCAATAAACAGTTTGACGAATATCGCAGTTAAAACAACTATATCAACAAGTTTGAATGCCTAACTACCAGTTTTAATTAAAACAGTCATTACCTACTGCGAATCTAGTTTGAACTAAGCATGAGTAGATAAGGCTAGGCGCATGCCGAGACGCAGGCGACGCAGCACAGCGCAGCGCAGGGCAGCGCAGATTGTGTAAAGCATGGAACCTCATTGAGCTACGTACGCTACGGCGCAGGCACGTGCGACGCAGACATGCGTCTGCCCTCCTCTGCGTCTCGTTGTAGTGCCGGCACAGATTTCTGCGTGACGCGTGCACGTCGAGGCGTGTTTACTAACAAATTTGTTGCAATGCAACATTTAATTGAATTATTTCGCTATAAACCTTATTTGTATGATACAAATCATCCAGACTATTCAAAAAAGAAATTGAAAGAGTTATTACGGGTGAGAAATGCCAAGGAATGGAGCGAATAGTTGCGTCGCAGCATACGGTGGGGGCCTATGTCTGTCTCAACTGGCCTGCCTTGTGCTGAACTGTGCTGCGCTGTGCTGCGTCGCCTGCATCTTAGCATACGCCTAGTCTAACTTTGGACTAAACTCCTCTGTCTAAACTAGTCTATTTGAATTCTTATAGTTTTGAAGGGAATACTTATTTAGACACTGGTGTGCAGGATAGGTATAAGAATAAACATATTCTTAACTGTACACCAGAAAGAAACTTAGGTAAAGATTGCAGCGGTAGCGCATCTGCCTTTCATGCGAGGGTCCCGGGTTCGAACCCCGGCTGGGACAGAAAAGAAGCTACAAGTCTTGGATGTTTACATGTTTGTGATGTCACTGTTTCTGGTCCCCACGACACGGGGTATTCTAGTGTGGGGTCAGAAGCATTGTATGTATGTGCCTGTATGTAAATGTTATGTTTTATGTTACACAGACTGCATGGGTAAAAGGGATCACTCGGACGTTGCAGTACCTGGTACATTGTCTAAGATGGAGTAAGCTTACCTAGCTCATATATATACCATCCTGACAATTAGACCACATGATATTAAACATACTTAGCTTGATAGTTATAGATCGATAGAATATTCTTTATTGTTCACCGAAATGACATTAACAGAAATTATGTAAAATATATAGTACAATTGGTGGCCTTAATACTAAAAGCGAATTCTTCCAGGCAACCACAGACGGACATAAGAAAGGTGCTTAGCTACAATCGTAATTTTTGGTAGTCAGTGCATTATACATTATGGGTACCTAGCTACAATCGTAATTTTTCATCGTACGTCCCACTGAAGGGAGAGGCCTTCTCTCAGAGAAAGAGTATCGTACCCACCGTGCATTGGATTGACAATTCCAGCCGGTAAGGCATACAAATGTGGCGAGCACATGTCAACTCTGCGCGCGCACTACAAACTCCAACATTCCTGCATCGCGCAATCAAAGTGTTTCAATGAATATATAAATATAACGTCCAACTAACAATAGTCAAACCGGCCGTCCCCAAGTATACGGTCTGCCTGGCGGGAAATTTCCCTTTACGAGGGGCATGCCAAAAGAAACTAGATACTCAAAAATTATAAAATTTATTCTTTATTACAAGTATCGATCTTTTCAAAGTATTCACCCTGAGCACGTATACACTTTTCCATACGTCTGAACCAATTGGAAAATACCTGTGACCACTCTTCTTTAGATACCTCAGAAATCTCGAAATTATAGGCAACCAGCGCATCTTCTTTGCTTTCAAACCTCTTCCCCTTTAGTTTTTCTTTGATTTTTGGAAACAAGTAAAAATCACAAGGCGCTAGGTCAGGGGAATATGGCGGGTGAGGGAGAATTGACACATTTTTCGAGTTGAAAAAGTCTAGTGTTCTGGCAGACGTGTGCGGCGCCGCATTGTCGTGGTGCCAGAGAAGGTGCCGGATTCCTGACTTCGGTCGCTTGTCACACCAAGCTGATATTACTGTTGGAGCACAAACTGTCACATACCATTCGGAGTTCACCGTTCTTTCATTCTCTAGCACAACAGTAGCAATATGACCCATTTTGCAGAAAAACGAGGCGACTATTTGTTTCTGTGTGCTTCGTGCACGGCGACATTTCGTTGGAGTTGGCTCGTCTTCAAAGCACCATACAGTCGACTGTCGCTTTGATTCGGGATCATAGTTATATAGCCATGTTTCGTCACCAGTCATCATATACGTTTTTTTTCTCGCCTCCGTTGAATTTATCTATCATGAATAGGCACCAATCCACCCAACGGTCTTTCTGCTCATCGGTAAGTTTGTGCGGCACCCATCTCGAACAACGTTTACGGAGAGAAAGGTGGTCGTGAATTATGGTTTGCATTGCTGCTGATCCAATTCCCAGTTCTCGCTCTAGCTCTACATATGTAATCCGTCGGTTTTTGCGAATAAGTTTTTCGACTGCACGAACGTTTTCTTGCGTGACCGCGGTTGGCGGCCGTCCTGTCTTCGCTTCATCTTCGAGACATCCCCGTCCTCTTTTAAATTCAGCAAACCAATTGAATACTGTTGCTCGGGAACAAGCAGACTCACCAAAAGTAGAAGCCAAAAGTTCAAAACATTCTTGAGGCTTTAAACCTTTTTTAAAGTCATAATAAATCATAGCGCGAAAATCACGTCGACTGAGATCCATTGTTGCAAGTGAATTCCCGCCAGATTCTCGGAAAAATTATGCTCATTCAAATAAAAAATAAATAAAATAAGTGTGTTCTATATTCAAATATGTCAATAATAAACCAGCCTATAAGATGGTGTATAGCTTGCCAGTGTCAATTAAATGAGAAAAGAGTATCTAACTTCTATTGGCATGCCCCTTGTATAGTGGAAGAGCACGATCACCCGCTCTGCCCTATACAAATACCTGAGACACTCAGACTTCTGCTAGCTGTCGTTATTTAAAGTAGGGTACAATTAATAAGATTCACACAATACAATCACTGGTTCTAGTCCCAAACTAGGATATCCTATGCTATGGTAACTAAGCAAAGAAATCACAAACATTGAAATAACCCAGCTTGAAGTCATTTGTACAAATGTCCGTCCGCTCCTATATTCTTCTTCTTCAGGCTATATTAGTCCACTGCTCGACATAGCCCTCCCCTAATGAACGCCATAGCGCCCTGTCTTCAGTTTGCCAGCATATGCTTGCAGTTTATCGCAGATCATCATGTCAGCTGGTCGCAGGGCGTCCTACAATACGTTTGCCGAGTTGCGGTCTCCACTCAACAACACGTTTACTCCAAAGGTTGTCGGTTCTTTGCGAGATATGGCCAGCCCACTGCCATTTCAGCTTGCTAATTCTCTGAGCTATGTCGATAACTTTGGTTCTCTGTCGGATGCATTCGTTACGAATCCTATCCTTAAGAGAAACTCCGAGCATAGCTCTCTCCATAGCTTGCGGAGCGACTTTGAACTGGTGAACCAACGCTTTCCTTAGGGTAAGTAACCCAAATCATATATTATACATACATACATACATACATACATACATACATACATACATACATACATACATACATACATACATACATACATACATACATACATACATACATACATACATACATACATACATACATACATACATACATACATACATACATACATACATACATACATACATACATACATACATAGGGACTGCTGCTTGCCACGATCCTGACAGATCACCTTCGTTTCATCAACGTTCATAAGTCGTTGCATGCACGCACGCCGGTTCCGGGTACTTTTTATCTTTCCCTTTGCTAATACATCCCCTATTTGGTCGATGTAAGTCTGTCTGGGACGTCCCTTACCAGCCCTTTCACTCACATTCGCAATATATATTTGTTTCGTCAGTCTTTCTTCCTTCATCCTCTCCACATGTCCAAACCAAAGCAACATTCCTTTCTCAATTCTAGTCACTACCTCCTCTTTCAGTCCACAACGTTCTCTCATATGTTATAATATAAGTAATATATTAGAATTATCCTCCGTTATTTAAATTAGGGTACAATAAATAAGATTCACACAACACAATCAGGGGTCCTAGCCCCAAACTAGGATATCCTGTGATAATGTTAACCAGGCAAAGAAATGATGAACATGGATACACCCAGTCATTTACACAAATGTCCGTCCGCTCCCATACCATGCAATAAAACTGAAATTTAGATGGTTATTCGCGGTTCTTTTAACCCTTAATAAGGCATGGGTAGTTTGATTTTTTAATGGTTTTGGACTTTATTTCAAGGTGATAAAGTTCAATTTAGCGTGGAAACTATTTTCCCCTTGCCCACTTAAGAAAAAAAAGTTTGGAATAATCTCCATTATTGTAGCAACTTTAGTAACAAGAAGACTTTAAAAACTAACCCTCAACTTAATTTTAAATCCCTCAAGAGCTTAATTAAAGTTTCAAATTATTGCAGCTGTAACTTCCAAAGTAACTTTCAAGTTGTTTTTGTCTCGGCTAAATGAGTAGAATGAAAACACCCTTCTCAAGGGACTAGATAAGACATCAAACCTATTTTTAATGGACTATGTTAACATTATATAGGTATATATATATGTTGGATGTTTACATGTTTGTGATGTCGTTGTTTCTGGTTCCCACGACACAGGGTATCCTAGTGTAGGGGGCAGAAGCAATGTATGTGCCTGTATGTAAATGTTGTACTATTTTTATTTTTAATGCACTAACCCGTGCTAAGGACAAATTTAAAAACCTATTTAGAGGCTAAAAATTTTACCCATGCCGGGATTCGAACCCGCAACCTCTGGCTATCCGTGCCAGCGCTCTACCAATTGAGCCAATGGGCGACTCACCGGCATCAGTAAATTTTCGAGCCTCTTTACACTATTCGCTGGCGCTTCACTTTAGCGCTGGCACGGATAGCCAGAGGTTGCGGGTTCAAATCCCGGCATGGGTGAAATTTTTAGCCTCTAAATAGGTTTTTAAAATAATAAAAATGTTATTCGACGGAGGGTCCGTGGACGCGGGTGACAAGAAACCGTGAGAGAAGGATATCTTTTGCTTACCAGCCTTTCCACCCACATTTGCTGTATATGTTTCTTTTGTCAATCTTTCTTCCTTCATCTTCTCATCACATGTCTAAACCCAGGCTCTTTCTCAATTCTAGTCACTACATTCTCTTTCAGCCCACAACTGTCATTCAAACTAACAGTCGGCTGAAATGGTCAACTCCTTCATACAGTTTACAGTATTTTTTTAAGTCGATACAAGTATCGCCACCTGTTGTTCTTAAAGGAAGCTTTCCACTATAGGAAGGAATAGATACGTAAGGATGACCAGCCATTGTGGGGGCAATACTAACTTTTGCACGTACGGAATATTGTATAGATTAGATTAGATTACTTTATTCATAATAATAGTATTACATGTCAATGTCAATGTTTCATTATAAAATTAATTAAAATTACAATAAAATAAGATAAATTAAATTACATGTCAGTTATTAATTCCCTTGATGAGAAAAAGAAATCATTAATGTCGTATGGTGCCATCTCGAGTTTTGTTTTAAACATACTAAGACTCTCGGTTTCAGTAATATCGCGCGGCAGCATATTACATACCTTCGCTCCAAAGACCTTTGTACACTTACTGGTTTTCGTTAGTCGGTGCCTAGGAAGTAATAGCATCTGCAAATTTCTGGTAGCTCTCCCAGATATGTCGCCAAGTGTATCCATAGTGGTCAGATTTTTTTTAGTCCAGACGCCGGCTGCGTAGATGACTAGGGCTGGCAGCGTTAGGATTTTTTGATCGATAAAAATCTGACTCAACTCAATAAATTTTACTTACACGATGTGATATTATTATATTATGATAATTATTCACAATAATAATAAATAATAAATAAATATTCATGGAAATATTACACAGATCTCGTTAGCCCTATACTAAGTACAACTAAATGACTTGTGTTATAAACTTATAACTCTCTCCGGGCACTACCCGCACTACTATCGGGTACTATCCACATAACCCAAGGTTAGCTGGAAGAAAATACTCATTTGTATTAAGCTCGCTTTTGTAAAATTATGCTTATTGTGCAATAAATAATTTTGTACCCTAATCTAATAACGTAACCTCAGAAATTGAAGACTCCCAGTACTAAACACCCCGCTCTACATAACGACACATTTTATTAATTGTCACGCCGCGCTGGCGCATTCAAAAAACTTCCCGGGATCGTACAGGAAACGTAGCCTTCAGCTGTCTGCATTTCCGGTCGACGACGCCGGCACCCGGGGAGGCCAGGAACAGCCTCGAGAAGCGGCAAGGGGAGCGATTTTTACTGTACACAGAAGGCTCTTGAGTGGAGAAAAATTGCTAAACGTAGCGTAGGACGCTCTGTGACCAGGTCCCAGAGTCTAATACTTACATAGTTTTTCAATACAGGGGTGATTTTTCAATAGTCAGAGTGCTTAGTGCGAGTTTTTTAACAACTCGATCGCGTTAACGTAAACTCATATTTCTATGGCATCGAGGAAGCGCCACTTAGCGACAAGTATGGAAATTAAAATTGCTGAGTGTGAGTTGTAATGATTTACGTTGAGAAGTGAACACGTTTACCAGCCAAAACACGAATGCGAGTTGTACTGTGACAGCGTTTTGCCAGTTCGAACGGTTAACTTACTCATACTCACTACTCAATGCTCGATTATCGCGGTATAGTAGTAAAGTTATTCGATTGGATCTGTCAAACTCGCACTAAGCACTCTCATAACTTTTATCTGAGGAATAAAAATGGCAGTTTGACAGCTTATGTGTGAATTAAGTATTTTTATTCCTAAGATTAAAGTTATCTGACTATTGAAAAATCAGCCCACAATGGTATAAACATGACAATGGTTGTTGCCTCAATTTGGTAGTCTACAAAGCAATAGCATGTCCAGCAGTGGACTACATAATATAGCCTGAAGAAGAAGAAGAAGAAGGAGAAATCAATTAAAGGGGTATAACCCGCGCAAATTAAATAGGCATCTCACGCGAAGAAAATCGAAACAAACGAGACGCCGAGTTAAGTAGCACGGGGTCCCCGTAGGGCGGAAACTCACCAACTCGAAAAACACCGTTTCGAGAAATCGACGTTCAAAGTTTTGAAAACGAAAAAAAAATCTAGCGTCTGTTATACAGGAGATATTTTGAATGTTATTGTCTTAATGCATTTTTACTACAACAGAGCATTGTTTGATTTGACTTATAGGTATAAATTTACATGAATTTAAAAGTTATGATGGATAAACAGTTTTTCCCTGTAATATTTTGATCTTAATCCCGAGTTAGTGATTTTCTACCTAAAGTTAGTTAATTTTTACCCAGATTTGACTATCATAAGCAGAAATAACTCGTTTTAGTGAATTTACAACTAGTCTCTGGAAATGCATAACAGTCTCAGACATAACTAACTAAATTTGTTTTTTTGCGAACCAAAGAAGAAAACACTACAAAAAACTTTCAAAACTTTATTCAAAAAGGAAAAAGAACAAAAAGTGTCATAAATGACCACAAAAAGAACAATAGCTAAATGAACAATAGCTTCTTCATGGGTTTCAGGTAAGCTTAATATATCTTCAGGGATTTTATTATAGGAGCGTATATAATGCCCCATGAAGGATGTATTAACCTTTACCAGCCTAAATAGAGGAAACAAAAGTTTACGTTTATTTCTAGTATTTACATTGTGTTGGCTACCCAAAGTTTTAAAGTTACTGAAATTTTCCTGACGTACATAATGTTTTCATAGATATACTGACTGACAACTGTTAGGATGTTAGTTTCTTTAAAGAAATTTCTTAACGAATCTCTACTGCCTAGCTTATAAATAAATCTGATCGCTCTGATTGCAAGACAAAGATGGTCTCAATGTCTGCTGCCTGTCGCCACAGAATGGAATGGAATGGAAGTTACTAAAAATAATTAATAATAATAATTAATAATTAATTAATAAGAAGTTAACAAGCCTTGCAGTTGCGACGTCAGTAAGTTCCCTAAATCTTTTAACTGCTTATGCTGCTGAACCAAGCCTATTTGCATTTTTTTCTACATGAGGACCACATTGAAGCTTTGATCCATTGTGATATCTAGAAATACAGTTTCATTTACAAGCTCTAATTTGTTATTCCCCAAAATAACATTGCTATCAACCGTTTTGACATTTGGAAGAGTGAACTTTATACATTTTATCTTTTTTGAATTTAACAGTAATTTATTAGATTAGCTCCAAGAGAGCATTATTTAGCACCCGAGAGAGAGCATTATTTGTATTATTGAAGTCATTCTCTTGTCTCTTAATTTTAAAAATAAGTAATGTGTCAACTGCAAATAACACTATCTCTGACACATTTTGAACCATGAACGGCAAATCTTTTACATATACGAGGAAGAGGGACGGCCCCAATATCGATCTCTGTGTCCACCTCTGACCCTGAAGATTTAGTTCTATTTATTTATATCAGCTCTTTGAACTCTCTCTAAATATGATGTCATAAGTTTTAGCTAAAACCATAGACCAAAAAGGTATTTTTGGTCTATGCCAAAACTAACTAAAATGGCTTAGCTGACGACGAGACTGTACTTTGGGTAGGCATACAATAATTAAATACATTTAATTAATTGTTCCTTTCAATGTAGCTGTAAAACATTGTAATTAGTTAATTTTTGAAGTTTTTAATTTTGGAACTAGGGCTCCTATGAAAAAACTGGTTAGACAGTGTTGTTATGTCATGGTTAGAAATGTAAAGAATGTCATATCATATCATGGTTAGAAATGTAAAGAAAAAAAATGCGATCCTAATTCTACTAAACGCTCATTTTCTCCTTAAGTCGACTTGGTGAGTTTCCGCTCTACGGGGACGGTTTATACCATTGCAATGGGATAGGTTACCGGACTACCGATAGTGTGAATGAAACAACAATTACCGGACAATGCCATTGTATGTAGCACGCGTAGAATTAAGCGCATACTCTCTCCCCTGCAATGGGGCACGTATAGGGTAAATAAATAAATATATCGGGCGTTAGTTTATAAAAAAGAGCGAGTGATCGTGCTCTTCCACTATAAAGGGAAATTTCCCGCCAGGCAGATCGTATGCCTCGGGACGGCCAGTCCAACTATTGCTAGTCAGACGTTATATTTATGGTTTGCCATTGTAATAATTTGATTACGCGATGCAGAAATGTTGGAGTTTGTAGTGCGCGCGAGTTTACATGTGCTCGCCACATCACTCCCCTTGAAGACCGTAACTACGCATAGCTAGGTCTAATAGGAATCGAAATCTGTGCTCTAAAGCTTGCAAGTGCCAGAAGACGCTGAGTCAGTGAGTCGACTAGCGGTTGAGGGTGTTCGGTGGCTAACAGTCACTTCACCGGCGTCTTTTACCGGCCCTTCTACTCACATTATTTATTTGTTTTGTCAATCTTTCTTCCTTCATCCTCTCCACATGCACAAACCAACGCAACATTCCTTTCTCAATTCTAGTCACTACATCTACTTTCAGTCCACAACGTTTAACTAAGTATAACAAACTTTAATTTTATCACACATTTACCCCGGTTCGTGGCCATCGCAGGGGCGTAGTGTGATATTGCCCCAATTGTACCCTCGTTTCCACTGCTGAAGGGTTTCTTTTTTCGCTGCTCAACTATTTTTGGACAGTCACCAGCAGGCCAATATAAAATGTTCGTTGCAAAATCGCCCGTAACGCAATTGCGTAGAGTGCACGCGTGTAAAAGTTGCTGTGATCTCGACTGTACGTGTTTTTTATTTAAGAAAAAAAGACATTTATTATACCATCAAGGCATATCACAGAAAGGAAATATGGTTGTTTTGTTACTGTGATACTCGTATACCTTGATGGTATAATAAATGTATTTTTTCTTAAATAAAAAACACGTACAGTCGAGATAAATTGACATAATATGAGCAGAACAAAAATAAACGAAATATACAATAAACGAAAAATACAATAAAAAAACATAGATTTAGCCTGTGGTATGTTTAAATTGCCACTAAAGGCTGGCTCAGCGTTGTGGTAAGGGAGTGAGCCCTCAGCCCTGATTTTCAGATGTATTTTTAGATGGATAGATAGATAAAAACTTTATTTATAATACTACAAGTAATAATTATAATAATAAATATTCATAGACATATTACACAGATCTCGTTAGCCCTATACTAAGTACAACTAAATGACTTGTGTTATAGGTGCTAACTCGGCGATAGATTTAATACAATAAATACATAGATCACATCCAAGACCCGAGACAAACTAGAAAAGTTCGTTTCCTAGTATGACCCGGCCGGGGATCGAACCCGAGACCTTCGGTTTTTCAGTCAGCGTGCCAAACTGCTGCGCCACCGAGGCCGTCACACAAATGCACACAAAAGCCTTAAAATATGCACAAAAAAGTGAGACAGTATTAGAAAAGAATTAGGAATCAATTGGACAAATGACGTACGAAATGACGTATTGCTTTTAGTAATAAGGCCGCCATTTCTACTATATTTTTATATAATTTCTGTTACTGTAATTTCTGTGTACAATAAAGGATATTCTATCTATCTACGAACAAATGTGCTATGCACTATGGCTCTTACTAATAAACACCGTATAAGCCTGGTATATTTACACATTGTTTGGTTCACGTCATTTGAATGTAATTTTCAGTTGGAAGAAAAGAGACAAAACACTGCATAGTTACACAATACTTACACCAAGTTTATTAGTAAGGCTGTATGGGTATACAATAAGGTTTACAAAAGAGCCACATCTGAATTCGCATATGACAATGATGTCTGGAATTAAAGACAGTACAATGCATGAGTTCTATCTTCCATAATATAAAAATCAATCGCTGAATGTGTTGGTAAGCGCAAATCTCGAGAGCAGCTGAACCGATTTTGCTAATTATTTTTTTTAAATATTCCTTGATGTACGAGGCTGGTTCTTACGGAGAGTATAATAAAAAAAATTGAAGAACTGTTAGGCGGTACGAGAATCACTGGGTCAGCTATCTATAATATAAAAATGAATCGCTGAATGTGTTGGTAAGCGCAAATCTAGAGAGCAGCTGAACCGATTTCGCTAATTCTTTTTTTAGAATATTCCTTGAAGTACGAGGATGGTTCTTACGGAGGGAAAAATAAAAAAAATAAAGAATCGACTGTCAGTCGCTACGAAGTTCGCTGGGTTGGCAACGTGTTTTATAATAATTATGTCGTCGTCGTGAGGCTGTACTAGTCCACTGCTGGACATAGCCCTCCCCTAAAGAGCGTCAGGTTGTGCTATCATAGGGGTTATGCCCATAATCCCCACGCTGGGCGATTATGTAAACTCTGTTAATTAAGGATTTCGAAAAAACTAAATTTGGAGTTTTTTTGTCCATATTTTCTTCAAAATGATCTAGATTTTGAAACTGACACCTAGTTTGAATTGTAAGGCTCATTAAACAGCGTTTCTGCGCTACTTTAAATAAAATCTTTTCATTTTATTTCATTTCCTATAAACATAGTTTTAATTTTGCTCACAAATCGGTTTCGTGATAGCCATGAAACTATGCCAATACGTTTAGAGGATTCAAATTTCAATCTAGCATGTCGTTTGTAGTTAAAGACCAAACTTTGTAAGGGAATTGGTTTTAGGGCTTGATTAAGGGCAGACCTATGACCTGTAGTACAACGTACATATATACATACATAACCTTACGCCTGTATCCCAGAGGGGTAGGCAGAGACCAGGGACTGCCAGTTCCTACGATTCTGACACATCACCTTCGCTTCATCATCGTTCATAAGTCGTTGCATGCACGCACGCCGGTTCCATGTCCTTTTTATCTTCCCCTTTGCTAATACATCCCCTATTTGGTCGACCTAATAGAACGTTTAGGGCAAAAAACCGTTGGTTGGCTAGAATAAAATACTATTTAGTATTAAGCCCGCCAATTGTACAGTCTTTACTGGTACAATAAGGAATTTAATAAAAATAATAATATTGAAAAAGCTGCATCATCATCAACCCATTACGTCCCCACCGAGGGGCACGGGTCTCTTCCCTGAGCAAGGTATAGGCCATACTCCACCACGGGGGCCAAGTCCGGATTGCTGGAGGCTTGCAAGCCTAGTGGCTTGCCTTACTGTCAGAAGTTTTCAAGCCGCCCTAGGCCTCTGACTTGGCTCAAGGACTGCCATCTATCGACGGCAACCGGCACCAACTGCTTAGCGTGCTTAAAAAGCTACATTAAGAAAACAATTTATGTTATTTTACTTTCAAAAGTTTGCCGAGTAATTTATTTTGGCGAGTGTTGCAAACGTATACCCGTTTCTCTACCTATCTAATATATACGAGTACATAGCAGTTTGTTTATTTGTTTTGGTAGCTTATATTTATGAGGCCTCAGACCCCTGTAGTATTACGGCCCCCTCACGTAACAGCAAGTCACTGTCCGCGCATAAAAAAGAACTTTAGGAAATAAATATAATTATAGAATAAAAACCCGACTGCTGAACATCAAGGCGTAAGGTGGCGAGTTCGACCTACTTTAACCTGTAGAATTCTAGATCAGACCACCATAGAAATGGCTAATTATTTGTTCTTTTTAAGGTCACTATATAACAGATTAGAACGCGTTGATAATAGTTCTCGACTGCTTTCGGTTGGACGTTCGCAGTCGAGATTTTGTGATATATTCCTACACTATCCTCGAGTATCCTCGGTAGGGCACATCTGAAAATCAGTGCTTTACACTAAGCCAAATGCGAACACTGAGGTGTGGCCCTTTTGTGTACCTACAATCCTACATATACGCACAGTATAGTCCTAATGGTTTTATATAGGTACTGTTTCATATTTTTGGTGCATATTTTAATATGTTTATGTATTTTTTACCTATTTCTCTATCTTATACTTTTTCAGAGTTATTTTTTATTTTGTACGTCCATACCTTTAATTTCTTAATTGTATATGATGTTTTCTAGTATACGCTATAATTACCGGGTTACATTAAAAAAAATTAGAACACATGATATAAAGTCAGACCTATATCCCTCCCGGTGAGGCAGAGACTAGAGTCTAGAACTTACCATGATCCTAAAGAATCTCGTTTACTTCGTCACCACACCTTCGTGTATGCGTATGTATGTATGTTAGTCGTACATACACACACACACACACACACATACACACACACACACACACACTCACACACATACATACGTACAAGTGAAACCCTCCAAATTACCCTTCTTTTGAGCCCAGTCGGATGAATATAATAGTCCATAAAAGTTCAGTGGGTTTCTTACGCAAATAGTTTTCCGATAAATCCCGAGTCGTGAACAAGTTCAAACCCCGACCTTGGACCCCGCTGGCTCGCTGCCAGGCCCAGCTTTGGCCGAAGATGGGGCGTCGCTGCGACCTGACACACCTGGTGTTCTACACCTGCATAAACACACGTTACGCCTCTCTCCCGGTAATGTGGCCCCATGCGAAGATCCTAACATTATCCAATCATTAAATTTGATTGCTGTCTTCCGTATACAAATAACTAGAGCTCATATTATCCCGGACTTGGCCCCCGTGGTGGAGTATGGCTAAACCTTCCTGCGATGCAGGAAGAGGCCCGTGCCCCAGCAGTGGGGACATAAAAGGGTTGGTAACGTTATAGTAGTTAGCTGTAGTGCTGTCTCTTCGAATGACGTTCTCAATTCAGAAACTGGGCCTTAGTAATATTCCTATTCTAGTATTGTATTATAGTTTGATTGTGTTATAGTAAATACCCCTTATTTACCGACACCAATATGCTGGTGAAAAAAACACAAGTGTCATTATTGGAAGAGTGTTGCCTGCTTCTCTTCGCCAGCTTCCTACCATGCCACCGTAAAAGTGTCAAGATTTGACAGATTGTAAAAATGGCGAATTAGCTATCTCGCAGAAAATCCGACGGTGGAATTCTTTTTACGCTGAGTTGGGGTCAGCTATTGCTATAAATCTAGCACATAGTGCTATAATATATTTAATAGAACGCAGTATCGTAACTTTTATAGTTTTCAGCTTTAGTTGGCTATGAATTTTTAAGCAGAGCAAAATGAATAAAACAACAAAATAAAGTTCAAGACACAGGGTGTAATTTTTTAGTTTGATTAAATTTGATAGTTTGACCGCAAAGAATGTTAAAATTCCTTGTGGTCAAATCAGTCTGACTATACTAAGTTTGACAACGAGGAAAGAAGGAAATCATAACTTTATATAACCTCACGCTTGTATCCCAGAGGGGTAGGCAGAGACCAGGGACTGCAACTTGCCACGATCCTGACATATCACCTTCGTTTCACTTTCTCTTCATCAACTTTCATATAAAGTCGTCGCATGCACGCCGGTTCCGAATACTGTTTACCTTCCCCTTTGGTAAATACATCCCCTATTTGGTCAAAATATGTCTGCCTGGGAGGTCCCATACCGCCCCTTCCACATACATTCGCAATATAAATTTGCATCATCAACCTTTCTTCCTTCATCCACTCCACATGTCCAAACCAATGCAACAACACGTGGCTGATCATACGGACTTATTTTTATGCTTTATGGACAAATTCACAAAAGCCTGTCCATGCATTTTGTGTCCTATTTTTGGTAAATAGATATTACTTAGCATTAACTAGTTTTAGTAATTTTGTATACAATATAATTAAGATTGCAGCGCATCTGTCGCATCAGGATAATCCTGTAGGATAGATGTAACAATTAATAAATATAATAAATAAAACAAATCATCCCTTTCTCAATTGTAGTCGCTACGTCCTCTAAAATAAATGCACTGTACCGACATAGGCATTCCGTTTAGCGCGATAATAACCGAAAATGACCGAATATAATGTACATATTTCTTTTATTTCATTTTTGACAGTACATGGAGCTTTGGCTTTTAATTAAAATTATTTACAATATTATTATCATATTATTTTTAATGCACTAACCCGTGCTAAAGACAATTTTAATATTATTATCTACAAAACTTACATTCTTAATAACAACTGTTACTAAATAACTTATTTTTTAACTTGCATATTATATATTTACAAAATAGTTTTATATAAAAATCTCTTGGCCGCTGCCGTTAGGGAGAGTTTCCAAGACGCTGACAGCATTCCCCCTCTGAATGGCCAGGTAGCTACCGCAGGCCGAGGTAGCTACCAGAACTTGGATTGCCTGATGAGTCGATAAGGCGCGTCGATATTTCTCAATGAGGTTTACCACGCTCCCTAAGGGATTAATTAACAAAAAATTCACAAATCCCCATCAATGGGGATTCTCAATGGGGATTAATTAAATAACGCGTCAAGAGAGAGGGACGTGACTATCGGGCACCTTCCGCCACCAGCTCTCTCCATTCAAAACCATAGTCGATTCCAAATTGAATCCCGGCAAGAGTATACCCGTGCCGTGTGTGTATGGAATTAATATTGCATATGGCACGCCCGGTCACTGCACTGCCCCAGCCGGCGATTCAATAAACTAAAAACGTTGATTGGAAATGCCCCGGGCCCCGCGCTTGGTTGAGTACGCTCTATTCTACTTTTAGGGTTCCGGTGGGGGTTGAAAAACGGTTCCATTCTGCAGGTTTTATGCAGCCTATAGACGACCCACTGCAGAACGCAGGCTTTCTCTTAGAGAGTGCGGGCTTAATCACGACGCGTGCCCACCACAGATAGGCAATCTTAAGCGCTAATGTATTTTAACACCTCAAACACTCAAGATTCCTCACGATGTTTTCTTCACAGTCAGCTAGTGGTATTACTACCATAACTCGACAAATTTGTTCATTCTGCACGTAGTCTTCACTTTACTATTGAAAACAATAGTTTGTTTGCAAATTACGTGACGTCGTGCCAGAGGTAAACTTAGAGCATCATGGCTGGTAATAAAAAAAAGTTTAAATAAAAGTTTTATGTATCTTTTTAGGTTGCGCGAAAAGAACTGAGAGTTGAGTTGAAATTAAAAAAGATTTTAGTGCCACCAACAATACAGTGTTTCAAACAATTACATCTGAATAAATTAACATGTACACATTTTTACAAGCTTATCTTAGGAAGGTAACAATCTATAGACTCATTGGCACTTTCTAAAAGGTATATACAATACTGATAATTTATTGTAAATTTATTAATTATAACTTTGCCAAACATGACCTTGGGCCTAGATCTTGTTTACGACATATTTTTTTATTTTATTGACGTTAATAAGTTATGATTTAATTGAGCTATGAGGGAAAAAAGCCAAATATATTGAAGGAAAACCTACGTGTTGAATTGAGAACCTCATCCTTTTTCGAGCTTATTTAATAATACAGTAGACGTTACTGATCACGCAAATTAATTGCCTACGGAACCCCTAAAGCAAAAGTAAGCTAGCACTTGGCACAACAAACTCCGTTCTAGTTTACATTTTGCCATGATGACGGCGATAAGTTGATTTGTGAATGCGCCACCATATTTCGTAGCTGGTTGTTTTCGGCGCCTCTTTCAGACTTCAAAGTATAGTGCATCTTTTCTATTTTATGGCTGAACTTAATAGCATGCTTACAAAGACTTACTGGTGTTTTCCGTTGAGGTAGGCTTGGGTCTTGCTTTAATCCATTTGATTTAATCCTGACTGCCCTCCGTTTCACCAACTGTTTTACCAACTTTAATATCTTCTTCTGCTGCTGCTTCTTCAGGCTATATTATGTAGTCCACTGCTGAACATATCCCTCCCCTAATGAGCGCCATAGCGCCCTGTCTTCAGCTTGCCGCATCCAGCATCGACCGGCAGTTTTTCGCAGATCGTCATCCCACCGAGTCGGAGGGCGTCCTTAACTACGTTTGCCGAGTCTCGGTCTCCACTCAAGAACACGTTTACTCCAACGGTTGTCGGTTCTTCGCGAGAACTTTAATTTATCACTTTGTAACTGTGTTAACGATTCGGAATTGACCGATCGATATGAATAGAGAAGGCAGAAAACGAATCCGTGTGGCGGCACATTCTTCCGAAGGGTGTCTTAAAAGGCGACTAAGGGACTCAAACCGGAGGGTGGGCAGCAGCGCCCCCTGCAGTACAATTCTACCAAATTGCGATCCCCAGCCCGCATGCCCAGCGTGGGGATTATGGGCACTACGCCCTAATGATGGCACAACCTTGCGCTCATTAGGGGAGGGCTATGTCCAGCAGTGGACTAATATAGCCTGAAGAGGAAGAAGAATTTATTGAAACGGTCACCGGTTTGACGGTTGAATTAGGAACCTAGCCTATAAATACAGTGCGTTTTTGCGGTAACGGTCACTTGCACTTGTGAACCTGAGGATGTCTCGTGTTAGAGGAGAAACGCGTCGCATATTTTCTCACACTAGTATTGGTGTTGGTGGTGGTGTGATCGTGTCTTGCTTCTGCTTGAAAAAGTGGGAGGGAGGGCGGTGCATTAACTAACCGCATGGTGCTTGTGGGAGTTTTGGTGGAATTTAGCAAAGTAATTTTCACATTTAAATGCTATTAGGGATTTCCGCAAAGTAACGTTTGATTCCATACTAGTTGGTGCTATTCTCTAGGCCGACACCACACAGCAGTTTCAATAAATATCAGTAGCTAATTCGCGTTCTTCTGCACACGTGAGTTTATGTATGTATGTGATTCTGCATAGCTGTACCGCTGGATGTTAATATTTTAACACTGCGTTTGCGTGTATATCGAGTTTTGAAGCAAATAATTGTAATTGTATTTCTCAATGATTCGCGATACTCATACATAGTTATATATTAACCGGGTCTTATCGCGATTACTTATTAGGTAAAACGTAATTATCTTATTTGCCGACGTTTTTGCAGCATTGCAACTTTTAACAGCGTTGCAGCTGCCGTGGACTCGGATAGACTGAAGAGGCGAGTACATTCAAATTATTATGGGTACCTAGTCACGTTTAATTTTTCGCAGCTGTCCGACACACAACACTCACTACGCCTGCGGCTAGGTCCGGTGATAAGGCGCGTGAGGTAATTACGTTTTACCCAATAAATAATCGCGATTAGACCCGTTAATATAAAATAATTGTGCGCCAATACCAATGCTAAAGTCACAAACCTGGAGCCCATTACCATATCCAGCTGAGGGTTCCTGTAAACGGAACATTTGCGAGCGTAATTTATGAATATTACCCGAAATTGAAGTTAATTACAATAACAAATAAACAAGCGCGCTGAGTGGTCGTGGACCAAATGGTCTCTTGGTGTTTCTCCCTTTGACCCGACTGTGGAAGCTAAGCAGTATTGTTTCGTTGCGCGTATAATGGTAAGGGTCTCAATTTATTCTTCAGCAATCTCTCTAACTTCAGATAGCATGGTAAAAATAGCATGATTCAGCATGCAAACTTACAGCCTTAGCAAGTTTAGCAATATTATAGCATAATTTAGCAATTGGGTAGCCAATTCTACACTTTCTTTTGTCTCTGTTTTGTCTTCAACTTGTTTCTGGTGTAGTATTTCTTAACTATTCGCGATACTCTTACAGAGTTATAATTATATTAACCGAGTCGTCAGGTGCGAAAAATTAAAAGTGACTAACCACAATAATTGACTGTACTCGCCACTTCAGTCTACCCGAGACCACGGCAACTGTAACGCTGCCGAAACGTCGGGAAATAAGGTAATTACGTTTTACCTAATAAATAATCGCGATTTGACCCGTTTAATATACTATTTTTATTTTTAATGCACTAACCCGTGCTAAGGACAATTTTAAAAAACCTATTTAGAGGCTAAAAATTTCACCCATGCCGGGATTCGAACCCGCAACCTCTGGCTATCCGTGCCGTTTAATATAACTATGTTTTCCGGTGAGGACAATAAAGAATGTTATTATGTTAAAAACTCAATTCCCGATTCACTTACTTATGATCTAAGTCTAAACATAACATAAATCCTCGCCAGTATTCCAGAGAGGTCGCAAGAGACCTGGGTATGCCTTTTGCCACAAACTCGCGGTCCCGGTTGGGTCATCAACATTTATAAGTCGTTGCGGAAAATTCAAAGTCACCCTGTCGTTTCTGTTAAAGCTCCAATTTAAACACACGCTGCTTTACGATAACACGCTGCCAATTTTATTAACCAACTTAATGACCCTACGAGAAAATATCTAGTTTTGGCATCAAATGTAATTTAAAAACCTATTTAGAGGCTAAAAATTTCACCCATGCCGGGATTCGAACCCGCAACCTCTGGCTATCCGTACCAGAGGTTGCGGGTTCGAATCCCGGCATGGGTGAAATTTTTAGCCTCTTAATAGGTTTTTAAATTTGTTCCTTAGCACGGGTTAGTGCATTAAAACTAAAAATGGTGTAATCAAATGTAATTATCAGGTTAAAATCATTTTTAAAAACCTATTTAGAGGCTAAAAATTCTACCCATGCCGAATCTCGAATCTGCGACCTCTGGCTAACCGTGCCAGCGCTCTCCCAACTGAGCCAATGGACGACTTCCCGGCGTCAGGGAAATTTCGAACCTCTTTACAGTACTCACTGTATTACGTATAGGCAGCAACATCTGGCCGAAGTAATTTGCATCACTTGCAGCCCCGAGTACCTTACTTTGCAGTTCGGTATGATATCGCTGTACCCACAATGATTATATTATTTTTGAATGCACTAACCTGTGCCAAATTTTAAAAACCTATTTAGAGGCTAGCATGGGTTAGTGCATTAAATAATAATATAATCAGGTTAGAATCATATTTAATAATTTGGAAAAGTGCGCAGACCAGCAGCCCGATGGTCCGACGCATAGTTGAGTCGTTGGAAGGTCCGTGGATGTGAATGGCACCGGACCGTGAGAGATGGCATCTGAGGGCAAAGGCATACACCCAGCAATGAGCATCGGTGACCTAATGATGATGATGATAAATTTGCCTTCTTTTCCTAATTATGTCATTAGTTGCACCAACTACCCGTCTTTCAGTTCTTTTGTGTTTTCCATCAAGGGTTGTCTGGAAGAAATTACTTTTAGTAATAAGACCGCCAATTGTACCTTAATCTGTATCTTCTTATCTTCTAAATTGTAATTCCTGGTGTGCAATAAAGTATATTCATTTCATTTCATGATGAAATGAAAAGAAAAGATTTTTATGCCACACCTGGCAATAAAGTGGCTTTTTCCGCACGCTGCGCGTACGGAAAAAGCCACTTTCTGGCCAAGTGTAGATTTAAAAGATGTACACAACACGGGAGGTAATAAAGAAAGCTCTCGATCGCATATTTACGTCCCTCGCTTGCAGCTCGGGCCGCAAACTTCTGCGATCTCGGCCTTTCTTTGTATTACCATCCTAGTTGTGTAATGTACTATATTCAAAGTAGCGCAGAAACTGCTGCTTAGTGAACGTTACAATTCAAACTAGGTGTCCATTTCAAAGTCTGTCTAGATTTTGAAATGGACCTATTTTGGAGAAAAAATGGACAAAAAACTCCATACTCAGTCTTTTCAAAGTCCTTAATTAATAGAGTTTACATATTGTATAGAATCGGGCGTTACTTTGCGGAAGTCCATGATAGCATTAAAATGTGAAAATTACTTTGCTAAATTCCGTTAAAAATCAAAGTTTACATAGTTATTTTAAATCATAGAACTCATGCGTTGTACTGGCTTTAATTCCAGACGTCATTGTCATCTAAATAAACCCTTATGTTATAGCATCACTTTTGGCCCAAAGTGTACTTAACACATTTTTTGAACAGCTTGTCAGGCAATTTACTACAGATGATGATGATGATAAAATTGGTCAAGGAAGGATATTTATCCTTATATTATATTTTATCCTAGATTCTCGTTTTCAGTATATTTAGACTGAAGCGCTCGTGGCCTAGGCGAACCAAGTGATTAGAATCAATAATTTGGCTAACCAACAACAGGCGCGGTCAGGTACAGGATGGGTGAGCGTCCCGTGACTACCGCTAGTGGCATTTTTCCGGGCGCTTCCGTGCTTCGCAAGGCACGTTAAGCCGTTGGTGCCGGCTGTCATATAATGGCAGTCGTTAAGCCATGTCAGAGGCCTTATAGGCGGCTTAATAACTTCTGACAGTAAGGCCCGCCACTGTCTTACTATCCTCCACCAACCCGGACTTGGCCCCCGTGGTGGAGGCCTAACCTTCCTGCAATGCAGGAAGAGACCCGTGCCCCAGCAGTGGGGACATACAAGGGTTAATAACGATAACGAGACTGAAAATGAGAAACTAGGGATAAGGGCCAAAGAACGAGTGGAACCGGTCCGTGGCCGGCTAAGCGTGGAAACCTAACGCGCGGCGCGTTAGCAGTCGATATTTATTACATTAATTACAAAATTAGGACCCGATATTACAGCCCGAGGCATCGGCAAAGATTGGAGACTCTTGGAAGGCGCATTTTCAGAGAAACCTTTGCCATAATCGCTGTCTTAAACCTCGACACCTACCCTTTTCACATACCTCATCGATACGATGATCATTTTTTGAAGTTTAGTTTCAAATATTCTTTTTTGTTTTTGGTAAATAAATCACCTTTAGCAATAAGGCGGCCTTATTGCTAAAGGTGATTTACCTGTATCTTTGTAATTATGTTTCGTTTGTTTTTACCTGGTGTACAATAATATTCTTATCTTTCGATCGATATCAAACCTTTGTATGTCTTCACTGTTGGAGTACGGGTATCTTACGGGTAGAGGATTGTAAGACAGTGGCGGGCCTTACTGTCAGAAGTTATCAAGCCACCCGTGGCTCTGACATAGCTTAACGACTGCCATGACATGACAGCCGCCACCAACGGCTTAACGTGCCTTGCGAAGCACGGAAGCGCTCGGAAAAACTGGCACTAACGGTAGTCGCGGGACGGTCACCTATCCTGCATCTGACCGCGCCAATCACTCGGTTCGACTAGGCAACGAGCGCGTTAACAATTTTATATGTGATGTACATACTAAGTCTTAATGTCAAGTTATAGAGGAAGCTTCGTAATTAAATCTTAACGAATGCACGCTTCTAAATAACAGATAACACAATCTGACTTAATTTTAAAAAGGGGAAAGTTACATTCAAAGTTACATTTACACTTACACTTAGTTTTAGAAGCCGATATCTTTTACTATAGTGTATCTTTTTCAGGCTATATTAGTCCACTGCTGGACATAGCCCTCCCCTAATGAGCGCCACAGCGCAAGGTTGTGCCATCATTCGGGGAGTAATGCCCATAATCCCCACGCTGGGCATGTGGGTTGGGGATCGCAGTTTGGTGGAACTCTACTGCAGGGGGCGCTGCTGCCCATCCTCCTGGCTTGTGACCCTTAGTCGCCTTTTAAATTTTAAAATTTGGGTTGGTGCTATTCTCTAGGCCGACACCACACAGCATTTATCGTGTATATGGAGAGATAATTATTTTATTTTTCCAAGTCTTAAGCCTTCTGTCTCATTCTATGCCCCAAACGAATAAAGTGGCTTGCGTAAGAGCAAGGGAGATGACGGTTATTTATGAAGGTCATCTATGTGTCTTCTTCGGCCTAGGGCGATCCCCGGACTTCGGGGACTAATTGACGGGTTGGATAGATTTGTTTTGACGTCTTACGGGGAGCGGTTGAGCGATTATAGCCTTACTGGTACGGGGCTATAAAGTTGAAAATTGACGGACGCAATGTAAGCAATAGATTAAGTTATGCTAGGGCGTGAGTGAATATAACTGCGTTTATGTGACACCAGTCTATATAACGTTATTTTTTATTAAAACTCTTTACTCTAGAAAAATTGCGCTTTAACCCTTGAGTTTTGTTTCTTTTTTGTCCATTTTTTTCCAAAATAAGGTAGATTTTGAAATGGACACCTAGTTAAACTTGTAACGCTCAATAAGTTACAATTTGTATGTGATCACATCATCACTTTACATTAATGTATAAAGACGTAAGTTTGTGAGTGTGTATGTTTGTTAATTCGTCAAGTCTAAACAGCTATAGCGCTTTTAATCAAAATTGGTATGGAGTTAGTTGACACCCTGGATTAATAAGTAAGCTTCGTTTTACTGCGGGAAAATATCTTTTTCCCATTGGGAACTTGATAAGCCGCAGGTAACACCACGGGGCACAGCTAGTTTTGAATAAAATGCTTGGATTGATTTTGGTAGTTAGCCAGTGTCGGCTAGGTCTACCTCACGATGGGCTGGTTGAGAGAGCGGAATGGGAGGTGAAGTGAATGGACTTACTTGGTGATGGTGGATGATGGCTCGCTTTAGCTGTTGGGCAGATGATGAGCGGTGATGGATGAGCTGATGCGTCCAGCGTACGGAGAAGGAGTGTTCTCTTATAGTCTAATATTGTCAATATATTGTTCTTTGAGCTGATAAAGTTTCTTGGTCACCAAATGTCTATCACTTCACGAGAATTCGAGCACTTATCACGCGCGTATGTCACCGTGCGAATGTGTATGCAGATGGCTGGATAAAATTAGTATCGAGCGAGCGGCACGAGCGACGGCACCGGAACGACAGAATAATGAACGATGAGTGACCACAGATTCATGATTACGTCGCGCGATCGATTCTCGCGCGAACAGATTTGATTTTAATTTTCCGAGCGCTTCCGTGCTTTGCGAGGTACGTTAAGCCGTTGGTGCCGGCTGTCATGCAATGGCAGTCGCTAAGCCATGTCAGAGGCCTTATGGGCGGCTTGATAATTTCTGACAGTAAGGCCCGTCACTGTCTTACAATCCTACACCAACCCCCATGGCCTAGCCTTCCTGCAATGCAGGCAGGGACCCGTCGCCCAGCAGTGAGGACATACAAGGGTTGATATCGAATATCGACCGCTTGGATACAAATGGAACTTCTCAACTGTAATAGGCAGTTTGTAACCAAACCGCAAGTTCACGCACATACTTAGACCGCAACCGCTGAAGTGCGAACGCTGTATAAAGTCTGTATAAAGTTACTTAGTTCTATACTCCGCTAGGAATACTACTTGTATATAAGCATACACGAACAGAAAATGCCTGAGTCCTTACTAATATTAGGTACTAGTACTGATATTGTATTTAGATTTTTTAAATAGTGTATGATTGTTTGTTTATATAAAAATCTCGTGTCACACAGAGCGTTTGTTATCCTGCGATTATTACGAAATTCTCTGTGTAGGTCTGAGTATAGGCTAGGGTAATTAATATGGTAAATATCATTTATAGTTATAGGCAGTACTGCTCGCTAACTGTGAAGGAAAACATGGTGAGGAGACCTGAGTTTCAGAGGTGTTCAATTACCTCAGCGCTTGAAATTGCTGGGCACGCGTGGTAATTAAGCCCATACCCTCTCTTTGGGATAGAGCCTGTGCCGAGTGGGACGTTTATAGGCTTTATAAAAAATATGTTATCTTATCCTCAAGTGAAGTTACCTGCGAAGCCTAGCGAAGGCACACACGGCGAAAAGCGACGAATCACTCGGCACTTGTCAATACAATTTGAGGGCTCCAATGAAATGTGGAAAATCGTGCCGGAGTCGGCCTCTTTGAAGAAATTCCCTCTCAGGAACATTTACTCGAGAGTGGTGCAAGATACAGGAAGGGAGCGGGTTACCAAGGGCACGCTCTGCTGCATTTTTGCTTGAAGTTCCTGCCCTGGGTAACTCGGGAGCCAGATATGAGAGGACACACATCTCCCTCGCCGGCAAGTGTGTCCCTGTTATATCCCAGAGATGTCAACTATATCTGGCTCCCTCAACATACTTTCAAATTAGTGCAGTAGACATCTTCTACTACTTTATCCAGCTCACACACAGTGCGCGAGAACGAGATCGAGATCGGCTGACATCGGATACTTTCGGCCGCATTTCTTGCCGTAGTAATAAACGAGCGACGAAAAAGAGTTCACTAGATTCCTGCAAATGTATTGATTTGGTGACCTTTTTGATCGCCATTGGTATGCCTGGCTTGTTCGGCTAAGATCGTGCATTTGGTCGTAGTAGGAACTCGTTCCAATAAGTTGAACGGTAAAGATGATAGTCATATCTTTGTAACGCTTTAATTTTTGAGCTGTGAAATGGATGTCAAAATATTAGTATAAAATGTATTGACTAGGTCATATTTTCAAAGTTTGGTACAACGGCAAGGTCGACAGAGGTCTTTAGATAGTTTCAATAAGGTAAAGTTTAAAAAATCACATTCAATTAGACACTTGCGAATGTTTACGTTATCAATTAGTAGTGTTTACATTACCAATTAGTACATACTAACTCAATTTGTGATTGAAGGTCACACTCGCAAAAAATCGTGTGATCTGGATAAAGTAGGGAATAGGTAGAATAGACTGATTGAACCACTTGTCTCTTGTTTCCAGACACACTTAGTTGATTGGATATCGTATGAGCTAGGACACAAGTGGTGAGCAAGATATGATAGAGATATAGTGTGTCTCGGTAAGCAAAGATATGAGATATAACAACTCCCTCTAAAAGGACACACTTTCCCCAAGTCTACTGGGGATGCGGGTATGATATAAGCAAGGTTAAGGAGTTTTATCTGTCCCTGCAAGTTTAGTATTCATGCATTCTCCTTTTTATTGTCTTTTCCGCATTTCTCCATATAGGTACACAATATTGTATTTATTTCCTCATCGCGTACATTGTTATTATAACGTATTTATGTAAGTTTATCATAACTATATAATATGTAATTGTTTATGTAGGTATATTGTTATTTATATAAGTAGTGTATTAATATATTCATATTTGCACCGACTACCCGTCTCTTATTTCCTTCAGCAACTTTCCGTCGTAAGGTTGCCTGGAAGAAATTGCATTTAGCAATAAGCCCGCCAATTGTACTTTGTATCTTTGTATGTTTTATAATATGTGCTCTGGTGTACAATAAAGAATATTCTTATCTTATCTTATGATGAATGCGGGGATCGTGGGTGTGAATTAGCAGCAGCTCAACGATTGTGCACTCCTCGTATTCGCTGCGTAGTCGCGGTGGGCAGTGCCGTCTGGGCGTATCTAGTGGGGTGTTGCTGGGCTTTTTTATTAGTTGGGCGCCAATGCAAAGTTGTAGAACGTTTTGTTATCAGACTATACTAGTCCACTGCTAGACATAGCCCTCCCCTACTGAGCGCCATAGCGCCCTGTCTTCAGCTTGCCGCATCCAGTATCTGCCGGCAGTTTTTCGCAGATCGTTATCCCACCTGGTCGGAGGGCGTCCTACACTACGTTTGCCGAGTCGCGGTTTCCACTCAAGAACACGTTTACTCCAACGGTTGTCGCTGGTCGACTTTAGTTTACCATTCGAAAATCGCTCCGCGCTTCTGACTCGGCCCGATCGCGAAATTCCGTCGATTATTTCCACCCAGGCCTATATTGTGTTATATTTTATTGAATACCTAACTCCCATCTGCCGCCATTGGAAAATCACCCCTTCTCGTTTGGAAATTAAATTGTATTTCACTCGGCGCCCGGTGGCTGTGTCGTAAATTTGAATAATCACGACCAATACGTTACCTTTATCCCTAATAGCTAAACGAGAAATCGTATGTTATTGTTGTATAGAATCAGGCGTTACTTTGCGGAAATCCATAATAGCATTAAAAAGTTAAAATTACTTTGCTGAATTCCGCCAAAAATCCCACAAGCACCATGCAGCTAGCTAATGCACCGCCCTCCCTCCCACTTTTTCAAGCAGAAGCAAGACACGAACACACCACCACCAACACCAATACTTGTGTGAGAAAACACGCGACGCGTTTCGCCTCTAACACGAGGCATCCTCAGGCTCCCAAATGCAAGTGACCGTCTCCGCAAAAACGCTCCGTATTTATAGGCTAGGCCGCCCCTCCCCCCGATGACGCAATGTTCAGCATTGTAAACAACCTATCCCTAGATAATTTGGAAATTAATAATCCAAATTTTTAATTTAATTTAATTTGATAATCCAAATTATCTAGGGATAGGTTGTTTACAATGCTGAATGAACAGGTGGGCAGCTCCTCTATTTCCCCATTAATCGATATATTTGCACAAAACAACAATAGCCCATAGGCGGTTGAAACGGTTTAACGGTCACCAGTTTAACGGTTACATTGCGTCATCGGGGGGAGGGGCGGCCTAGCCTATAAATACGGAGCGTTTTTGCGGAGACGGTCACTTGCATTTGGGAGCCTGAGGATGCCTCGTGTTAGAGGCGAAACGCGTCGCGTGTTTTCTCACACAAGTATTGGTGTTGGTGGTGGTGTGTTCGTGTCTTGCTTCTGCTTGAAAAAGTGGGAGGGAGGGCGGTGCATTAGCTAGCTGCATGGTGCTTGTGGGATTTTTGGCGGAATTCAGCAAAGTAATTTTAACTTTTTGTATGTTATTGTGTTTTAGGCTTCTTATATTCTATTTTTGATGTGAAACGCCTTTCAGTTGGGAGTCATTTGTGTTTCAAAAATACCAAAAGTTTTAGATGCAACATTAATTTTTATTTTTACTGCCAGGAGATGCTGGATGCGGTAAGCTGAAGACAGGGCGCTATGGCGCTCATTAGGGTAGGCCTATGTCCAGCAGTGGACTACATAATATAGCCTGAAGAAAAAGAAGAAGAAATATCAAAGGAAATTACAGAGATATTGCTTAACTTAAGAAGCTTGTTGGGCAGCGGTAGCCGAGTGGGTAGATCAATGGACTCGGAATCGAGAGACCCAGGTTCGATTTTTAGTGCGGGCGGGCTGTGACTTTGTTTTCTGGGTTATGTACATTTAATTTTGTGAAGTTATAGTAGCAACACCACTCGCTAACTGTAAAGAAAAACATTGTGAGGAAACCTGAGTGTGTAGGGTATTCAAATACCTCGGAGCTTAAAATTGCCAATCCGCGTGCGCACGCGTGGTAATTAAGCCCATACTCTCTCTGTGAGAGAAAACCTGTGCCCTGGAGTGGGACCTTTATAGACTATACTTTTACGATACTTTTTTGCCTTACTGTGGTTATGTTTGAGTTAAATAAATCGATGTCCAAAATATCACTCAAGGAGTCAAATAGATTACTCGCTCGTGCAAAGAAGCTGTTTTGTCTGTAGTTAGTCTTCGTAACACGAACGTGTAGTCTTAGTGACCGCCGTGAACTGGACCTTGCAGAGACAACGACTTTAATATTAACCAGTAATTCCGGGCTATCTATAGAACCATTTGCTTTGGAAGAGATAGGTAAGGTCGGCTACACTTCTACGTACCTGTAATGGTATGAAGTGATGTCTGACGCAACGAGATAAATATACTTTATCCATTGTGTTTGTTTTGAATTGTAAATATCTTAAGAATCTTTTCTGGATTTACTGGATTCTATCAACATAGCAAAAGCATAGCGAGGGTTCCAAACTTGCGATGCGTACTCCAGGAATAGTTTTAATATTGTTGAATTTAGAACTTCATCTTATGACGAAGCCCAGAGATCTGGGGGCTTTTTGACGATTGATTCTATGTGATATTTGAGATTAGAATCCTGAATTACACCCAGATCTCTTATAGAATTAACATTTGACAATATTTGGCCCTTGATAGTATACATGAAATCAGTTAAGGTAGTTTTCCGCGTAAATGATATCTTAAAACATTTTGAGACGTTTAGATCCAACTTATTAATCGAATCTCAAAAGATCATCTTGTAGCTGTTGACAGTCATAAACGCTGCTGATTTGTTTAATAATCTTCATGCCGTTGACGAAAAGGAAAAATTTGGACCATTTAAAGCATGAATCAATGTCGTTTAAAAATAAAACAAACAATAGGGGGCCAAGTAACGAACCTGACGGTACTGGCATCCACGATGACAGGAACCCATTGATAGCAACTGCCTGAGAACGGTTGTCAATATAGGAAGCAAACCATTGGAATATGTTACCATGAATGCTAGCATCCCCCAGCTTAAGTAAGAGACGTGAGTGGTCAATGCGGTCAAAAGACTTACTGTAATCAGTAAAGATTACATCTACTCGGCCGCCTGACTGCATTTTATCTGAGATATAATCATATGTTATGATATTATATTTTAAAGAATAAAATACATTTATTATACCAACAAGACACATCACAGAAACAAAAAACCAGATATATTAACATAATATAAGCACAATAGAAATAAACGAAACAAAAAAAAAGAAAGACATAGGTTTAGCCTGCCACAAAAAACAGCTGGCTCAGCGTTATGACTTATGAACCTTTTTTATGTCCCCACTGCTGGGGCAAGGGTCTCTTCCTGGATAGCAAGAAAGTTAGGCTATACTCCACCACGACGGATAAGTCCAGGTTGGTGGACGGTTGTAAGACAGTGGCGGGCCTTACTGTCAAAAGTTATGAAGCTGCCCATAAGGCCTCTGACATAGCTTAACGACCAGACATTTTCGTCTTTCTTGTGACTAATTTCACCATAAGACAGTGAAAATTGAAGCTCGAAGCAATGGACTCGCAAATTTGAAAAAGTGCCAATTCCGCCTAGCGCGGCTTTAGATCGACAGACAAAACTTAACTTCGAAGATTGCGTCATCAATTTCAAATCAACTCCCCTGAAAATTCCCCGTTAAAGGTTTACTGAACTTAACCGCGTCAAAAAAGAGCCCATTTCCCTTCCTATAAGGCCTCATAATTCATTATGTAAGATTCAAGAGGGGACGCCTTTAAGGTGCACGTAGATTTACCACTGAAATATTCTTTAATCATGCGAAAATTCGCTCGACGCCCCTGCTGCCTGAGTGATTTTAAACGATCACGAAGGTAAGCAACGGACGTGTTCAGTCCATGGATGGATGACCGTCTATGACTAACGCTAGTGGCATTTTTACGAGCAGTTCCGTGCTTTGCAAGGCACGTTCAGCAGTTCGTGTCGGCTGCCGTCGATAGATGGCAGTCGGTAAGCCAAGTCAGAGGCTTTAGGGCGCGCGGGCGGCTTGAAAACTTCTGACAGTAAGACCAGCCACTAGTCTTGCAAGCCTGCAGGAGTCCGGAATTGGCATCCGTGGTGGAATATTGCCTATAACTTCCTTAGGGAAGAGACCCGTGCCCCTCGGTGGGGACATAATGGGTTGATGATGTGTTTAGTACATGTTAGTATTTACGAAAGTTTTAGGTAATAGATTTGATCCCTACTTATTTATTATCCAACCAAATCCTACTTTGTCAATGAATCCGCACCTTTAGACACAAAGGGAGACCTTAAAACTTCCCTTGCCTAAATCACAATCTGTAAGGCTGTAAAAAGAAAAACTTTTTCCTTTCAACACTCACCAATTTTTCCAACTGAAACTTGACGCGTCGCCCACTTGATTCTCGCCCTTATGGTGCAACAATTAGAGTTGATTTCCGGCGGATGTTGGTGTGGTCATTAAGGTGTTTTTCCCTTAAGATACGGCGCTGAAACTAGTTGCTGTTGACAGAGAAATGGCGGTCATACATTAATAAGTTTATAAAAGGATTATGTGAGGCGCGTTAGACAAATTCGGCCTTAAATGTATTGGGATTCCGTGTGTAGAAGTTATTTTTTGATTTAAAATGTACTTTTTTATGTACATCGCTTCCGTGCTTCGCAAGGCATGTTAAGCCGTTGGTGCCGGCTGTCATGTAATGGCAGTCGTTAAGCCATGTCAGAGGCCTTATGGGCGGCGTGATGACTTCTGACAGTAAGGCCCGCCACTGCCTTACAATCCTCCACCAACCCGGACTTGGCCCCCGTGATGGAGTATGGCATAACCTTCCTGTGATGCAGGAAGAGACCCGTGCCCCAGCAGTGGGGACATACAAGGGTTATCGACATACAGGCATTCTCTCAGAGAAATAGTATGGGCTTAATTATCACACGTGCCCACCATGGATTGGGAATCTCATGCCCTGAGGTGTTTAAAAACCTCAGACACTAAGGTTTCCTCAACATGGTTTTCTTCACAGTTACCGAGTGGTATTGTTCCTATAACATCACATATGTATGTAATTTAGAAAATTTACATTTAGCAAACAGAATATAAATTATTATGTAGAAGTATATATTTTTTTCTTTTAAAACCAGCTGTTAGATACATAATAACCTAACGCCTGTATCCCAGAGGGGTAGGCAGAGACCAGGTACCTACTACCACTTGCCACGATCCTGACAGATCATTTTAGTCATTAGAGTCGCCCATTAGCTCAGTTGGAAAGAGCGCTGGCACGGATAGCCAGCGGTCCCGGGTTCGAATCCCAGCATGGGTGGAATTTTTGGCCTCTAAATAGGTTTTTAAAATTGTCCTTAGCACGGGTTAGTGCATTAAAAATAAAAATAGTAAGATCATTTTCGCTTCATCAACGTTCATAAGTCGTTGCATGCACGCACGCCGGTTCCGGGTACTTTTTATCTTCCCTTTTGCTAATACATCCCCTATTTGGTCGATTTATGTCCATCTGGGACGTCCCTTACCAACCCTTCCACTGACATTCGCAATATATATTTGTTTCGTCGATCTTTCTTCCTTCATCCTCTCCACATGTCCAAACCGACGCAACATTCCTTTCTCAATTCTAGTCACTACATCCTCTTTAGCTGTTTAGCAAAAATGTGTTGCCTTTCGGGTAAGGGATACTTTTACGTACTGTTGGTGAAAAGATGTAAAGAGTTAAATGCTCTAATGGAATAGATTGCCTCCTTGAACTAGCGGTAGCACGTCTGATTACCGTGCCATGGGTCATGGATTCGAATTTTTCGAATCGTTCGAACATTTGTACAAATCACAGTCTGGATGTTTGTGAAGGGCATACTTTTCTTGAACCTGATTGTGTTGTGTTGAAGTAATAATATTATTTTATTTATGTTTGCTGTGTGGTGTCGGCTTAGAGAATAGCACCAACCCAAATGCTTCCCGCGGGTGTCGTAGAATGCGACTAAGGGACACAAACCGGGGGGTGGGCAGCAGCGCCCCTGCAGTACAATTCCACCAAACTGCGATCCCCAACCCGCATGCCCAGCGTGGGGATTATGGGTACTACCCCCCAATGATGGCACAACCTTGCGCTATGGCGCTCATTAGGGTAGGGCTATGTCCAGCAGTAGACTAATATAGCCTGAAGATTTATCTTTAATTTTATTCAGGACATAAACAGTCACACAGAAAAACTGTAAAAGTATATGTTTACAAAATTAGACCTGAAGGTCCCTTGAGTAAACAAAATATTAATAAGAAAAAGCATGCCATCTTAAGCAGTTAACAAAAAATGTTTTGATTCTAAGAATTTGCACTTACATAGATTAGATTTACAGTAAACTCATTTTTAAAAACCCATTTAGAGGCTAAAAATTTCACCCATGCCGGGATTCGAACCCGCGACCTCTGGCTAACCGTGCCAGTAAATCATCATAATAGACGTGTGAGCAATAATATGCTACCTGAATCTTTTTTAAATTCGTTTAATGTACCTAACTGTAATAATTTACAAAAGTAGGTATTTTATTCTAGATAGTAACTGGAACCATTTCTGATTTAACAATAAGCCGCCACCGATCACTCACGCCTTAACACGCCACGCAACACGCGCAGTGGTGCCAACATTATCACAAGCACGCAACTGATACGTCGACGATTAATACGGGCTGTTTCCGGTGAAAAACGCGACCGGATGGCGGGAACAACGCGCACTTCCGGTGCGGGACGGCGCTCGCGTGGCCACCGTAATGGCGGCTTCCGGTCTGACTGGTGCAGTCACAATCAGTTCATAATATTAAGTAATTAATTTATATTATTTATGAATTAATTAATGGGGTAGTGTTGGCGTCGCATCCGAGAAGCTCTAGTTCGGTCCGGTTTGATTCCAACAGGTGTTGTTATCTGTGTTATCTTAAGTTACGTTCTTTGAAAAGATTGGAATACACCCCAAGAAGTATTGCTGCTGCAAAAATATCCATAGGAAAAGGGCGAATCTTAAACTCTTAGCACAGAGGACTTACTAAACTCTTAGCAAAATTAGGCCGTGCATTATTAAATGTGGTTTAAAAAAAAAGTATTGGGTTAATGTCTTTTTTTTATATTAAACATGTGACGGGTTCCGTGTTTCGCAAGGCACGTTTAGATTTTGGTGCCGGCTGTCGTATAATGGCAGTCGTTAAGCCATTTCAGAGGCCTTATGGGCGGCTTGATAACTTCTGAAAGTAAGGCCCGCCACTGTCTTACAATCATCTACCAATCCGGACTTGGCCCCCTTGGTGGAGTATGGCCTATACCTACCTCAGGGAAGAGACCCTTGCCCCTATGTGGGGACATAATGGGTTGATGAAGAAGAAGATGTGACAGGTAAGTCTATACACGTCGTTTTCATGTAATACTGAGGTATTACAAAAAAAAAGCCCGTTTCGGTAACAAGCCCGTCGGCTGCACGAGCTTTTATTGCGCTAGTATTGTCGTCTGTACCATAAAACTATTAAGGTTTATTTTTGGTTGTATCCTTGCGCCCTCACGACACCTTAGACAGTCAAGACTGGTTTTGTTTTCTAATACTCTTTTAATCTACTACGCTTAGAGAGTGCTATTGGTACTAGAATTATAATTTACAATTTACATAGTCATAATACAGCATGAATTTTGAGTGGTTTGAGAGCCATAGAAAAATGAATTTTGCAACTTATTATTTTACATAGAAAAAGTACAAATGTTCAAATCACCCAGTATGTAATAAGAAACACGTTTAGTTTCATTAGTGCCCATTTTTATTCCACGCTAAGCCATGAAGGTCACTGTTTGCGATATTTTTACTGTTCTGCCAAGGTGTTCTAGACTTTTGTCATTTCCGGTCGCGCTTTCGCTTTCCGGTCTGGGCTTTTAGACTTTTCCGCGAAGCACCTAAACAAATGTACAAACAGAGGCGCGAACGGAGTCTGATTGTTGTGGTGTTTTCTTAACAAAAACTTAGAAACACTATTAGTAACTTAGAAAAACAAAGTCATTATAGTACTATGGTCAATTTCTTCTTCAAAAAACTTTCTAATATACGATAGCCTGGAAGAAATTGCTATCAGCAATGTAGCCGCTTGCTGGGATGACGAAAGATTTTCAAAGCCTCTTCGATAATGTGAGGATATATTTATTATTTACAATAAACCCTTAAAAAAACCTATTTAGAGGCTAAAAATTCCACCCATGCCGAAATTCGAACCCGCGACCTCTGGCCATCCGTGCCAGCGCTCTATTCTCTGTATTACGTACAGCCTTATTAATAAACTTGGTGTAAGTATTTGTATAACTATGCAGTGTTTTGTCTCTTTTCTTCCAACTGAAAATTACATTCAAATGACGTGAACTAAACACTGCGTAACTATACCAGGCTTATACGGTGTTTATTAGTAAGAGCTTTAGTCGTTAAGCCATGTCAGAGGCCTTATGAGCGGCTTCATAACTTCTGACAGTAAGGCCCGCCACTGTCTTACAATCCTCCACCAACCCGGACTTGACCCCCGTGGTGGAGGATGGCCTAATTTTCCTGCGATGCCGGAAGAGACCCGTGCCCAAACAGTGGGGTCATACAAGGGGTGATATCGTATGACTCGACCATGTATATAGGTAAAGTCGTTTAACGTTCTATGATATTTAATGGCATTGCTTCAATGTCGTGTAATGTTCCCTTCATATCAATAGGAAAGCACGCGAATTGCATAATATCTTGCAGAAAAGAGCGATCAGATTCATCTATAAGCTAGGCAGCAGAAATTCGTTAAGAGAGTTTTATAAAGAAACAAACATCCTGACAGTTGTCAGCCAGTATCTATGAGAATATGTCTATGAAAATATTATGTATGTCAGGAAAAATATTAGCAACTTTAAAACTGCAGGTAGCCAACACAATGTAGATACTAGAAATAAAAGTAACTTGATCCCAAGATTTAGGCTGGCAAAGGTTAGTACATCCTTCATGGGGCATTGCAAACGGTTCTACAATAAAATCCCTGAAGATATATTAAGTTTGACTGAAGCGCGGTTCAAAAAATGTGTAAAGTACTTTGTACCAAAAGAGCTACTATATAATATTAAGGATTATTTCGATGACAATGATGTCTGGAATTCAAGCATGTAAAATGCACGAGTTTTGTAAAATCTTTGTAAACTTTGTTAATTAAGGAATTTGAAAACACTGAGTTTGGAGTTTTTTGTCCATTTTTTCTTCAAAATGATCAAGACTTTGAAATGGACACCTAATTTGACTTGTAACGTTCATTAAGCCGCAGTATCTGCGTAACTTTACGCCTTTATCTTTTCCCTACGTTAGTTTGACTAAGATGCAGGAAGAGACCCGTGCCCCAGCAGTGGGGACATACAAGGGACGATATCAAATATCGAAAACCCGAGACAAACTAGAAAAGTTCCTTTCCTACAGCTGCGCCACCGAGGCCATCTGGTGTGTACAATAAAGCATATTCTTATCTTATGCTGGGAGTTTCGAACCCACGATCTCCGGAATGAGAGGCCAGCGGTAGACCGCTGCACTGCCACCGCTCTCCATGGCCCTTGTAGACAGTTTTTTTTTAAACTGCCGATTTGACGACGGCTGCAGAATAAACAGCTTAATCCGAAGCGAATTAAAAAGAAACAAGATAAAGGCCCTTCTTCAGTTAGCTCTTCACGCGGCGGGTGTTTCCTCGTTTCCTGGGTACGCCTGTAATTTAATAACCCCACCCCTAAGACCTTATTGATAAGGGTTATAGTGCCACGGACGTAGGAAGGACGCGGAACTCGCTATATAATTTATGTCATAACAAAAATCTCTCGGAAACATAAAATAATTTCATTGACTTACAAAACAAAATTTTCTCTAGGCTGACACGACACTACTGTGTGGTGTCGGCCTAGAGAATAGCACCAACCCAATTCTTCCCGCGGGTGTCGTAAAGACGACTAAGGGATACAAACCAGGAGGTGGGCAGCAGCGCCCCCTGCAGTATGATTCCACCGAACTGCGATCCCCAACCCGCATGCCCAGCGTGAGGATTATGGGCATTACCCCCTATGATAGCGCAACGTGGCCCTCTTTAGGGGAGGGCTATTTCCAGCAGTGGACTAGTATAGCCTGAAGACGACAAAACCGAATTTTCGACCTTCTACGGACTGGAATCTTAAACTTTTTTACGTTTATTTATGTCCCATTGCTGAGCACAAGCCTTCTCTCGGAGAGAAAGAGTATGGCCTTTATTACTTTGCACGCCCACCGAGGTTTGGCAGTTCCAAATGCTAAGTAATGTGAACAACTTAGATACTCGGGTTTTCTAACGATGGTTTTCTTCACAATTAGCGCGTGGCATTGCTTCTATAACTTTACAAATGTAACAAAGTGGTACAGTGCTACACAAGAAATAAGTATCGCGGATGTGCCTGCGCAGATGACCGAATTTTCAATGTGCGGCAAGTTGATCGACCAATCAGATAGTTCCATATTTTTACGGCAGGCCGCGCGCCTTTGTTGCTATTGGTTGATTCAACGTCATCGATGCAGGTGACTATTAGTTTGGCAATATTAGCGTGAGCGAAATAGGTAGCGCTACTGCGGCAATCAATTCTGCACCTTAACCGTACCGGTTTAAGATCATGTTGAATGTACTTATAGCTTCGGGTACTTTCGTTACACTTTTTCCTAGTCTGCGCGAACGTAGATTCCCGAAGGGACTTTTATGATGTGTAGTACTGTACAGTCTGTTAGCTTTTAGAATATACCTCGGGCTCTACAATAAGCTTCGGTTTTCGTCGAAAGCACGCGAGTGTAATACTACTTCCTGCTCGGTATAAAACTTTTTTTCACTATTTTGAAAAGTTATGTAAAGATAAGTGTCATATTAGTTCCGATATTTCTATTACACGAATATATCCGATTCTATCCGATAGTAGCCGAGGTATATTCTAAAAGCTAACACACTATACATGCCGGGATTCGACCCCACCACTTCCCGAAAGTGAGACGACAATGATCTTCAATACAATTGCTTTAATTTGGTTGAACCGCGTGAAAAGGTAAATACGTCTAATGTTCAATGCTTTTCAATAGAATTGTTTCAATTCTGTTAAACCGTTGAACTAACTTAACACTTTTAATGTTCAATGCTTTTCAATGGCCTTGCTTCAATGAGCTTGAGCCTTGAATAGATATATGCGTTTAAATGTCCAATGCTTTTTAATGGAATTGCTTTAATTTGGTAAAACCATGTAAATAGATAAAGTCGTTCAATTGAACCGCTCCATTCAATGCTTTTCAATAGCCTTGCTTCAATATGTCAGGAGGACCCAATAATATCACCTATGTCTATTTCCTACCTCCATGTTTTCATGCGGGCAATCTGTATCCTCTATTGTAGCGGCACAACTGGCCCTATCGGACAAAATATCGCGTGTTCAATCTAAAAGGGATCAGCCCAAACGTACAGCTTAGTTGGGGCACTCGTGTTTTACATTTTCCGTGTTGTCTTATTGCTCGGAATTTTGGCTGACGCATAAATCTGAGATAGGCCGCAGACTGACTTACCCGAAAAACTGCAAGTTGGACTCCCGCACAAAGGATCTAAGGTCTAGACATAGACATATTTGTTTATAATTATAAGTTACACGTCAGTTGAATAAATTACATAATTATAACGAACAATAATCGCATTTAAATACTAATTGATTCCGTAATTTAAAATCGATCGATATCGGTATCGATGTCAACCCTTGTATGTCCCCACTGCTGGGACATGGGACTGTTTCTGCATCACAGGAAGGTTAGGCCAAACTCCACCAACTCCACGCCGTTACATGACAGCAGGCGCCAACGGCTTAACATGACTCGTGAAGCACGGAAGCGCTCCGAGAAATGCCACTAGCGGTAGTCGCGGTACGGTCACCCAACCTGCGCCTGACCACGCCTGTTGGTGCTTAACTCGGTTCGCCTAGGTCACGAGCGCTTCGGATATCGGAATCGGAATACGTACTACGTATCACTGAGTTACCTAGGCTGTTTATACCTATTTAGTAGTATATGCTCAGTCCTCGGGTTGTTCATTATTTTTTATATGCAACTGCTCTATTACAAAGCCAAGATGATTGCCTGTAAGAAGTGGAAATTGGCAGGCGATATTATGCCGTAGACAAGACAAAAGATGGGGTGTAAATGTGCTAGTCTGGAGACCTAGAGTCGGGTGCAAAAGTATATTATATATCATATTCTTTATTGCAAATAGTAAATTCGAAATATCATTACATGAAATTTGTTTCAAAGGCGAACTTATCTCTAACAGAGATCTCTTCCAGCCAACCTTAGCATTGGGTGTTTAAATTAAGATAGCGGGAGGAAGGAAGAAATATTTATAACTACATATATAAGTAATAATACGATAATACACTTACATATAAATATATACTTATACATATATAAATCTATTAACATAAACCTATTAAAGTGTGGGCAGGCTACCAATGAGATGGACTGACGACCTGGCGGTCGATTCTCGTCCATGCGAATTGACATCATGAGACGCTAAATATTCGAAGGCTTAGACTTTTGTCGCATAAAAATAATATAAGATAACTCGACATAGTCTGTGTGGTGTCGGCCTAGAGAATAGCACTAACCCAATTCTTCCCGCGGGTGTCGTAACAGGCGACTAAGGGCCGATTCGACCAAACTATTTATGCTTGGTATAAGTGCTAATCTTGGAATAAATCTAGAATTTAACAAGAGAATTTCTCGATTTATTCCAAGATTAGCACTTATACCAAGCATAAATAGTTTGGTCGAATAGGCCCTAAGGGACACAAACCGAGGGGTGGGCAGCAGCGCCCCCTGCAGTACAATTCCACCGAACTGCGATCCCCAACCCGCATGGCCAGCGTGGGGATTATGGGCAATACCCCCTATGGCGCTCTTTAGGGGAGGGCTATGTCCAGCAGTGGACTAGTATAGCCTGACGACGAACTCGACATAGTCATTTGACATATATTTTCTCATTCGAATTCAATCTAGCATGGCGTTCAGAATACTAGGGGAGGGCTATGTCCAGCAGTGGACTACATAATATAGCCTGAAAAAGAAGAAGAAGAAGTTCATAATAAAGATTTTGGCTGTCGCTCGACTTTTTATGTAGAATTCCAGGCCATAAGCCCTAGAATCGTATACGACTAAACTCGGTTTTGGCTCTTATCTTGAATACTATAACTAAATTAATTTCATTTAGGTAACTCTAGTACAGTATTTCTTAATGATTCGCGATACTCATACATAGTTATACTACTCTGTGTAAAAAGTATCGGGAATATGTCAATAAAAAGACCCGCGTAAAAGAGGTCGTTTTAATTTTTTTACTGCATGTTGGTAGCACTGTACTGATTTAGCGCGCAAAATTTGAGCGGGGTCTGTCATTTAATTTGTTTTAAACTACACTTTTTGTTGGTCATAGTTTTGAGTCCTCGGCGATTTTCACAATGGAAAATATTGTTGAACAAAGAGTGTGCCTTAAATTTTGTTTTTCAAATGATATTTCATGTGGTGAATCACTAAAAATGTTGCCAAATACCTACGGCGAATCGTGTATATCAAAAACAAGGGGTTATGAATGGTATAAGGCTTTTAAAGAAGGCCGAGAAGTAGTAGTAGACTTGCCTCGTTCTGGAAGACCTTCAACCGCTATGACCAAAAAAAACATCGACAGAATCAAGAAGCTAGTGCTCGAAAATCGACGTATGAGTCTGAGAGAGTTGGCTAGTGAGGTGAACATATGACTACCGTGGTATGGTTCACTCCGAATTCCTTCCAGAGGGAGAAACAGGAATAAAGAATATTATTTAGGCGTCATGAAGCGTTTGCGTGAGAGTATCCGCCGAAAACGTCCAGATTTGTGGCAACACAACTCATGGATGCTGCACCATGATAATGCACCATCACACACAGCCACTATAGTGAAAGAGTTTTTAGCGAAAAATTCAACAAAAGTTCTCGACCATGCACCGTATTCACCTGATATGGCTCCGTCTGACTTTTTTTTATTTCCCAAGTTAAAATTACCATTTCGAGGAAAACGTTTTGAGTCGATAGAAGCCATAAAAGAAAATTAGCTGAATGAGCTAAAGGCCATACCGCAAATAGCCTATGAAAAATGTATGGAAGACTGAGTGAAGCGGTGGAGATGTTGTATTGCAAGCGATGGGGCCTACTTTGAAGGCGATAAAATAAATTTAGATGAATAATTTGTATTTTTTGTTTTATTGGCAAATTCCCGATACTTAGTACACAGAATGTATATTGACCTGTCTAATCGCGATTATTTATTGGGAAAAACGTAATTACCTTATTTCCCGACGTTTCGGTAGCGTTACAGTTGCCGTGGTCACGGGTAGACTGCAGTGGCGAGCACAGTCAATTATTGTGGGTCACTTCAAATTTTCATTCTATTACAAATACTTGAGTTATTGAGGAGCCCAACAAACTACGATGGCATAAAAGCCCTTTAAAGACACGCAAAGTACCGAAACACCTATACAAATACCCTTCGCTTATAGCACCTTCCGCCCTTAGGAAGCTGCTTAAGAGCGGGCCCTATTAAGGGCTATTTTAAAAGGATCTTTATTTGTCCGGAAGGGTCCGGCCTGGTGTCAATGTGACGAGTTTTTACTGCACACAACCTTGCCCATCTCAAACCCTCTTCATTCCTAGCTATTCTAGTACTTTTGCAAGGTACGAACGCGTTTTCAAGCAGGCTAGTGAGGCGACTGACTAGTTTTTCGTCCTGCTAAAAGCTTTCCGCCATTGTGTACGTGATACTCGGGTTTTTGTAAGCGATGTCAGTTAAGTGGGCTGAGGGTAGATTTACCCTACTTTCAGTTTGATAGAACTTCTAATGGTTATGTCAATCGCAGATGCGTGAAGGTTGAAGAGATGGTTTGTTTCCGATCGTGCGATGGCTAGAACGATTGGCTGAATTTATTTTGTTCTCTTCTGATGAGTTACGACCAAAACAGATTTTGTTGTCAATTTTTTTGTTGAATATTATAAAGGCGAAGGTTTGTGAGCGTGTATATGTTTGTAACTTCTTCATGTTTAAACGGCTGGAGCGATTTTAATACAATTTGGTACGTAGTTAGCTGACACCCTGGATTAACACATAGGCTATGTTTTACTGCGGGAATATAAGATAAGATAAGAATATTCTTTATTGTACACCAATAATAATATATCTTATTCTCAAAGGGAAATCGATAAACCGTGGATAGCACCGCTGGGCAAAGCTAGTTTTATTGATATGTATCAAGACTTCTATAGAAGCGTGTAAGATAAGATAAGATAAGAATATTCTTTATTGTACACCAGAGCACATATTATAAAACATGTAAAGATACAAAGTACAATTGGCGGCCTTATTGCTAAAAGCAAATCAAATCAAAGACAGCTACCGGGGCTGGATTCCATGGGTATAACTTAGAAAATATTATTGTACGTTAAAAACATATGAAATACCTCAAAAATATTGGTAGCCATCATAATGTTAACACTAGAAATAAAGGAAACTGTCATTTTGCAAATGTTAGTACAATCTTTATGGGGCACTGTATAAGGTTCTTCAATAACAAACATCCACCAACCAGGATTTGGACCGCGTAGTGGCCGGGGTATGGCCTAACCTTTCTGCTAATGTTATTATCTGTTTTGACCATAGACTGTATATTACTCGTGGAGGCGGAGAATTATTGATGAAAACCAAGATCTAGACGGTCAACTCAATATAATTAAATAAAAACAAGGTATTTCACGTGCACACATTCGTTGTTGCTTTGGAGGGTATGAATTTCTCAATGTTGGTAAACATGCTAGAGTTGCCAACGTTATCTTTATCTGTCCCTTTGATAATACATCCACTGTTTGGTCCAAGTATGTCCGTCTGGGACGTCCCTTACCTACCGGCCGTTCCACCCAAATTTGCTATTTATATATACTTATTTCGTCAATCTTTCGTGCTTCATCCGAAATCCGCGCGCTAACATGCAACGACTTATGAACTGTTAGGAAGCGGCGGGCGTTTGTCTTTTTAAAAAAACCACAAGATAACTAACACTTTTTTATTGGAGATTTACACGGACTAATTATGACTTCCCAAATTTCGGAGGGAGCGGTGTTGACCGCTCTTCGCGAATGCCAGATTCTAACTGCAATTATAAGTTGAAAATGCGACATGCATGAGGAAATTCTGACGCTGTGCTTTACAGCATGGAAATTTACTTCAGTGTGTTGCTGTGCTAACTTAGCATTTAGTGCATAGCAATTAGGGTTATTTATAACAGAACGTTGATGAAGCGAAGGTGATCTGACAGGTTCGCGGCAAGTGGCTGTCCCTGGTCTCTGCCTACCCCTCTGGTATGCAGGCGTGAGGTTATTGTCGTGTTATTATTTAGTGGTACAACGTTACCCAAAAACAAGGAGAGATATTTCGCCCTCAAACTCGACAATATGGCGAGTTTTGTACCAGAAGTATTTTTATTACGTTAGGTACTTGTAATGTTTTAATTCAGTCCCGGAAGAGTAGGCAGAGACAAGTATTGCCACTTACCAAAAACTGTAAGAAACATAGCGGCAATGGATCATCGACGTGTAATAAATCCTTTCTGTTAGGTACCGAAGTTATGAAACAGCCATTCGATACCATAAACCGTATTTCCATTGAAAATCATTCAGCGACAATTTTGCATTGCAAACTCCAGTTTATATCCAGAGCCGAAGCGTTTAAAATTCGAAAACCCACCGTTGATCCAGGCCAGAGCGATTTAAATTCAATTCTCTAACAAAAACGTGCGCGAAAGGAATCGGATATCGTTGGAGAGAGAAAGAGACAGAGTTAGCGAGAGGCGGGAAAAATTGTGTCCCGCGTCATTTAATATGAAATCTGGCTCAAATCTGGTCCCCGGTGCATTCCATATTGATGCGGATAAGCAGAATCTCGACACGGGTCTAATTTCACGTTCTTGTCTTCCTCTTTTTAGCGTGTCGATGGCAAGCCAACTTAGGAAAAGGCAATGCTAATGTACTAACATAGACTGGACGGTATTAAATAGGACGGGACGGGTATTAGAACTTACAATAGAAATAAATTTATTTTCAACAACGGTCACACACAAAGGTACAATTAAATAGATATAACAACAAAAAGAAAATAGACAGACATTAGATAAAGGCAAAGTCGCGGTGTGTCTGCTGTTGCAAAAGGCAGCTGACTCAGCGGTGTGCCAAGGGCCTTGAGCCTCGCTTACGAACTGAACTTGACTACCGTATATGATATAACTTGGTCATGCAGGAGTACAAAGATAATGGAATAGATAAATAAATATGAATAACAAAATCTCATAAACATCTAAGAACTGGAACAACTTTTACTGTGATTACGGTCGTAGTAGAGGTAGAACGCCGAACTCTCAGTCAGGAGGCCCCGGTAACAATACCTCTGTTTTCTAAGTTATGTCGGATATTTTTGAACTAAAACTTTCGTAAGCACAACACATTGTAGACTTTTAGTCCGGATTTACTTACGTGTACGTAAAAGTGCAGTGATAGTGATATCGAAATCGACACTGCAAGAACGAAGATGTCGTGAGCTGTGTCTGTGCCATCATGCCTAGTGGCATTGACGACGGGAAAGCAGTAGGCGCTGCGGCGCAAGCCAGCGGGAATCCCCCGCAGCCAGTGTCGGCACCCGCCCCACCTATCTCGGCGCGGGCGCGCCGCGCGCTTGCCCGTAGTGTGAGACAAGCAACCGACGACGCGAGCTCCGTCTCTGCTCACCATGATTAAGCTCTGCGAATCGGAGCGAAACCTGGTCGGACTTTTCCGATATAACAACACCCGTAAGTAAATCCGGACTAAAAGTCTACAATATGTCGGATATGTCAAGTTATAGTCGGAATACGACTTGATAACTGCGAACGAAAACATTGTAAGGAAACCTGAGTGTCGGAAATATGGAAATAGCTAAATCGCGATTGGCACGCTGGATAATTAAGCCCATACCCTCCCTTTTTATAGGAGGCCTGTGCCCTGCAGTGGGACGTTTATATATTCATATTCATATTCTTTATTGCTAAATTACATACATAGTTATAGTACAGGTGGTGTTGGTATTTGTAGGTAAGTACATGATACCCAGTGAGGGCACTGCAATACAGTTAGACTTATTATGTATGACAGATCCTAGACAGATATTTTTTTTATTATTTAGATATTGATTACATGCCAAAGAATAAATAACAAACATAAAAAATAATTAATAATTCCTTAACGAGATTGAGGGTTAAGAAAGTATTCATTCAAATCATAATAACAGTTTTTAATTAACATAATTTTGAGTTTTTTTTGTAAATAAGTGGTCTTTTGTTCGTATACGTCCCACTACATTAAAAAACATTAATCAGCTATGTTAACAAGCCAAAAAGAGTGAAAAACCAATAGAGACAAACTCACCGTATGCTGCACATGACATGTGAACCACAGTAGTTTTAAGAACCTATTTAGAGGCTAAAAATTCCACCCATGCCGGGATTCGAACCTGCGACCTCTAGCTATCTGAGCTAATGGGAGTCGCCCATGGGATTCGCCCATTAGCTCAGTTGGAAAGAGCGTTGGCACGGATATCGGTCGCGGGTTCGAATCCCGGCATGGGTGGAATTTTTAGCCTCTAAATAGGTTTTCAAACGTCTTCAATTAATAAATCAGAAGTTAAAAAGCCGCCCATAACACCTCTGACGTAGATTAACGAATGCCATTACATGACTGCCGGCACCAAAGGCTTATCGTGCCATGCAAAGCACGGAAGCGCTTAATCACTAATGGTAATCGCGGGATGGTCACCAATTCAGCACCTGACCGTGCCTGTTTATGCTTAACCCAAGTGATTGATTCCAATCACTAGGCCACGAGCGCTTCTATGGAAATACTACTGCAGTAAATTACCTTCAACGCGTTTGCTTCAGTTTGCGAGCTCCTCAAAATGCCCGGGTCATTAAACAGGGGCCGGTCGGGAGATGCCCGCGAGCCCGAATATACATTAAAATGTAAAACCTCCAGGAAGAGGCACAGATTTAATTTCCTATAGAGCGATGCCATCGCTTTCCCAGACGTTACTTGTTTAAACGGGACCGGGTTCACCGTGTTTGTAACTGGAGTTTGACGGCTGTTCAGTTAAATTCAATACAATAAAAAAATGTCGAGAATTTCCATTCAATTTTTGAATGTCAAATAATAGTGTCAGCCACTACGTTCGGGAAGATTTGAAGTGGTGAAAAGGCAGCAAGAAAACATCTCCAATCTTTACTCAAATAATTTTAAATATGATAATATAGCAGTTGCCATCTACATGATAAAGATTGTAAATTACAATCAATAGCTTTGGAAAAACTCCACTCTGACCAACTGTTTTCAAATCATCATAATATTACTTTAGTTGCCAATAAAGTATCTATGATTGCCATAAACAATTTTAATAACAAAACATGAGTTACTTTGCAAACGTATAGTAAAACTTTATCCTTTGCATCTACGTTATAAGATGATTTATACAGCATCCAGTGACACCTTAACTCACATTAGGTGGGTGAAGGGACTACATGGATGCTGTAGTGCCTGGGACATGGTTTTATAGGCTTGCCCAGCACCTATATCATCATGACAGCTTAGTCGGCCTAGCCCACGGGAAAGACTAGTCAATACATACGGAGCCAACCAAGCCGCCGGTTTCCTCACGATATTTTCCTTCACAGTTAGCGTGTGGTATTGCGACTACGAATTCGCAAATGTACGTAACTTTGAAATTAAACAATGTCATTGGTACTCTATATTTAAAAGTCTTTCGGCCGGTTTCCGAATTGAGAATTTGACTAAGTCAATACGTACCTGTAGTGCTGTGTCTTCGAATTTCTCAGCAAAGAGTGTGACAGAACGTTGCTTGAGTATTTACCTAGTGAATTTTTTTAATCAGAGACCGGCCCAAAGGATATTTTGTTTTATATTCTTTTTAATGCACTAACCCGTGCTAAGGACAATATTTTAAAAAACGCAAATAGTAAATAGCAAACGTAAAAAAGGACGTAATACAGAGAGTATTGTAAAGAGGTTCGAAATTTCACTGATGTCGGTGGTCGCCCATTGGCTCAGCTGGGAGAGCGCTGGCACGGTTAGCCAGAAGTCACGGGGTTGAGTCCCGGTATGGGTGGAAGTTTTAGCCTCTAAATAGGTTTTTAAAATATATTTAATTTTGTATTAGTAACTACAAAACTGCGGCGGCTTTCAAACCACTTATATTTCAGCGTGTATAAATAAGTAATTTTTTTATTACTTGCCATTGTCATCTATAGGTATATATTAACAGGTCTAATCGCAATTATTTACTTAGGTAAAACGTAATTACTTCAACGTTTTGGCAAAGTCGCAGTTGCCCTAGTCACGGGTAGACTGAAGTGGCGAGTACAGTCAATTATTGCACTAAGGGCAAAGTCCACCCTTAACCCACGTTTAGTTTTTCGCATCGGGACGACACACAACGCTTAGACCGAGTATAAGATCAAAGAAACAAATAACATAAGTGGTGTTATATTACGTTTTTATTTAAAAGTGGACATGAGAAATCTTTTCAACTGTGAAAACTATTTTTAGAACTTTGAGTTCGTAATAATTGTCTCAGTTGTTAAGATTTGACTTTTAAAAGGGGCTTTTTTTGCTTTTTGATTTACACAAAATCAAAAAGCAAAAAAAGCCCCTTTTAAAAGCCCCCCCTTGAATCGATCGAATCGCTCGTAGCCCCGGCTGCCTGCGTGATCTTAAACGGTCACGAAGGTTAAGCAACACAGGGCGAGTTCGTGCATGGATGGATAAACCGTCTGTGACTAACGCCAGTGGCATTTTTCCGAGTGGTTCCGTGCTTCGCAAGGCTCGCTAAGCAGTTTGTGCCGGCTGCCGTCAATAGATGGCAGTCGAAAAGCCAAGTCAGAGGCCTTAGGGCGGCTTGAAAACTTCTGAGAGTATAACCAGCCACTAGTATTTTAAAAACCTATTTAGATGCTAAAAATTCCACCCATGCCGGGATTTGAACCCACGACCACTGGCTCTCCGTCCCAACGCTCTTTCCAACTGAGCTAATGGGCGACTCACCGGCATCAGTGAAATTTCGAACCTCTTTACAATATTCTCTGTATTACGTAATATTACAACACAGCCACTAGTGTTGCAAGCCTCCACCAATCTGGACTTGGCCCTGTGGTGGAATATGGCCTATACCTTCCTCAGGGAAGAGACCCGTGCCCCTCGGTGGGGACATAATGGTTTGATGATGATGATGACTTCTAAATAAAAACATATTATAACACAATCACACTGTAAGTGACGCAATCTACTTCAGCCAGATGTCGCTGCCTGTACGTAATACAGAGAATAGTGTGAAGAGGTTCGAAATTTCACTGATGCCGGTGAGTCGCCCATTAGCTCAGTTGGATAGAGCGCTGGCACGGATAGCCAGAGGTCGCGGGTACGAATCCCGGCATGGGAGGATTTTTTAGCCTCTGAATAGGTTTTTAGAATTGTCCTTAGCACGGGTTATTGCATTAAAATATTATGACACAACTAATGATTTTTTCCATTGATGGCGGTAGCACCCCGAAGCACCTCAATATAATAACTATTTAAAAACCTATTTAGAGGCTAAAAATTTCACCCATGCCGGGATTCGAACCCGCAACCTCTGGCTATCCGTGCCAGCGCTCTACCAATTGAGCCAATGGGCGACTCACGGCATCAGTGAAATTTCGTATCTCTTTACACTATTCTCTGTATTACGTACAGGCAGCGACATCTGACTCAAGCAAATTGCATTACTTACAGCCCCGACCACCTACTTTGCAGTTAGGTTTAACATCGGAACGATATCACTGCACCCACACGATTACACTATTTTTATCACTGCACCCACACGATTACACTATTTTTATTTTTAATGCACTAACCCGTGCTAAGGAACAAATTTAAAAACCTATTTAGAGGCTAAAAATTTCACAAAAAATATAAATAAAAAAATAGTGTAATCATGTGGGTACAGTGATATCGTTCCGATGTTAAACCTAACTGCAAAGTAGGTGGTCGGGGCTGTAAGTAATGCAATTTGCTTGAGTCAGATGTCGCTGCCTGTACGTAATACAGAGAATAGTGTAAAGAGGTTCGAAATTTCACTGATGCCGTGAGTCGCCCATTGGCTCAATTGGTAGAGCGCTGGCACGGATAGCCAGAGGTTGCGGGTTCGAATCCCGGCATGGGTGAAATTTTTAGCCTCTAAATAGGTTTTTAAATTTGTTCCTTAGCACGGGTTAGTGCATTAAAAATAAAAATATTATAATAACTATGTATATATAGGCTGTCTGTAAGTCTGTTTCTAAGTCAAACTGCTTCAAGCACTCCGAAAGCTGATGACCGATTTCCTTTTAATAAAGGAGCTGGAAAATGAAATTGAGTGTTTTTACGATTTACATTCGATTCGGATGGCTGCGGCCGTCAGTTCGGCTAAGGCCAGTTTCTGAATTGATAATTTCGCTGTGTTTCGGAAATTTGAAGAGACAGGACTAGGGTTAGCTATTTGCTTGGCGAAATCATTTGCTTGGTCAGCCAGAGGACGCGGGTTCGAGTCCCGGCAAGGGTGAAATTTTTTAGCCCCTAAATAGGTTATAAAAAAAGTATCGTAACTGATTAGTAAGCATGCCCCTCTGGTTCCTTGCCAATCTCGCGGGTCACAGTATTTTTAATTTTTATGTAACGGCCTCCCAAACACCTGAAACGCCACGTAGGTTTACCCGCCTAAGCCGAGTACAAACCTCGTTTCGTTTCGCGCTTAAACAAAAATAAAATACCGCGTCAAATTCCACACACAGACGCAAGGCAGAAAGAATAAAGGCCTGCCAGTGAATTGTTATGTAGATTTTATGATATGAAAAAAATCTGCTTAATTCCATCGCTTGTTTTTTGCGCCCCTCGTGGGAATAGCCAGCGCTAATTTGGCAAAAACCAAGGCTTGAAGATACGCTTGATTTGGATTTGTAGTCGGACTTAGACAAACTTTATGCAAAACATACACACACGCACTCCCACACATACACGCACACACACACCCACTCACACTCTCACTCACACACATAGTTGGCTAAGTAATTTTCTATTTATTTTTTCTTTCGTAATATCATCTCAAACTAAACTAGATTAATGCTATGGAAGAGCGAAGTCACCTAGTACAGGCTTTGTATGCTTAAAAGGTGACTCCAATTACTATGTACCGACCGAAAAATTATGACGATAAAGAATAAAGATTTTTGTATTTCGTATTAAAGAGCTAAAGAAAAGAATAAAACTAAGATTTAATACAGTTTTCAGTGAGACTTTACGCCAACGATTAACGTCGGTCATCAAAATTTATCAGTAAAAAAACGTGCCGAAATTCTTTTAAATTATCGCCGCACATAAATAAATATAAATTTCGACGAGTACCCTTGTGTCCAGTTGAGCAAACAATACGATAACTTACATTATCGTCAGTGAAGTTCTAAGGTAAAATTCAAAAAGCATATACTTAGGACAATAATAAAACAATAAAAGTATTCAGTAGCGTACCTTCAGGAAAACATCGAGCTACTCGTATTTAACACTCCCGGCCCGGCATGGCAAGGGTCGCCATGTAAGGTTGTGCCTTCTAGAGGCAAGTGAAAGAGACGATGGTTGATACGAGACTGTCCTTTATTAGAAGATAAATGCATTTATAAGTGATTGATATTGTCTTAGGCTACCTAAAGCTATTTACACACAACAGTGACAAAACCCGTGGCCATAACCAGTAATCAATGCTCCTTCAGTGAAGTCATTTAAAAACGAACTTGATAAACAGTTAACAAGTGCACGGGCATGATATACAGGGTGTCTCATTCAAATCGGTCAGTATGGGAAAGTCTGAAACTATAAGACATACGAAGATCTGTTCTGAGAAACCATGTCATCGATTTTAATAACAAGAAAAACTGCATTCATACATTTTTAAAAACATCTGTACTCCGTTTGGGAGTCGAACCCAGTTGTTTTGAAAAGAAAAAAAAAACTTCTATTAATCAAACACTAACAATCAATTGAAAAGCCCACTTACAATAAATATGTAGATACTTATTTAAAGATTAAGATCGTTACCTAAACATGTTTAATGTTGTATTGAAAAAGGCGGCGGTCACTTGGAGCACCTACTAAAATAAATTAAAGTATGTGAAAACAATGCATTTTATTCATTTTAGACATCATGTTTCATACAGACATTTACTGTTTAAGACCTACACAATCGATATCTAAATAGAAATAGTGTAGGTTTTTTTTTTAAAACCACCGGGTTCGATTCCCGAACGGAGTACAGGTGTTTTTTAAAATGTATGAATGCAGTTTTTCTTGTTATTAAAATCGATGACATGAATCCTCAGAACAGATCTCGTATGTTTTATAGTTTCAGACTTTCCCATACTGACCGATTTGAATGAGACACCCTGTATACGCATCAACTTATAGCTGCTTGTGTCACCATCATCATCATCAGGCTATACTAGTCCACATGGCCCATGCTGGACATAGCCCTCCCCTAATGAGCGCCATAGCGCCCTGACTTCAGCTTGCCGCATCCAGCATATGCCTGCATCATCCCACCATATTAGTTCAGTCATATTAGTCCAATAATGGTCGTTTCATTCACACTATCGGTAGTCTGGTAATAAATCGCATTGCAATGTTATAACCCGTGCTACTTAACTCGACACCTCGCGCGATTCGATCGTCTTCGCGAGAGATGCCTATTTAATTTGCGCGTGTTATACATCTGGAATGATATTGAACCGCTATTGCTTTTTACACTGCCAAATTGAGTCAAGTGACAACTATATATTCGAAAAACTATCGAAAAACTATGTAAGTATTAGTCTATAGGGACTGGTCGGAGGGCGTCCTACACTGCGTTTACCGAGGCGCGGTATCCAGCTGCTTGTATCTTGTTTTTTTTTCTTCTTCAGGCTATATTATGTAGTCCACTGCTGGACAAAGTGCTTGTGTATTAACTAATAATAATATTTAGAAAAATTATTCGGTCATCGATTTGGTGCCTAAGCTACCTACTTTCTGATGCGTCAAATGTAAGCGTGCAAACTGTCTTCGTCTAGTTTTAAAACCGACCAAAACTTCAGTGTAAGAACCGAGCAAAATGACTTGTACCCCGTTTAGAATTCACTGCCCGTGTAGAAAACTGAGATATTTAAAAATAAGGACCGCGCTAAAGAGATTATGTTCGCTCCCATTTCCAGAAGCAGCGACAAAAATCCGCAGCGTTGTTGGCCACAGTCCTCTCACATTGTTTTTTGCCGCAAATCGACTTAATCCCCATATTAAAACATCAGACACGGCTCTTCCTCAAATAGCGGCATTTAAATGAAGGCTTGAATATGGAATAAAGGATTAGATTCAGACATTACATCACTTCACATTCCATTTTACTTGGGCTCTTGGGACTCTGGGTGTCTTTTGAAATAGCAAGTCTGGACACGCTGAAATTCAAAAGCCGCAGACATATAGTTCATAATTCCCAATTCTTCCCGCGGGTGTCGTGAAAGGCGACTAAGGGACACAAACCGGGGGGTAGGCAGCAGCGCCCCCTGCAGTACAATTCCACCGAACTGCGATCCCCAACCTGCATGCCCAGCGTGGGGATTATGGGCATTACCCCCTGTGATAGCACAACGTGGCGCTCTTTAGGGGAGGGCTATGTCCAAAAGTGGAGTAGTATCCTGACGACGTTACAAAAACATCGCGAACAATTATGTCGTAACGCTTCTCCGCCTATCAGAACCCGAACCCGCTCTGACTGGTCACTAGTCACTGGTCAATTATAGTTCTAATAGATTCTAGTTTGTATCGAGAATTTACGGAAAGTGCCTTGTTTCAGAACCAACTAGTGTATTCTGTAAGCTGAGTGGTAATTCACTGAAACCCAGTTTTTGCAAAGGACTATGTCTGGAAAATTAGGACTATGTCTGGAAAATTTACTGCTTAGGAGATATTTAAGTTCAAAGTAAAAAATTTTACACTATCAATTATCTTGACCCTAAAGCACGCATTAGAACTTTTTAACGCGCGTTTTTCCGAAAAAATCTGCGAGATATGGAAAGTTAGTGTATGAAGGTGGCGGAAAAACATGTCGCGAAAATAATTCCCTAACAAAATCAGGATGCGATTTATAATCCGTCAGAAAAATCGCAGCGATATTATTCGCAATGCTTGCTAAGCCTTATCAGGGACCCGAATCAGAAAAGCCCTTAAGGCGTTTCAGGGCGCACAAGTTACAGTTTTTATTCCATTGGTCGCTAATTAGCACCCCAAAGCACCTTAAAGGCCTGCGCAGACGAGGGACGTTTGTCCCCAAGGGACAAAAGTTCCTGAATCTTAAAAAAATGTCCTCCGAGTACTTGTCGCGGACTCAACGCCTACGGCGTGCGGTCATTTGTTCCCCGGAAATTGAGTGAAGCGTACGCTATGGAAGCAAATATTCTGATATTAAGTTGTGTTGTAATTTACATGAAGGTGAAAAAGAAAAGGCGTTTAAAAAGAAAACACCGAACTTTTGTCCAGTCCGGTCTCTTGATGTCCTCGGTAACTTAAGGGACTTTTTGTACGGGGTACTTTTAGTCCTTCGTGTGCGTTATTAGATACAATTTATAAGAGATCTATACCGACAGACAAAAAAGTCCCCGGGGGATAGTACCTTGTCTGCGCAGGCCTTAAGCTTAGAACGCAAAGCGAATAATATCGCCGCGATTATTTTTCTGACGGATTATAAATCCCGTACATTTTTTTTTGCAAGCGCATGTACCTTCATACATTTTCCATATCACACAGATTTTTTCAAAAAAATCTCACGCGGAAAAACGTTATGCGAGCTAAGACTAAAAGTCAACTCCCAACAGTGCTGAAAGAGTCCTTAGCCACGGAAATCTCTGACCTCAAGAAAAAATTGAACGATATTGTCGAAGTGCTTGCGTTTTAAGAGTAGTAGCCCCAGAACTCATGATTTAAATGGAACCAGTCTATACGTAGCTGCTAGCCGCTAGCCTGTTATAGCCCACAATACACGGGCTACCAATTTATCAGAAGTACGCAACTCAACCCGAACTGTGGTACAGCCAAATAAGTAGTCAGTCTAGCGGCTTAAAACTTAAATGAATTTAGAGGTTAAAAATTTCACCCATGCCTGGATTCGAACCCGCAACCTCTGGCTATCCGTGCCAGCGCTCTTCCAATTGCAATTTGCTTAAGCCAGATGTCGCTGCCTGTACGTTATACAGAGAATAGTGTAAAAAGGTTCGAAATTTCACTGATGCCGGTGAGTCGCCCATTGGCTCAATTGGAAGAGCGCTGGCACGGATAGCCAGAGATTGCGGGTTCGAATCCCGGCATGGATGAAATTTTCAGCCTTTAATTAGGTTTTTAAATTTGTCCTTAGCACGGGTTAGTGCATTAAAAATAAAAATAGTATACTTACATGAATATTTATCAAAAACTAGCTGACCCAGCGAACTTCGTACCGACAGTAGATTCTTTAATTTTGTTTTTCTCGGTGTAAGAACCATCCTTGTACTTCAAGGAATGTTCTAAAAGAATAATTAGCGAAATCGGTTCAGCTGCTCTCGAATCCTGGCATGTATGAATAACTTTGTTGTTTGGTAATCTACCTACATTCGTGAAATTCTTGTAGCAATAATAAGATTTTAGCGGAAATCAATAAAGCCCTAGGATATTGATAGGTACTACATTCTAGGCTTTGTGTTCTAAAAATAGTTATCACAGATATTACAATTTTTGAAAACAACTTATTATAAAATAAATTATGATTTTAATACCATTGGTGGCACTATTTAGCGTCCTTAAGCGTCTTAATACATTTCATTGAGGAACCTTTCTATATGCAGATGATTTACTGTGTTCCTTTTGCCCCTTCTAACTGTATAAATTTGCAACAACACCCTTGTTACGCAAGATGTATCGTTCGCACTAACTTTCTCTAGTTAGCCCCACTTGGGGCACAAGTAGCTTTTGTTTTCTCTTTCTCTCCAGTTGTTCTGTTAGCCAACACTTGGCAATAGCGCTCTATGCCTAATTAACATAACAACTTAACATAACATTTACACACAGGCAAATACATTGCTTCTGACCCCACACTAGGATACCCTGTGTCGTGGGAACCAGAAACAACGACATCACAAACATGTAAACATCCAAGACCTGGGGTTTTTTTGTCCCCAGCCGAGGTTCGAACCCGGGACTTCGTGCTTGGTAGGAAGATGCGCTACCACTGCGCCACAGAGGTCGAATTGCCTAACCTTCGAATTGTCTTTAAAAGTTGTGTCAACCGATATTTAACAAGTAAGAACTTGACATCGTAGACCCCGTCTTCGCTTACCATCAGGCGTGAATGAAGCCAAGTGTAAACAGTCTTACTTAAAAAAAATTGGAGAAACAAGTAGCCAGTTTAGTATTTTCTAAGGTTACACGAGCACTAGACATAATTAAAACTGTTACGGATTTACGCTCGTTTATTACATTTTTCCGACGTTTCGGCACTTTTTCATGTGCCCTGGTCTCGGATGACTGAGGTGACAGGCGTATTTTAGAAAGCACTAACGGTTAGTTTACTACCCTCGGCAAAAAATACAAAAGTTAATTATGAAGTTACGTTCCAAAATAGGCAAACCAATTATTTTATATAAAGTTAAGCCTTTTTATGTCCCCACTGCCAGGACATGGGACACCCGCATCGCAGGACCTATCTATCCAGTTAGAGCCCGCTCTGACTGGAGTTTTTGTGGAATGAAGTTCAAATGTCCCTCTTCAGAATTGAAACCAATCGAAACCCCATTTAAATCGATCAATATTATTATTCAACTATTCAAATCGATAATAAACCACTTTCAGTAAGCAAAAGTCTAAAATTTCAAAATATCATATCATTTTATAGAAACATTTCCCACACATATAATAATAATTATGTGTTGGGATGTTTTTATTTTAATTTTAGACTAGTTTTAAAGTCTGACTGGACCCAAGGGGGACGCGCTGGCACCCTTCGAGTACGGAACCTTACAAAACCTAGAAGTTCCTCTTTTCTGGTGATTATTACTGATTCTTCTTCAGGCTATATTAGTCCACTGCTGGACATAGCCCTCCCCTAATGAGCTGCCTGTACGTAATACAGAGAATAGTGTAAAGAGGTTCGAAATTTCACTGATGCCGGTGAGTCGCCCATTGGCTCAATTGGTAGAGCGCTGGCACGGATAGCCAGAGGTTGCGGGTTTGAATCCCGGCATGGGTGAAATTTTTAGCCTCTAAATAGGTTTTTAAATTTGTCCTTAGCACGGGTTAGTGCATTAAAAATAAAAATAGTATAATCATGTGGGTACAGTGATATCGTTTCGATGTAAAACCTAACTGCAAAGTAGGTGTCGGCGCTGTAAGTGATGCAATTTGCTTAAGCCAGATGTCGCTGCCTGTACGCAATACAGAGAATAGTGTAAAGAGGTTCGAAATTTCACTGATGCCGGTGAGTCGCCCATTGGCTCAATTGGTAGAGCGCTGGCACGGATAGCCAGAGGTTGCGGGTTCGAATCCCGGCATAGGTGATTTTTTTAGCCTCTAAATAGATTTTTAGATTATTACTGAGTTGCAACTTGCAGCAAAGTAAATCACTCTAGCCGAGCCGAGTGAACCGAGTGATTGGAATCAATCACTTTAGTTAAGCAACAGGCGCCGTCGGTTACAGGACGGATGACCATCCCGTGACTACCGCTAGTGCCATTTTTCCAAGCGCATGTGTTTTTCGCAAGGCACGTTAAACTGTTGGTGCCGGCTGTCACGTAATGCCAGTCTTCAAGCCTTAGGGACCTTATGGGCGGCATGATAACTTCTGACAGTAACTCGTCCTCCACGGTCTTACAATCCGCCACCAACCCGGACTTGGCCCGCATGGTGGAGTATGGCCTATACTTCCTGCGATGCAGGAAGCGACCCGTGCCTCAACAGTAGGGATATACAAGGGTTGATATCGAAGTGAACCACTGCCAATGAGACCCGATATACGATCACGCGATGTCAAAGTAATTTATTCAAGTTAAGGCATTGTTCTGAAGTTAGCTGAAGACAGAGCGCCATGGCGCTCATTAAGGGAGGGCTATGTCCAGCAGTGGACTACATAATATAGCCTGAAGAAGAAGAAGGCATTGTTCAGCAAATTCTTCTACAATTTCCAACCATTGCAATCGTTACAGCGCATGTAAATTTTCATGTGCAGGCACCTTTACGAATGGGTGTTAAGGCGCTACGCGGTGCTAAAAGTGCCACCAATGGAAAAAAAGTCTATTCTTAAAAACCTATTTAGAATCTAAAAATTCCACCCATGCCGGGACTCGAACCCGAGACCTCTGGCTAACCGTGCCAGCGCTCTACCAACTGACCTAATGGGTGACTACGGGCATCAGGGAAATTTTGAACCTCTTCACAATACTCTCTGTATAACGTTCTTTTATTCTGCGATTTTTTTTTTCAAAAAAATTTGTTCATTAATCTTAACAACTGAGACACCTATTTTTTAGAACCTAGGATTTAAAAAATGGAAAAACGGCCGTGTTTGGCAAAACTAGGTACTGTATAGAATCAGGCGTTACTTTGTGGAAATCCATAATAGCATTAGAAAGTTAAAATTACTTTGCTAAATTCCGCCAAAAATCCCACAAGCACCATGTGGTTAGCTAATGCACCGTCCTTCCTCCCACTTTTTCAAGCAGAAGCAAAACACGACCTGCCTGAGCCTGAGAATGCCTCGTGTTAGAGGCGAAACGCGTCGCGTGTTTTCTCACACAAGTATTGGAGTCGGTGGTAGTGTGTTCGTGTCTTGCTTCTGCTTGAAAAAGTTTGCATTAGCTAACCGCATGGTGCTTGTGGGATTTTTGGCGGAACTTAGCAAAGTAATTTTAACTTTTTAAAACTAGGTACTTTAAATTCCTAGGTTCTTAAACCTAGGGTCTGGTCTGTAGGTTCTTAAAAGTGCTGCTATATTTATTTAGATTTATGTTGTTCACTTTTTCCAAAGACGCGTTATAAAAGAACTTATGATTTTTTCCATTGGTGGAGCTAGTTAGCAGAATGTTGCGCTTTTACGTACTTTATTCTTAAACCTAGGTCTCGTCAGTAGGATTTATTAGTCTTAAATATAAATTGTTTTTTTTTGTTTTGAATAAAGAAAAAATACATAAAATATTATATCCCATGTTCCGAAACTGGTAAGGTTTACCTGTGGGGTAGATTTTTTTTTTCATAAATGAGTAATTATATTTATTAAGATTGATGTCTCTAAATTTTTCTAAAAACGCGTTAAAAAAGAAATTATGATTTTTTTCCATTGGCGGCGCATAGTGCCTTAAAGAAACTGGGTTCTTGTTAGTAAGTTCTAAAAAAAATTACTATATTTATTCAGAAGACGCGCTATAATTGGTTGGGTCGCAATTAAACATAACTTTATTGATATGTATGGACTGTATTAATAATAAAAATTAAACATTGACTAAAACATCTTAATAACCTATTTAGAGGCTATAAATTTCACCCATGCCGGGATTCGAACCTGCAACCTCTGTCTATCCGTGCCAGCGCTCTACCAATTGAGCCAATGGGCGACTCACGGCATCACTGATGCCGAGGGTTCGAATCCCGGCATGGGTGAAATTTTCAGCCTCTAAATAGGTTTTTAAATTTGTTCCTTAGCACGGGCATTAAAAATAAAAGTAGTATAACATCTTAATAAATTTAGGTGAAGATGCAGTGACAAAACAACAAGAGACAACTATTTAAAATAAAAAGAAAACTTACCTTATTAGTATGTGCCATGCATTTTCTTGCTGTACTGTTTCGTACAATAATATAAAATAAGATTTTTCCTCTGGTGATGCTAGTTAGCACGGGTAGGGCCTTAAGAGGAAGCTTGCCCGGAATGCCCGCCGACTTTTATTTACCGCCGCGGAGCGATGGCGCGTAGTAATAAAGGCGGGTATGTAGGAAAGAATGCCGACCTCATAGACAGCTAGTTAAGGGGAGGACTGATATTTTTAATGTACTTCTTTTTAGTCAGTCTGCGCGCGCCCTTCGGTCTTAGAAGCTTACGCAGATGTGCAGGTGCAGAGGTCATGTCAGAGGCCTTATGGGCGGCTTGATAACTTCAGTAAGTCCCGCCACTGTCTTACAATCCTCCACCAACCCGGACTTAACCCCCATGGTGGAGTATGGCCTAACCTTCCTGCGTTGCAGGAAAAGACCCGTGCCCCAGCAGTGGGGATATACAAGGGTTGATATCGAATATAGTGCAGTTAAACAAAGTTGTCCCTGGAGAGGAATGCTTCTTGTGGTTTTATAGTTCCGCCATCAAAATTTTCGTTTTTGTATGTCTTATTTCAATATGTAAAACTATAAATTACGTTTTTTATCTTAAAATTTAGGAATAGCTTAATTTTCTTTACACCAACTTGAACACAACATTTATAAACAGGTACAGTTTTGTTTATAAGGAGAACGAGATGTTGATTATCATAGAAGACTTAGACACCATAAAAGTCTTAGAAAAATTCAATATTTAAAAACCTACTTAGAGGCTAAAAATTTTCACCCATGCCGGGATTCGAACCCGCAACCTCTGGCTATCCGTACCAGCGCTCTACCAATTGAGCCAATGGGCGACTCACGGCATCAGTGAAATTTCGAACCTCTTTACAATATTCTCTGTATTACGTGCGGGTTCGAATCCCGGCATGGGTGAAAAATTTTAGCCTCTAAATAGGTTTTTAAATTTGTTCCTTAGCACGGGTTAGTGCATTAAAAATAAAAATAGTGTAAAATTCAATATATTTTTTTTTATATTTTATAAAATAAGTGAAATAAAGTTAAATAGATAGTCGTAGATATAATAATCTGTATTGTATGTCCACCAGGCATTATATATATATTATATAATATTTTATTAAAATATTTAAACAATAACATAGTACCGTACAGTGGCGCCCTTACTACTAAAAGTCACTTCGTCCAGGCAACCATTGACGGATTAAATTCAAAACATAGAGCCCAACGAAGGGTTAGTGCAACTAAACAATATTTAACAAGTTACTTTTATGACAAAAAAATGTATTTCTTAAAGATTCGCAATAGTCATACAAAGTTTTATGTTAAACGGGTAATCCCTATTAATTATTAAAACGAGTTTTGGCAGCGTTGCAAAATAGATAGAACAAAAAAAAATAATTCAGATTTTTCATTGATTATACTATTTTTATTTTTAATGCACTAACCCGTGCTAAGGAACAAATTTAAAAACCTATTTAGAGGCTAAAAATTTCACCCGGATTCGAAATTTTTAGCCTCTAAATAGGTTTTTAAATTTGTTCCTTAGCACGGGTTAGTGCATTAAAAATAAAAATAGTGTAATCATGTGGGTACAGTGATATCGTTCCGATGCTAAAACCTAACTTCCAAGTAGGTAGTCGGGGCTGTAAGTAATGCAATTTGCTTAAGTCGGATGTCGCTGCCTGTACGTAATACAGAGAATAGTGTAAAGAGGTTCGAAATTTCACTGATGCTGTGAGTCGCCCATTGGCTCAATTGGTAGAGCGCTGGCACGGATAGCCAGAGGTTGCGGGTTCGAATCCCGGCATGGGTGAAATTTTTAGCCTCTAAATAGGTTTTTAAATTTTTCATTGAGTTCTTAACTCTTGGTTTTAGACTTTTAAAAACCTTTGCAGGTTCACAATTTGCAGTTTCACGCAGCCTTGGCCTTAACCCCACCTTTTGTGTGCAATGAAATAGGGTAGTTACGTATTTGACCTCAGAAATACAGCAGAAATGAGTTCAGTGATTTTACGCCTTTGACTGAGACTGAAGCTGAATTTATGGTATGTTTTGTTTCATTTCCCCTGGGTTGTTAGCCGCAGGTTTTTTTATTTTCGTGTTTGTAATAATGGTATTTCTTAATGATTTGCGATACTCATACATAGTTATATATTAAACGGTTCTAATCGCGATTATTTATTCGTTATCAACCCTTGTATGTCCCCACTGCTGGGGCACGGATCTCTTCCTGCACAGCAGGAAGGTTAGGCTATACTCCACCACGGGGGCCAAGTCCGGGTTGGTGGAGGATTGTAAGACAGTGGCGGGCCTTACTGTCAGAAGTTATCAAGCCCCCCATAAGGCCTCTGACATGGCTTAACGACTGACATGTTTACATGACAGCCGGCACCAATGGCTTAACGTGCCTTGCGAAGCACAGAAGCGCTCGGAAAAAAATATTAGGTAAAACGTAATTAACATAACGCTGCCGAAACGTCGGGAAATAAGGTAATTGCGTTTTACCTAATAAATAATCGCGATAAAACCCGTTTAGTATATAACTTAGTAATAATGTCCTTGCTTCACTAACACGGTAAGCACACTGGTAACCACAGTACAGGGTATCCTATTTTTCTTTTATTTCCATGAAACACCTCCGTTACTTGAAAGGAACGGCTCCAATGCACGCTTTTGTCGTCGAAATTCCGTGAATCCGCACCAAGCGATTCACGAATTCTTTTATAATAAGAACAGCAAAGTTGTCGAACACGCTGCCATGGTCTGTCTTTCCGGAGACATATAACCTGTGCTTATATTCTGCTAATGCATTGTGGTACAATGACAACTGCATGAACATGGCAATTAAATTTTGTTGCTGCTTCAAGTCTACGCGCGCACATACATTAAACCTTCTAGGCGTCAATGGTATGAAAAAGAACCCCTCGTAACACGACCATGTATCTGTCAATGAACTATAATGCACTAACAGAATTGAGGCCCTGGGTGTCTTTTAAAGTAGAGCTGAAACCGGTATTTGCCAGGTAAGCACGTAACATCGTAGACACCGTCTTCACTTACCATCAGGCGTGATTGGGTCAAGTGTAACCTGTCATAATAAAAAAAAAGTTTGTGATGTCGCTGTTTCTGGTTCGCATGACTCATGGTATCCTAGTGTGGGGCCAGAAGGAATTTTTGTGCCTGTACGTAAATTTTGTTGTTGTAAGCTAATTAACGACAAGCATACAAACATAATTATTCAGTCAAACTGTTATATTTCTAACACAACATATTTCAGCATAAAATAATATTGCATCTGTCGGGAATATAGCCTCAAAATTAATGCCGTTAAATAAAATAGAGATTTCGATATGAGCAAAACATTAATGCGTCGAAAGCTTTGTCACCAAAATTAATAAACAGATGTTTCACTCAGGGGAAGAGCTTGGACAATATAGAGTCGCATGCTGTCATAGCAATAAACAGAGCCCCTTCCTTTTTACCGTAAAAATAATAAATATTTACTGAGTGCTTCCGTGCTTCCGTACTTCCGTGCTTCACAAGGCACGTTAAGCCGTTGGTGCCGGCTGTCATGCAATGGCAGTCGTTAAGCCATGTCAGGGGCCTTATGGGCGGCTTGATAACTTCTGACAGTAAGGCCCGCCACTGTCTTACAATCCTCCACCAACCCGGACTTGTCCCCGGTGTTGAAGTATGGACTAAGCTTCCTGCGATGCAGGAAGAGACCCGTGCCCCAGCAGTGGGGACATAAAAGGGTTGATAACGATAACGATCCTGTAAACATTTATTTCACGGTAAATAAAATATTTTTACTTTCACTTTATGTTATTCTCAAAGTCTTACAAACTCAAAAACCATACGAAAATTTATTCTTTGATTACATGTTTTGATGTAACAATTTCGTTTATTCCATACTTTGAAGTGAAGGCTTATTTGGGTACTGGCATATCATAACACATTTCTCAAATTCAGTGCTAAGTAAATATAAATCACGCGCCTTATAAATCACGGAGCTGTCCGCGGGCGTAGTGACTGTAGTGTGTCTGCCCGCTGCGTAAAACTATAAGTCACTATCCACAATAATTGACTGTACTCGCCACTTCAGCCTACCCGTATCTATAATATAAATATAAAATTTACATAAATAATAATATTACTTTTATATTGGAAAGTAAATGCTCTTTCAGTTAAGCACGGAACTGCAACACAGACACAGTCTCGGATTTTCTTTGGCAGGGAGTTCCACCTGCGAGCAGTACGCACAGAGAATCTTCGTATGCATCACCTGTTCTTCTGTTACAACTTGTTTGCTTGCGTAATATTCGATCGTTATTTTAATCGCGAATTTTCAACGTACCGACTTTTGCAGGGCTTTGTTTTGATTAAGGGGTAGTAGTTTATTATTTTGGGCTTAAGAAATTAGAGCCAAAACATCAAAACAAATTTTTATTTATGAAACGAAAGTTAGATAAATAAAATATTTTACTCATATATTGCAAGTTTAAACTTTCAGTTTTGCACGGAACTGTGACACAGAGGCAAAGTCTCGGATATCCTTAGGCAGTTAGTTCCACTTGCGAGCAGTACGCACAGAAAATCTTCGTATGCATCACCTGTTCTTCTGTTACAACTTGTTTGCTTGCGTAATATTTGATCGATATTTTAATCGCGAATTTTCAACGTACCAACTTTCGCAGGGGTTTGTTTTGATTAAGGGGTAGTAGTTTATTATTTTAGGCTCAAGAAATTAATGGGGCAATTTTCCCGTTTAATCTGTGTTTTAAGTGTTGTTATTTTGAGAAGCGTCGGCCAGTTTGATGGCCGTTCCGGCATTGCTCAACTTTCCTTACTTATTTACGCCACAGATTTTTAATCTGATGTAAAGAGGGAACGGAAATTGAGTCAAAAATTTTCAACAACTTTCGCGGAGTTTTATTCGTTTAATGGCGCTAAAAACTTCTGCGATATCACTTAGGAATAAGTTGATATAAATATGTAACGTGCAATAAGTAATAAGAAAGCGGTGGTAGCGGGGCGGTAGAGCTTGTCAATCAGGAGGTCGTGGGTTTGAATCCCCATCCCGCCATGTACGAATCATTTGTGAATTTTAAAAACCTATTTTTAGGTTAAAAATTCCACCCATTCTCCCACCTATCCGGGATTCGAACCCGCGACCTCTGGGTAACCGTGCCAGCGCTCTCCCAACTGAGCTAATGAGTGACTCACCGGCGTCAATGAAATTTCGAACCTCTTTACAATACTCTCTGTATTACGTACAGGTAGCGCAGTACAGATTTGCCATTAGCTCAGTTGGAAGAGCGCTGGCACGGACAGCCAGAGGTCGCGAGTTCGATTCCCGGCATGGGTGGAATTTTCAGCCTCTAAATAGGTTTTTAAAATTGTCCTTGTAACGTTGTTTTTGTAACTTTTATAATAATAAATAACACTGGAATGACTTCAGTTATTTATACATAATTATGTAGTAATATTAAAACAGAAAATCTGGATAAAAACGGATAAGCAGGTAAAATAGTCAGGTCTGTTTGAAGGGTATAGTAGTAGTGATCAAAAATGAGGGAAATCGAAGAATGTGTGACGTAACTTAAATATTTGAAAATGAAAGATAGAAAAAGAAATAAAAATGGTATGAAGAGGTTTGCACCGTCACATCCTTAGCACGGCTTAGTGCAATAAAAAAGAATATAATCAGGTATCAATGATTTTGTTATCTAAGTTATGTACATTTGTGAAGTGAAGTAGGAATACCACTGGCTAACGGAGAAAACATCGTGAGGAAACCACGCGCGCGGATTGACTATTTCAAGCGCTGAGGTAGTTGTACACCTCAGCATAAACTTGTGTAACACAAGCGCAGGCAATCAGGCATGCCTTGTGTGCCAAATATGGACAGGTTTGCGTGTTAGTGCGGCTGCAAAAGTCAGTCCATAGTAACACTTTGTAGACTTTTAGTCCGGATTTACTTACGGGTGTTGTTATATCGGAAAAGTCCGACCAGGTTTCGCTCCGATTCGCAGAGCTATCATGGTGAGCAGAGACGGAGCTCGCGTCGTCGGTTGCTTGTCTCACACTACGGGCAAGCGCGCGGCGCGCCCGCGCCGAGATAGGTGGGGCGGGTGCCGACACTGGCTGCGTGGGATTCCCGCTGGCTTGCGCCGCAGCGCCTGCTGCTTTCCCGTCGTCAATGTCACTAGGCATGATGGCACAGACACAGCTCACGACATCTTCGTTCTTGCAGTGTCGATTTCGATATTCATTATCACTGCACTTTCGTAGAACCGGTTTCCAGGCCGGCGGAAGAGCCCATCCACTGTCTCTATTGAAATTCGGGTGGCGCCTTATTTCAATAGCCTCGCGCATTTTTCGTGGCACATGTGTTGTGCTTACGAAAGTTTTAGTTCAAAAATTGTTAATATTGTTTTTTTTTAGTTCGTTGCGTTTTCGAAATCTTTTTTCTTCTGCCACTTTCTAATTTGATTAATATTGGTGTTACTGTCTGTGTTTTGTGGTTAGCGAGACATTCGATATCAACCCTTGTATGTCCCCACTGCTTGGGCACCGGTCTCTCCGTGAATCGCAGGATGGTTAGGCCATACTCCACCACGGGGGCCAAGTCCGGGTTGTGGATGATTGTAAGATAGTGGCGGGCCTTATTGTCAGAACTTATCAAGCCGCCCATGTTCTGACAAGGCTTAATGATTGTTATTGCGGGACAAACACCAACGGCTTAACGTGCCTGGTGAAGTACGGAAGCGCTCGGAAAAATGCCACTGGCGGTAGTCACGAGAGGGTCAGCCATCCTGCACCTGACCGCGACTGTTGAAGCTTAACACAATTGATTGATTCCAACGACTCGGTTCGAATAAGTCACGAGCGCTTCATGTGACGAGACATATGAGATAATTATTAAAAAAAACAAGTGAATAAAAATTTAAACTGTTTTAGAACTCGGCACGTTATAATTCATACAGTATAACAAAGCTTGGCCTTAAATATTAAACAGGGCGGAGGAAAACGCGATCGGCGCTCTGTTTGTTTTGTTTCAAGAATTTATTACTTTGCAAAGTGGTATTAGCCAAAGTGGCTCAGTGTTAACTGGCTATTTGTAACAATTATTGCGTTAAATAGAAAATAATTGAGACAATTAAAATGGCCGTCGGAACGTATTGAAATAATTTAATTTGCTTCAATATTTTGTACGAATAATTTCGAGTAATGTAAGGCCAATTGGTGGAGGATTGTAAGACAGTCGCGGGTCCTACTGTCAGAAGTTATCAAGCCGCCCATAGGACATCTGACATGGCTCAGCGACTGCCATTACATAACAGCCGGCACCAACGGCTTAACGTGCTTTGCGTAGCACGGAACCGCTCGGAAAAAATGCCACTAGCCCTAAAAAATTGACTTGGCCATCGTGGTGGAGGTCTAACCTTTTTGCGATGCAGAAAGAGACCCGTGTCCCAGCAGTGGGGACATACAAGGTTTAATATTGATATCGAAAGCCATTGGAATTTATTGTATGTAACCGAGTTCAAAAAAGGAGGAGATTAGCAATATGACGTGTATATTACATTTTTACTTCTCATGCTCTAAAATTGCTTCATATTAAATCTGCCTGATAGAGGTCGTAGACGAGTACGTCTATCTTGGACAATGTTTATCTTTTGCCCGAGAATCTCAGGTCAAGGAGATCACACGGCGGATTCAGTTGGGATGGGCTGCTTTTGGAAAACTTACCGATGTCTTTAAGTCAAAAATCCCGCAATGTCTAAAGACCAAGACATTCAACCAATGTGTCTTGCCCATCCTCACTTACGGGGCCGAAACATGGACGCTCACAAAACAGAACATGCACCGAGTTAAAGTAGCACAGAGAGCTATGGAGCGTTCCATGTTGGGCCTTAGACTCGTAGATCGGGTTCCAAATATCGTTATTCGACGTAAAACGAAGGTTGACGATGTAGGGGACCGGATCTCGAGACTAAAGTGGAGGTGGGCGGGGCACTTGGCAAGGCGGGAAGACGGCAGGTGGACCAGAGCAGTCACAGAGTGGCGGCCGAGAACGGGAAAGCGGTCGGTGGGCAGACCAGCGGCCCGATGGTCAGACGATGTGGCAGAGTCAGTGGAGGGTCCTTGGATGAGGATGGCGAGAGACCGTGAGGCTTGGCATAATCGGGAAAAGGCCTATACCCAGCAGTGGGCAGCGGTGGGCTGATGATGATGATGATGATGAAATCTGCAGAGCGGAGGATGGAGAAAATATATGAATACATATTTTTGATTACCAAACACTACGCAACAGCCAATCACAAAACTCATCGGCAGTTAATCAGAACGCTGGGTTTTTTATTGGTACGTTTACTGTGTTATCTGTAACAGACTCCGTATTTGATATCAGCCAATGAGAATACAGATATATTAAAACCCGCCAATCAGAAAACGTCCTTCATTTTTCAAGGCCCAGATCCATTTCTTGCTTTAACGCATCTCTAATATCCATGTCTGCTTATGGACCTACCACATACACACAATAGACGAGGACACATTTATCCAGTAGATTGCCCGGAATTCCCGAAAATAATAACGGCAAATTATATCCATTTATGGAATGATGATAATTACACTATTTTTATTTTTAATGCACTAACCCGTGCTAAGGAACAAATTTAAAAACCTATTTAGAGGCTAAAAATTTCACCCATGCCGGGATTCGAACCCGCAACCTCTGGCTATCCGTACCCGCGCTCTACCAATTGAGCCAATGGGCGACTCACGGCATCAGTGAAATTTCGAACCTCTTTACACTATTCTCTGTATTACGTACAGGCAGTCGCCCATTGGCTCAATTGGTAGAGCGCTGGTACGGATAGCCAGAGGTTGCGGGTTCGAATCCCGGCATGGGTGAAATTTTTAGCCTCTAAATAGGTTTTTAAATGATGATTATTATTTAAATATATGTTACTTACCTATTTATGTATTAATTAATTAAAAATTAATTATTTACATACAAGCATACATTGTATGTATTTAATTGTATAATTATTTATTTCTTAGGTATCTATGTAGTATTATTTAAATATATGTACATTATATCGTAGGTAATTGTAAGTAATTATATTCTCGCACTCTTTTGCTGTTTGTGACCAATATATTTTCGATTTAATTATTTATGTACATGCACCATGTACCGACTATATTCTTCATGCAATGCACTCCATCCAAAGGTTGTCTGGAAGAGATTGCACTTAGCAATAAGACCGCCAATTGTATAACATTACTTAGGTTTAAGAAATCATGGTTGTATTCTTTTTCTGGTTGTGCAATAAAGTGTTCTCTATCTATCTATAATGAAAAACGGTCCAACGCGAACAGATTTCTCTGCTTACGACAAACTGGAGGTGAGTAAACTTCAATTAATCGAAATAATGGTAGCGATGGACAAATAGGAAGAAGGAGAGGGCAATAAGTTGCGTAATCAGTGCGAAAAAGAAAGGATGCAGTGCAAGTCCCTAGCGTAAATTTTATTGATGGTCCGAAAACGCTAGATTGAGAAAAAACTTCTGGGGCCTTATTCTAGATCGGTTGAAAATTCCCTCAACATTTTCTGCCCTCATTCCACGTTATTTTTCCTTTAGCCCTCTCTGTCTATCGTCTACTGCTTTAATAACAATGATATTGCCGGCTTTTCGTTTGTGAGCTCGTGGGTTCGAAGGTATTCGTGTTTGTTTTCTAACCAATGACTTCGCTTTCTAAGCTACGTAAACTTTTAAAGCTTTCGTGACAATACTACTAGCTACAGCTATAATTTTTATTATCCAGCGCCCCCCTATCCCCCCCCCCCTCTATTATCAAGCTCACCTTTGGACATGCTATTTCTTATGACGTAACGTCTTAAAAATCTATTTAGATGCCAAAAATTCCACCCATGTCGGGATTCGAACTCGCGACCTCTGGCCATCCGTGCCAGCGCTCTTTCCAACGGAGCTAATTTACGACCCACCGGCATCAGTTAAATTTTGAACCCCTTTACAATATTTTCTGTATTATGTACAGGCAGCGACATCTGACTTAACGTTTTGTTTAATGTTTCGTGTGAAATGAAGTATAATAATAATATTTACCTACTTTGTAGACTTTTAGTCCAGATTTACTTACGGGTGTTGTTATATCGGAAAAGTCCGACCAGGTTTCGCTCCGATTCGCAGAGCTTAATCATGGTGAGCAGAGACGGAGCTCGCGTCGTCGGTTGCTCGTCTCACACTGCGGGCAAGTGCGCGGCGCGCCCGCGCCGAGATAGGTGGGGCGGGTGCCGTCACTGGCTGCGGGGGATTCCCGCCGGCTTGCGCCGCAGCGCCTGCTGCTTTCCCGTCGTCAATGTCACTAGGCATGATGGCACAGACACAGCTCACGACATCTTCGTTCTTGCTGTGTCGATTTCGATATTCACTATCACTGCACTTTCGTAGAACCGGTTTCCCAGTTCCCGTAGTGTGAGACGAGCAACCGACGACGCGAGCTCCGTCTCTGCTCACCATGATTAAGCTCTGCGAATCGGAGCGAAACCTGGTCGGACTTTCGCGATATAACAGCACCCGTAAGTACATCCGGACTAAAAGTCTACAATGTGTTGTGCTTACGAAAGTCTTAGTTCAAAAAGTTACCTACTTAGTGAAATTCTACCCAACGTAGAAATTCGTCGAAGAACCAAGGTCGAAGACGTTGGTAAGCGGATCACAGAGTTAAAGTGCACTTGGCTAGAAGGGAAGATGGCCGGTGGACCAGGGCATAATCGGAGTGGTCGCCAAGGGAGGGAAGGAGGTTGGTAGGAAGACCACCGACACGATGGTCAGACGACATCGTGAGGGTTGCGGGTCAGAGATGGATCAGATTAGTAGAGGACCGTGAGGAATGGCGCAATAAAAAGGAGGCCTATGCCCAGCAGTGGGTTGATGTGGGCTGATTATAGATAGATAAATAGTAAAATTCTCAGTTCAGTAACAGGCCCTAAAACTCACCAACGCTTTACTTTGGACTGAAGTCCGAGGCTATCGATATCCACTGAGCCACCACAGTACCCGTTAAGCTTTACGGATTTTTTAAAGATCCGAGTAGGTAACCTAACTCTTAAACTTCCCGAGTTTGAATAGGAGTGGATTTTTCACTGTCCGGCGTAATTGATGAAATTTAGAAAAGTTATTTTTCACTTTCTCGCTGCACAGCGGAAATACGTACCGTCGGCTCCCGCTAGATGAGTGTTTCCGAGTTTCGGACACCAAATAGTGCTAGAAAATCGTTTCTAGATTCCAGAACTGCAAGGTTTTCACTGGAAACGTTTTGCCTTGGTGAGATATGTGACAGTGTAAAAAAAAATTATTAATCATACACATTTGTATCAATTATGAGTTTTGGAACCGATTTTAACTAAAAAGAAATGGATATGTTCTGCAAAAAAAACAAAGTAAATTTTGATAATTTTGTGTTCTTAGCAATTTTATCGAAAACGGCCAGGTTTGGTCGAATCTGTAATGACCTAAGAGCTCAGTAAATATAGCGATCCGAGAACCCGAGAGTTGACTTGACATTTTGTTTGCTGATCCGTGACGTCACTAATTTCTGTGCGACGCCAGCGTTTTGGCAGCTTATTTTATAAGTGTATTTAATTTCTGTGCGACGCCAGCATTTTGGCGGCTTATTTTATAAGTGTATCTTTTGTCCTAAATACACGATAGATACAAATTATCACTTTCTGTTATTAAACACCAACAAAAATCTGATTTATTTTTCAGAAACTGGCCAAATAGCCTCGTAGGTGGTAAGGACCTTTGGAAATGGATTGGGGATCAATTCAAAACATCTATACTGTAGGTTGTCACCATATGCTATAAAACGTATGGCCGCCACATAAGAGCGCCACCATAAATGTCATACTACTGTGGGGTCGGGCAGCATACATTGAGACGATCTTTGTGTTGCAGAAAATAGCGCTCAGATTCATCTATAAGCTAGGTAGTAGAGATTCGTTAAGAGTTTTCTGTAAAGAAACAAACATCCTGACAGTTGCTAGCCAGGAAATCTATGAAAATATTATGTATTTCAGGAAAAAATTTAAGTAACTTGAAACCTGCAGGTAGCCAACATAATGTAAATGCTAGAAATAAGCATAAACTTTTGATCCTAAGATTTAGGCTGGCAAAGTTTAATACATTCTTCATGGGGCATTGCATGCGTTTTTTATAGTAAAATCCCTGAAGATATATCAAGTTTGACTGAAACGCGGTTCAAGAAATGTGTAAAGTACACTTTGTGTCAAAAAGGCTACTATAATATTTATTAATTAGATGACAATGACGTCTGGAATTAAAGCATGTAAAATTCATGAGTTGTGTAAAAAATATGTAAACTCTGTTAATTAAGGACTTTGAAAAGACTAAGTTTAGCGTTTTTTAAACCATTTTTTCTTCAAAATTATCTAGTATTTGAAATGGACACCTAGTTTGACTTGTAACGTTTGTTAAACCGCAGTTTCTGCGCTACTTTGAATAAAACATTTTCATTTTCGCAAGCTTTCGTGGCCTAGCGGAACCAAGTGATTGGAAACAATCACTTGGGTTAAGCAACAATAGATGCGGTCAGGTACTAGATGGGTGACCGTCCCGTGTCTACCGCTTGTGGCATTTTTTCCGAGCGCTTCCGTGCTTCGCAAGGCACGCTAAGCCGTTGGTGCCGGCTGTCATGTAATGGCAGTCGTTAAACCATGTCGGAGGCCTTATAGGCGGCTTGATAACTTCGTACAGTAAGGCCCGCCACTGTCTTCCTCAACCAACCCGCACTTGGCCCCCGTGGTGGAGTATGGCCTAACCTTCCTGCGATATAGGAAGAGACCCGTGCCCCAACAGTGCGGACATATAAAGGGTTGATATCGATTCGCAGTCTTTGAGCAGGGAACAATCCAAGACAAGTCTGTCTGGATTGAGTATATTCCAAGACTCACAAGTCAGTGAAGCAGGTACAAAGTAGAGACGACATACAACATGTCATATTACAATATTAATCATGCTTAAGCAAAGCATACAGGGCGCAATACGCGAGATTAAAATCCCCCGAATTTATGTTTTCCATTTAGCTCGTAATAAATTTCGGTAAAGCCGCAAAATGCGCTTAAATTATGCAGAAGAACACGCTTCATAGTTTGAAGTATTTATAGAAATATGAACAAGTAAAATACTAATTATTATTAGCCCGCCAAGCAGTATATCTATGAAAACATTATGTCAGGAAAAATTACTGAAATTGTAGATGTGGCCACATACAGTTTTAAAGTTACCGATACTTTGAATTGATATTTACACTTCGAATTGGTGCTCATTAGGGGAGGGCTATTTCCAGCAATGGACTACATAATATAGCCTGAAGAATAAGAAATACTAAAAATAAACATAAGTTCCCAAGATTTAGGCTGGCAAATGTTAATAATTATTCTTTGTTTATGTTTTTTTAATAAAATCCCTGAAGATATATTAAACTTCCCTAAAACGTGATGCAAAAAATGTACTTATACTTGTGCCAAAGGGGCTACTCATACAATGTATGAGTTCTCTGTTTTATAAGCATTATGTAAACTCTTTTAATTAACAATTTTGAAAAGACTAAGCTTCGAATTTTTTTCAAGAATTATCTAGATTTTGAAATGGACACCTAGTTTAACTTGTAATGGTTATTCACCTGCGGTTTCTGTGCTACTTTGCAGGAAGTTACCATACTCTACCACGGGGGACAAATTCGGGTTGGTGGAGGATTGTAAGACAGTGACGGGCCTTACAGTCAGAAGTTAACAGACCGCCCATAAGACCTCTGACATGGCTTAACGACTGCCATTACATGACAGCCGGCACCAAGGAATTAATGCGAAGCACGGAAGCGCTGTGAAAAAATGTGTAGCGGTTGTCAAGTGTGCCCCTCTATTTACTTAATGTTATTTATTTGCTGAAATTCACATACGAATAAAGTGCGGTCATGATTTTGTCATGGTTTGTTGTTTTAATTAAAATTCACATACAAGACCGATCCCAATACAATTTATTTAATGAGTAGGTATTTCAAATATCGCTGTTGTATTGCAAATGCTAATTATGAATGTGTTCGGCCATTTTTATGCAGCAAAGAAATAATGAACAGACATCATTAAAATATATACAACTAGTTTTAGCCCTTTAACAGATTAAAGCATTAAAAAGTTAAAATTACTTTGCTGAATTCCGCCAAAAATCCCACAAGCACCATGCGGTTAGCTAATGCACCACCCTCCCTCCCACTTTTTCAAGCAGAAGCAAGACACGAACACACCACCACCAACACACCACCACCACACTTGCTCCCAAATGCAAGTGACTTGCATTTGCATTTGTCACTTGCATTTGGGAGCCTGAGGTTGCCTCGTGTTACAGGCGAAACGCGTCGCGTGTTTTCTCACACAAGTATTGGTGTTGGTGGTGGTGTGTTCGTGTCTTGCTTCTGCTTGAAAAAGTGGGAGGGAGGGCGGTGCATTAGCTAACCGCATGGTGCTTGTGGAATTTTTGGCGGAATTCAGCAAAGTAATTTTAACTTTTTAATGCTATTATGGATTTCCGCTAAGTAACGTCTGATTCTATACAACCTTTAACTGATAATTCCACAGGAAAGAATTACTGGTACCGAGGAGTTTTCAATTAAAACGATTTTAATCTGACGGGAACAGTGGAAATACTCCGTTCCCGATACTTATAGTGCAGCCCTCGTATATCAAGTGTCCTGCATCTCAATTCAGATTTTTGTACGCCAAGTTTCATGTAAATCCGTTGGATAGGTTGTTGACGTCACTATCGGTAATCGATGCAATGGTATTATAATACTTAAGGTTTGAACTTAATTACTGGAATGCTAGATAGTGTGGAGGCAGCTATATTTGATATTTTTGACAATTTTTTTTTTAATTTTATTTATATATGTTTTTTTGGTTTAATGACGATCGGTTGATTATTTGTCGCGTAACGTAACAAACAAACGAAAATTCACATTTATAATAATTTTTTCACATTTAAATTTGAATTAGGTATATTTGTGATGTACCTGCTAATATATGTGTCATGATTTTGCATGATATAACTATTTTTATACGTAAGTATGATCAAACAAAGTAGGCAAGTTCATAATGATAGTTGCATCAGCCACCATGTCATTGAAAAATTATTGATTGTGGGTATGTACACATTAAATTGACGCGCAAAAACATATTAAAATCCAGCTAATCCAAGGTTAGCTGGAAGAGAATACTCATTAGTATTAAGCTCGCCTTTGTACAAATATTCGATGAGCACCAACTACCCGTCTCAATTTCTCCTTCAGCAATCTTTCCGATTTAAGGTTGCCTGGAAGAAATTGCTATCAGCAATAAGGCCGCCAATTGTACCTCTTCTTTTGTAACTGTTGTCTCTGTAATTATTTTCTGGTGTGCACAATAAAGAATATTCTTATCTTATCTTAAATATGCTTATTGTGCAATTAAGAATTTTCTAATCTAATCTAAAAATATTGAATGGTTACGTTATCAACCCTTATATGTCCCCACTGCTGGGGCACGGGTCTCTTCCTACATCGCAGGAAGGTTAGGCCATACTCCACCACGGGGGCCAAGTCCGGGTTGGTGGAGGATTGTAAGACAGTGGCGGGCCTTACTGTCAGAAGTTATCAAGCCGCCCATAAGGCCTCTGACATGGCTTAACGACTGCCATTATATGACAGCCGGCACCAACGGCTTAGCGTACCTTGCGAAGCACTTGAATGGTATTTTTAAAAAAGACAAGGGATTGGGGTTTGAAAGTGGCTTCACGTCACGCGCTAGCGGCGGGGAGCCATTGCGTTCCCAAATACGTGGCTGATCGGATCTCCTGAACAAACTTCATATTATATGTATATTTAAGTACCTATGTATTAAAATACTCGTGTCTTTGTAGTATTGCCAAATCTCCCCCCCCTACTTTTAATATTTTGCATAATCAGCCAGTGTCACTGCTGGAGGCAGGCCTCTCCCAAGACACGCCACTGAGCCCGATCTTCGTCTCTTCTATTCCAGCTATAACCATCTTCTTCTTCTTCAGGCTATATTAGTCCACTGCTGGACATAGCCCTCCCCTAATGAGCGCCATAGCGCAAGGTTGTGCCATCATTGGGGGGTAGTGCCCATAATCCCCACGCTGGGCATGCGGGCTGGGGATCGCAGTTTGGTGGAATTGTACTGCAGGGGGCGCTGCTGCCCACCCCCCGGTTTATGTCCCTTAGTCGCCTTTTACGACACCCGCGGGAAGAATTTGGGTTCGTGCTATTCTTTAGGCCGACACCACACAGCTATAACCGTAGTAAAATGTTATTCCAGATGTACAACCCACGCGTTTAGTCCAATCCTCCAATCCATATTTGTCCACTGCTAGCCAAAGCCCTTTCCCGTGGCACGCCATCTGCCTTTAAACGATACTGCCAAGAATCTGTATGATGTGTTTAGTTTCATTATCCAATTATTGTGTTTTTTTTTTTTTTTAGTAGTAGAGAGGAATAACGTCGACCTATCAATCGGGAGGTCGTGGGTTAAAATCCCGACATATACAACTGTTACATAAGCTAGCTAAAATACCATGTACCGATCGCTCGTAGCCCTGGCTGCCTGAGTGATCTTAAACGATCACGAAGGTTAAGAAACACAGGGCGCTTTCAATGTTTGACCATCTATGATTTACGCTATAGGCATTTTTTCGAGCAGTTCCGTGTTTCCCAAGGTACGCTAAGCAGTTGGTGCTGGTGGCCGTCAATAGATGGCAGTCGTTAAGCCGAACAAGAGGCCTTAGGGCAGCTTAAACAATTCTGACAGTAAGACCAGCCACTAGTCTTGCAAGCCTCCATCAATCCGGACTTGGCGGTGGGGACATAATGGGTTGATGATGACGTACTAAAGGCTTCCACTCTGGCATCTCTTACCCGGGCAAGAACGTTCGAAGATCGTCCCACCATCTCCGCTTCTGATATATCCGTCGCGTGGAACACAATATAAGAAAAACCTTAGTAGTAAATCGATCGCCGCCCTCTACCTTTATCACGGAACAGATATACCAACCCTCTCTCGATCGTAAAGTCGTTACATTTTCCATAAGTGGCCCATAGATATGCACACTCACTTATGCCGATTTGCCGACGACTTCAAGTGTTTTACGTCGCAACGGAGCGAATTAGATCACCCAGTCACGACTCTGGCTGACGGGGGCTTCCTGACTGAACTGCCCCAGTTTGGAACCTTTGCATCAAGGCCCTTGCTGAAAATCAGTGTTGTGGGTGCAAACCCTTAGCTTTTTTCCGCTGCATCGACAAACTTTGTAGCGTTGGAATTTATGTTTATTTCATTCATTTGTGGTTCATCTTTTCTTCTGCTTTTGTGTTATTCCTGCTTTCTTTTCTGTATTTTCCTCTTCTTGTTAAATTTGGTATGTCTATGTGGCGTTAAATAAATGTTTTTTTTTTCTTCTTCTTCATTTACTCGTCGATATCAACCTTAGTATGTCTCCACTGATGGGGCACCGGTCTCTTCTTGTTTTCTTTCGGCAGCGTTAAGTTACTGTGACCACGGCAACTTAACGCTGCCGAAACGTCGGGAAATAAGGTAATTGCGGATAATTGGCCATGCTACTTATTTTTGATATACGTTTTTTATAAATAATTTCGACAGTATGGACCATTTCAAGAAACCAATTTCGTTAATTTTAAAAACCTGTTTAGAGGCTAAGAATTCCACCCATGCCGGGACTCGAACCCGCGACCTCTGGCTAACCGTGCCAGAGGTCTTAATTTCTTTAATTTTAATAATTATTTCTATTTTTATTTTTTTTTCAAAAATTTTGCGTTGTGTGACGTTATCAGAGCACGAAGAGATAGCCTTTTCCTATATAAAAAAAACAAATTTCATTAACATCAGTTGATTACACAGAACAATTAACGTTGATTTGGTCGTGATTTGGTCGGCTCACAGAACAATGGTCGGCTAACCGTGTATTCTGTGGTCATTATTTTCTCTGTGATCACAGAGAAAATAATCCACAGACTCCATAAATAATCACACGTTGACATTTCGTTCTTTTTTGTAAAGCAAAGGTTCAATACTCAAACTGCCTTTGCTGGCGTCATATAAAAATCATTTTAGGTCAAAGCTTTTTATTTAATATCTTTAAAATATGGAATTATTTACAAATTTGTTAAATAGAAATGTACGGAAAACAAAATTCTCGAAATGGTTTTGAGATTTCCGTTCATATTAAAAAATGTAGCATGGATAATTTTATGGTTTGAGTCGGATTTTATGTATTGTATTGAGTATTGAATGGATCCAATTCAGCATAAAGTTGCAACCGAGAGATAAGTTACAATGCTGATGTTACTGATGTAGAGGTCCATAATATGATGATAATACATTGACGACCTATTTGGGGCAGCGGTATCGCATCTGCCTACCATGCGAGAGATCCCGGGTTCGATACCCGGCTGGGACAAAATAAACCCCAGGTCTTGGATGTTTACATGTTTGTGATGTCGCTGTTTCTGGTTCCCATCACACAGGGTATCCTAGTGTGGGGCCAGAAGAAATGTATGTGCCTGTATGTAAATGTTATTGTTATTTATTTTACTCTTTAAAAATGACATATTTTAATGACTTAACCGTCCCAAAATATCAGTTAAATTGAAAGAACAAAGGAGTTGTTTGGTACTGATTAAGTAACTCTTTACAGGGCCGTGTCCTTCTTCTAGAGTAGAGGGTATGGACTTAAACAAAAAATATGGACCTTTGTAGACCCTTTAGGGCACGAGACATTAAAAAATATAGAAAGCCTTTATAAGCCTCGTCGTCGTCGTCAGGCTATATTAGTCCACTGCTGGACATAGCCCTCCCTTATAGAGCTTTTATAAGCCTATGCTACTTTAATTGTAATTTAATTGCAAATGTAGTTAATGGTGTAATTTTATAAATAAATACTTTTGCATAAATAAAAAAATAATAAACTTTTAACCTGACTATCAAACTAACCAAACATTCTGGGGAAGATCACCATCAATCCCAGTAGACAGTGCGCTTACGATAGTGGAACTGATGAAGTGAAAGGGAAGAGGATGATTATCTACAAATATGTACATTGCTGGCCTTGCTTTGAGACTAATTGTGGGGTGCTGCGAGAGCGATGGAATGTTGACAAAGTTCTGTCGACGGTCACCACTATAAAGAAGTACGTGATCGTGAAATTTCCCGCCAGGCAGATCGTGTGCCTAAGGACGGCTGATTCGATTGTTGATCGTCGGTCTTTATATTTATCGTATGTCAAGTGAAACTTTGCTTGCGCGATGCAGGAATGTTGTTGTTTATAGTGCGCGCGCAAAGTTGACATGTGCTCGCCACAGACGTCTAGTTTAAATTGTAACATTAATTATTCTTATAGTATTCCTATAAATCTCAAACATTATCTACATTTTGAAATGGACACCCAGTTTACCTTGTAACGTTCAATAATTCACAGTTTCTGTATCAAATACCTTTATTTCATTCGATAAATAAGTTTCACCAGAGGTTTTTGCTTTGACCCACGACTGAACTCCCCTCCGTGCGTCCCTGGCGAGCGAAAAGAGAATCGTCCCGCCCTCGCCATATCGGATTGCGACGCAAATCAGTCGAAATTAATTTTCGCAAGGAAAACATGCGGTCCTCATCTGCCACCTCCTTTGTCAGCGCGTCTTATTCTTTCCGTCGTCCCTTCGCTGGATTAGGTTATACCTACTAGCGTTTCCTTTTCTTCTCGAGATTGATCGCCTTTTGTAGGTGAGGAATTAGATTCATGAGGCGCGGAGATGGATTTGTTTGTCTTACATTCCTCAGTATCCTTTTAACGATCAAAGAAAACATTTAGTTTGTGTTCTGAACTGAAATCTTTTTTGAACTCAAACTTTAAAGCGTAACCGGAGCGGACTTTTATGTCACAAAATGAGAGATTGGAAATGTATTTTTGTGGTCAAATATGTCTCTTAAGTTTCTTTAGTACACAATATTGAGGAAACCTGAGTGTCTGAGCTGCTCAATACCCTCTTAAACTAATATAAAATTTTTAAATGTAAACTTAAATTTAAACTGTACTTAAATATGACAATCCACGGTGGGCACGCGAAGTAAACTTAGAGATGGCCTGTAGCAATAAATAATGAAATGAAATGAAATGAAATGAAATGAAATGAAATGAAATGAAAAGGTTTATTCAAAGTTCAAAGTAGCACAGAAACTGCGGCTTAATGAACGTTACAATTCAAACTAGGTGTCCATTTCAAAATCTAGATCATTTAGGAGAAAAAATGGACAAAAAAACTCCTAACTTAGTCTTTTCAAAAGTCCTTAATTAACATAGTTTACATAATTATTTTGAACATAGAACTCATACATTGTACTGGCTTTCATTCCAGACCTCATTGTCATCTAAATAATCCTTTATGTTATAGTAGCCCTTTTGGCACAAAGTGTGCTTAACATATTTTTTGAACCGCGATTCAGGCAAGCTTAATATATCTTCAGGGATTTTATTATAGAAGCGTATACAATGCCCCATGAAGGATGTATTAACCTTTGCCAGCCTAAATAGTGGGAACAAAAGTTTATGTTTATTTCTAGTATTTACATTGTGTTGGCTACCTAAAGTTTTAAAGTTACTGATATTTTTCCTAACGTACATAATGTTTTCATATATATACTGACTGGCAACTGTCAGGATGTTAGTTTCTTTAAAGAAATCTCTTAACGAATCTCTACTACCCAGCCTATAAATGAATCTGATCGCTCTCTTCTGCAAGACGAAGATGGTCTCAATGTCTGCTGCCCGTCCCCACAGTAGTATGCCATAGGACATAAGACTATGGAAGTAACTAAAATAAACAAGCCTAGCAGTTGCGACGTCAGTTAGTTCCCTAATTCTTTTGACTGCATATGCTGCTGAACTAAGCCTATTTGCTAATTTTTCTACATGAGGACCCCATTGAAGCTTTGCATCAATTGTGATACCTAGGAATACAGTTTCATTCACAAGGTCTAATTTGTCATTCCCCAGTAAAACATTGCTGTCTACCGTTTTGACATTTGGAAGAGTGAACTTTATACATTTCGTCTTTTTTGAATTTAACAATAAGTTATTAGAAGTAAACCAATTCAGTACCCGAGAGAGAGCATTATTTGTACTGTTAAGGTCATTTTCTTGTCTCTTAATTTTAAAAATAAGAGACGTGTCATCTGCAAATAATACTATCTCTGACATATTTTGAACCATGAACGGCAAATCATTTACATATACGAGGAAGAGTAAAAACCTGTTCCATGTAATGGGACGTTTATGCTACATAAAACAAAGTGCGTCTGTTGAATCACGTGATAAATAAGTAAAATAATAGACACAAAAGTTAAGACACAATAGAAACTATCTATGTTATCTTAATATTTAAGCTGTTTAGTTATGAAGGTAACACTTAAGTGTTGTTATTAAAATGTTATTTATTACATAAATGTCGTCGTCGTCAGGTTATACTAGTCCAATGCTGGACATAGCCCTCCCCTAAAGAGCGCCACGTTGTGCTATCATAGAGGGGAATGCCCATAAGCTCCATTACTTATGTGCTATTTATTAATAATAAAAACTTTTAACTTTAACTTTCCTTCACGGATAGCGATTGGTATTGCTTGCTACTATAACTTAAGTACTATATGTACTATATTCAGAAGTATGTTTATATATATATATATATATATATATATATATATATATATATATGTATATATTATATGTATATATATACTAGATATTTATGTCCCTTTATCTTATTAGGTATGTAAGTAGACACTGGTTTATGTTGTATGTATATTAGTAAGTAGATGTTATTGCTTAATACAATTGAGATAGCTGTGTAATTATTGTTTGTACTTTACTTGCCTTTTCCCGCTGTCTGTATAAAAATATAAACATGATGGCTGGCTGGAAGAAATTTCTATAGAAATAAGTCCGCCTTTGCTCATAATATAAGTTAACCCTGTTACTTAAGTGCTTTACTTTGTATATTTTGTGCAATAAAGTGTAACAAACAAACAAACTTCGCATATGTACATAATTTATAAAAAAAAGTCATTACTACAATGCCCGCACTGTGAAACGAACCTGAGTCTCACGCTTTCCGAGTCCATTGCTCTCCCAACTGGGCTGCTGCCGGTCTCACATCGTGAGGAAACCTGAATTTCTGAGATGTTCAAATACCACAGCGCTTGAAATTGCTAATCCGCGGTGGGCACGCGTGGTATTTAAGCCCATACTCTCTCTCAGAGAGAAGGCCTGTGCCCTGCAGTGAAGCTTATATAGGCAGCAAAAAAAATGTAATATTGCGCTTTATCGTAATAATCCTACAGTATTCTTCTGTTGAAAAACATGATACATTAAATAACACACACAAAAAAATGTGCAGATACAATACACAATCACATCTCATTTTATTTTACTATAATATTATTAATATTATAAAGGCGAAAGTTTGTGAGTGTTTATGTTTGTTATTTCTTCACGGCTGGAGTGATTTTAATAAAATTTGGTGAGAAGTTAGCTGACACCCTGGTTTAACACCAACACATAGTTTTACTGCGGGAAAATGTCTTATTTCCGTGGGAAAATCGATAAACCGCGGGTAGCACCGCGGGGCGCAGTTAGTACAAACTAAAAACAAACCCGATACAAAATTGACTCGCAGGTTTTGTCATTGCAGTTTTTGGATTGCAGTTACTGTTAAATTGTGTGATAGAAACTCTAGTTCCACGGCGAAGTTGAGTTCAATTGTTTGTTCGGATCCCAGAGTTGAGGACGCAAGTTCTACTAGCACTCGCCCGGTTTAAATTTTTACATTGTACATTGAGAGAACGTTGTTGGTAACAATAAAAAGGACACGCGCATTTGAGGGTTCCGTAGAGCGAGGATATTTTTGAATGCTTTACAGCGTGCTTATTTGCTTGCGTGTATCCTTTTTGTATGCTTTAATTTACAGCGTCAAACTGACAAATTTGCCAGTTATGCAGTTTGGTAAAGACCAACTTTTGGATATTTGGATATCTTCCTCAAAGTACTCAAAGTAATCTTCAATCACCCAATAAATCAACAACTTTATCGAAGTAATTTTTTCGTACTTCCTTTTAAGTTGGTCACATTATATAATCGCAATTAATGAACTTAACAGTATTTACATATTTATATGTAGATATTTCACTATTTAGACTACTAATAAAGAACGAAACTAAACCTAAAACCTATTTTCTAATTGAAATAAAATAATTGAGCCAGATCGCTGTCGGGCGGCAGAGTACCAAGAAGGCTGGCGGCACTGCCTCGCTGTACGGCGAGGCTTACTTAACCTTTAGCTGGTTGGCTATTTAGTCGGTAATATGGAAAACGTACTTAACCGAGATTGTTTTCTTTCATTTTTATTATATGTGCAACCGACCTCAATTGTTTCACGTTTCTACTATCTAATCTAACAATACTTGGCGCTTAAAAGCTTAATATTTCGCAAACGGATCCCTAAATAAAAATCTAAGCGTTTTTCTACGCCTACAATATTTTTAATTGACCAATACAACGATCCTGCAAAAAACTGCAGGCAGATGCTGGATGCGGCAAACTGAAGACTATGACGCTCATTAGGGGAGCGCTATGTCCATCAGTGGACTAATAATATGTCGTCAGGCTATATTAGTAGTCTTCAGCTTGCCGCATCCAGCATAATTATGCCTGCAGTGTTTCGCAGATCGTCATCGCACCTAGTCAGAGGGCGTCCTACACTATGTTTGCCGAGTCGCGGTCACCACTCAAGGACACGTTTTCTCCAACGGTTGTCGGTTTTTCGCGAGATATGGCCAGCCCACTGCCACTTCAGCTTGCTGATTCTCTGAGCTATGTCGATAACTTTGGTTCTCTGTCGGATGCATTCGTTACAAATCCTATCCTTCAGAAAAACTCCGAGCATAGGCAATATCCTATTTATATCTACCTATATTTAGCGCACATCAACCCACTGCTGGGCATAGATCTCCTTTTTGCGCCATTCCTCACGGTCTAATCTGATCAATTTCTGACCCGCAACCCTCACGATGTCTATGATAGCCTGATGATGAATCCAACGACATCTCTCTACATTTTTTTTGAGACCACGAACTATTAAAAGCAGGGAAGGACACCAGCTCGCTGGACTGACGATCTGAGATAGATTGCTGGCAGCAGATGGATGAGGATGGCCAAGAATAGAAAAATCACAGGCTGATTGATTGTGAATCGAACCCGCGAGCCTCCGAATGTAAGGCCGGCTCTTTACAGCTCCGCCACCACCGCTTAGCTGGGAAGCATAATTTCAAGTCGCTTATCTGTAGGTAGTTTACTTCGCATTACGTTCCTGTACGTGAAATTTGTAAATTTTCTCCCACATTCCGTCCGTACGGTGCCGGAACACATAAATACTTCAGTATTGTTTGTGACAGTGATTTATTTGAGCCAACGCCGCTTTCGACGTAACAGCCTTCGCGATTTTGTACAAGCCCGAAAATTAATTAATGTGTTCTCGCTTAGCGAACGAAAACACCGTGAGTGTTCACATACCTTAGCATTTGTACGGTGAATTAAAAAGAAAGAAACAAAGTCAGAAAGAGATAGAAAGAGAGAGAGAGAGAAAGAAAGATATATTTTACTTGACGACACCATATATCAAATCACACTACACAATGCAAGTAAAAGAAAACAAAATATCAAACGAATAGCGGGTAATGGAAAAACATATAAATGACACAAAAACAAACAATACATAGTTATTTTAATACGTAATAATGAAATATGAGAGTATTGAGTCCCCAAAAAGGGCCCGACTCACCACATTGAAGCGCTCGTGACCTAGTCGAACCGAGTGATTGGAATCAATCACTTGATTTAAGCAACAACAGCCGCGGCAAGGTGCAGGATTGGTGACCGTCCCGTAACTACCGCTAGTGGCATTTTCCCGAGCGCTTCCGTGCTTCGCAAGGCACGTTAAGCCATTGGTGCCGGCTGTGATGTAATGGCAGCCGTTAAGCCACGTCAGAGGCCTTATGGGCAACTTGATAACTTTTGACAGTAAGACCTGCCACCGTCTTACAATCGTCCACCAACCCGGACTTGGCCCCCGAGGTGGAGAAAGGCCTAACCTTCCTGCGATGCAGGAAAGGACCCGTGCCCCATGTAGTGGGGACATGCAAGTGTTGAAATCGATGTGCCAATTGATTTAAAATAGGGGCCCTTTTTATTAGACAAAAGACCATATTTACTTACGTACTGTGCCGAGGATATGTGTAGTGAAAGTAATGAGTATGTATTTATTTTTAAGGTGTCTATGTATATAATTATTTAAATATATGTACATTATATCGTAGGTAATTATAAGTAATTATATTCTCGCACTCCCTTGCTGTTTGTTATCAATATATTTTCGATTTAATTATTTATGTACATGCACCACGTGCCGACTATATTCTTCATGCAATCCACTCCATCCGAAGGTTGTCTGGAAGAGATCGCTCTTAGCGATAAGACCGCCAATTGTATAACATTACTTCTATTTAAGAATCATGGTTGTAATATTTTTCTAGTTGTGCAATAAAGTGTTCTCTATCTATCTATCTAAGTATGTACCTACCATAAATTGATATAAAATGAATTACGGTGATCACGTGTGGTAATTAAGCTCACACTCTCTATCTTTTTCTCTCTTTTCCTTTTATTACTTGGTCGCCTATTACTCGTTAACTTATAAGGCCTACATAGTCGTGATAGTTTTTTAGTTATTCTTTACTTGGACATCCATATTTATCTAATTCATGTTTATATTTTGTATAACTTCTTTTATTTTATTTAGAAATGTCTATCGCCCTTTCATCATCATCATCATCAGCCCACCGCTGCCCACTGCTGGGTATAGGCCTTTTCCCCATTATGCCAAGCCTCACGGTCTCTCGCCATTCTCATCCAAGGACCCTCCACTGACTCTGCCACATCGTCTGACCATCGGGCCGCTGGTCTGCCCACCGACCGCTTTCCCGATCTCGGCCGCCACTCTGTGACTGCTCTGGTCCACCTGCCGTCTTCCCGCCTTGCCAAGTGCCCCATTATCGCCCATTATTGGTTTTTAATTTTCTTTTTTCTCTGTTCCTTTGTAATGCAAACTTTGTGTATCTGTTAATGCACTTTTTCATGTGCCGTGCTCTTGGAAGACTGTCTTCCGAAACCACGGTACTGTAAAAAAATTAAAAATAAACGAGTAAAATCCGTGTAAACCAGTTTTTGTTATGTCTAGTGCTCGTGTTAACCTTAGAAAATACTACTGTTATGTTACGGTTTTAGTATTAGCCGTTGAATTAATTATTAATCTCTCTCTCTCTCCCTCTCTTTCTCTCCCTCTCTCTTTTAAGATCCTTTTTTCCACTGCAACTACTATGCGCAGGCGGTGCCTGTGTGATTTACACTCGTGTGTCTAATAAATCAGTTTTAAGCGGCAGAAGGCGTATTAATTCAAACTTTTTTCCAACACATTGCCTCCTTAATTTTTGTGCCCTAACGTTTTTTTAAATTATTTTTTAGTCTACCGTTTTGACAGCGTAGTAAAGTAAATGTGTATATGCATGCCCATTTTCAACTAATCGTTTTTGAGCTAAGCCGCGGACAGACAGACTGTGAACAAACATGTCCAACTCTATGGATTCCTTGTTGACTATGGAACCCTAAAATGGGTTTTCTGCACCCACAATATTTTTAAAAGATAAATCCCAATCCCATATAGTGGTGTAGACGAAAAAAATATATAGCCTTAACTTAGGTGTAAGATTTTATTACCGTTTTCTCTGTTTCTAGTGATCTGCCGAGCGAGCCCCTTTTTTATCCTTTCCCCTTTACTTCACCTTTTCCCCCTCCTTGTCATTGGCCATTCTCTGCCACTCCTGCGGTCGTCCCGCCATCTCCGCCTTGGTAAGCCACGTTTACGGTATCCACCGGGTGGGACCCAATCAGTGGCAAGTTTTGCCGATCTGTTTGGGCCCATACGACTTACTTGAGTCCCTCATATCAATCCTTTGTACGTCCCCACTGCTGGCACACGGGTCTCTTCCTGCATTGCTAGAAGGCTAGGCCATACTCCACCATGGGGTCTAAGTCCGGGTCGATGGAGGATTATAAGACAGTGACGAGCCGTGCTGTCACAAGTTATCAAGCCGCCCATAAGGCCTCTGATATGGCTTAACGACTGGGTTTACATGACAGCTAGCACCACTCTGGTGAAGCACGGAAGCGCTCAAAAAAATGCCACTAGCGGTAGTCACAGGATGGTGACCCATCCAGCACCTGACTGCGCCCCTGACGCGTGCTGTGTGCCCCTTACGGAGCTAAAACACTGAGTACACTAGCTGTTGGAAGCTAAGCGGCGACGCGAGCCTGCGTTTCGGAGAACAGAAATACACAATTACGTGGCTCGAGTATTTTAGTACAGCGAAATAAACGTTGCGATCTCAGACGTTGTCATTCGCATTTGATGTTGCTAGAGAAGGCCTTTGGAATTTGTTATTTAGCGTGCCGTCGCTCAGAGGTATACTATGACAATTTGGTGTGCTTCTTAATTACTCTCGATGCTAATACATCGTTAGGGATCCTATGTAACAGTCAGTCTAAACTAAACTAAATAACTAACTAATAAATAAATAAATAACTGAATAATTATGAACATATTACACAGATCTCGTTAGCCCTATACTAAGTACAACTAAATGACTTGTGTTATAGGTGGTAACTCGATGAAAATTAAATAAATTTAATAAATTTAATGGATAACTTGGATGTTATCTATGTATTAAATTTATCGTCGAGTCTGTAAAGAATTGCAACGTTGGAGTTTTTTACTGTAGTTGGGAATCTTGGTGATCACATTTTACACCCGTTTAATATAAAACTTATCAACATTAGATTCAGACACCCAAGATACTGTCTCTCACAACAAAAAATGATGGGTAAAATCACTGGCAAAAGACGCGTAGGCCGAGGAAAAAAACAGGTTGAGAAACTAACGGGAGTAGAGCGGAATCACAAGTCCTGCAGAGCTCTTCCGCCTTGCGAGAGCTTGACCTAATTACGTTTCACCTAATAAAATAATATTTGCAATTTTGTAGCTCATAAAAGTCCCACTGCTGGGCACATGCCTTCTCTCAGAGAGAGAGTATGGGCTTACCGCGCGTGGGCTTTAACCGCGCGTGCCCACCGCGATTGGCAATTCCATGCGCTGAGGTATTTGTACACCTCGGACACTCAGGTTTCCTTCACAGTTAGCAAGTGGTATTGCTGCAATATCTTCACAAATGTACATAATAGTATTTTCTAAGTTTAACACGAGCACTAGACACAATAAAAACTGTTTTTATACGGATTTTACTTTACATTTTTTAGAATTTTCCGACGTTTCGGCACATTTTCAGGTGCCGTGGTCTCGGATGACTGAGGTGGTAGGCGTCTTTTTGAAAGCATTAACGGTTAGTTTACTACCCTTGGCAAAAAATACAAAAGTTAGTTATGAAGTTACGTCCCAAAATAGGCAAACCAATTATTTTATATAAAGTCAACAATGTGGATTATAAGTAATTGAAGTTAAAATTAAATTTATAAACCAATTATTTTGCGTAAACTTAAACATATTGATTATTAATTAATTGAAATTAGAATTAACTCTACAGTCACACTTCTAGCAAGGGGGTCTCATGCTCATAACTAAAAAAATGAAGTATGTGGTAATGCCCGCACTGGGAAAGTGACTGTAGGTCGCTCGCTTCAGAGTCCATTGTTCTATCCACTGGGCTACCATCGCTTTTTTACCATAACATAACATTTAACATTACAGAACATTATGTTAAGTGTTATGTTATGTCACACTAGGACACCCTGTGTCGTAGGAACCAGAAGCAACGACATGACATGCAAACATCCAAGATCTGGGGTTTTTTTGGTTCCCAGCCGGGATTCGAACCCGGGGCCTCTTGCATGGTAGGTAGATGCGCTACGGCTACGCCACAGGAGTCCTCAATCATAACCATCATAATAAGAGTAGATTAGAACTCTTTATTGTACACACCAGCTAATAAAATACACATATCTTACATATTTAATCCATCACTATTTTTACCATATCCATTTTACCAATTTTGCCATTATGCTATCATAATTCGATATGAACCCTTAGTATGTCCCCACTGCTGACGCACATGTCACTTCCTGTACGCAGGAAAGTTAGGTCATACTCCACCACGGGAGCCAAGTCCGAACGGTGGCGGATTGTAAGACAGTGGTGGGCCTTACTGTAAGAAGTTATCAAGCCGCCCATAAGGCTTCTGACGTGGCTTGACGACTGCCTTTACGTGACAACCGGCACCAACAGCTTGACGTGCCTTGCGAAGCACTTGTAACGGTGCAAACCTCTTTACACCATTTTTATTTATTTTTTCTATCATTTTCAAATATTTTAATTACATCACACATTTTTCGATTTCCCTCATTTTTCATGATTACTACTTTACCCTTCGACCAGCCCCTCTAGCATGACCACCAAAACACGATATGATAAAGCGATTTATCATGTTGAACTGTCAAAAAACAGTTTAATCCTTCATTAAAATTTAAATATGGCGGTTATATCCAACGTTTTTTAAATATGGCGGTTATATCCAACGTTTTTTAAATATGGCTAAAGCGGTTATATCCAAAGTTTTTTGACAGTTCAACATGATAAATCGCTTTATCATATCGTGTTTTGGTGGTCATGCTAGAGGGGCATATCTGACTATTTTACCTGCTTATTCGCTTTTATCCAGTTTTTCTGTTTTATTATACTACTAATCTACAAATAAAACAACACCTGAAGTCGTTCCAGTTCTTATTATTTGTACAGGATATACAGCATTTCACACTGAAGCGCTCGTATATTATGCCACGCTATGATATTAACACAATTTAAATTACAATTTGGTTGCTAAATTAATTCAAGCTCATTGCAAAACGCACAGTGTTTCCTATTACGTTCTCAAAATTATTTTTTCGAAATATGTTTCACCAGCAAATGATACTTCGAAGGATAAATTGTTCGACGCCTTTTTTATCCGCTGCTCGGTGCCTCGTCACTTCGAAAACGTTTTGCCGATACCTTGTTACTTCGAAAAATTTTACACCGGTGCGTTATATAAACGATGCTTGTTTTTTCGTTGCTTCAAAAAAGTTTTACCGAGAGTTTTACATGCAGTAACAAGATATTATGATGTTGAAAATTTAAGGGTGACATCCTTGGAGATTTTTACTTCTGTGTTTTGCGTTATTGTGATTGGATTGTACCTAAATGCCTTTACAGCTTTGAAGACATAGTTATTTTGGTGAAAGAGACTATGCATACCATAAAAAAATCTTTTTTAATAATGAATAGATAATAATGGTTTCATAAGGCATCGAACTTACAGCAGTAGTTGGTGCATAAACATTCGATAAAATTAACCACCGCATAAAAAAAACATCGCAGTAAAGTTTTCGATGTAGCGAGGCATCGAACCAACAAGCAGTCTGTTTATAAACATTCGATAAAATTAACCGTCGAAAGCATCGCAGTAAACTTTTCGATGTAACGAGGTACCGAACTCACAGCAGTCGGTGCATAAACATTCGATTGAATAAGGCGTCGCTCAATTAATCCTTCGAAGTACCTATCATTCGCTGGTGAAGCGTATTTCGAACAAAGAATATTCATTTGCTGGTGAAGCATATTTCGAACAAAGAATTTTCGGAATGAATTAGGGAACCCGTTACAAACACCTATACTAATAAATGACGCAAATTGTAAATTACCCTCACCACGCAGCTCGGGTTCCAGGTGAAATCTGTCGGTACGTTAGCCTAAACCCTAAACACCTAACTATGGTATCGGAAAACGATTAAATATAAATCAAAAGTGGACCGGGTACGGCAGCTCAATTTATGACCAAAACTTGCTGGGCTAATGATTGCTTAATGTGAAACGGTGTTTAACGCTTTGATGAGGTATGTTAGAGCGTTCGGTTAAGTGTTTGGGAACTAATACTGATAAAGATGATTTATTTGCCAATAGAAACAAATTTATTAGACTACCAATGTAGAGACTAGCATGGGAAAAGGGATGTGGCATTGGTTCGGACATGTGGAGATAATGAAGAACGAAAGATGGACGAAATAAATTTATCAAGCGAATGTATAGGTCGCTAATGTTTGATTCGCTCGTAGCCCAGTCTGCTTGAGTGATCTAAACTAAACGATCACGAAGGTTAAGCAACATAGGGCGCGTTCAGTGCATGGATGGGTGACCGTCTATGACTAACGCTAGTGGCATTTTTCCGAGTTTGATTTTTCCATTTTTTGTAGTTCCGTGCTTCGCAAGCACGCTAAGCAGTTGGTGCCGGCTGCCGACGATTGATGGCAGTAGTTATGCCAAGTCAGAGGCCTTAGGGCGGCTTGAATACTTCTGACAGTAAAACCAGCCACTAGTCTTGGAAGCCTCCACCAATCCGGTCTTGGCCCCCGCTGTGGAGTATGGCCTATACCTTCCTCAGGGAAGAGACCGTGCCCTTCGGTGGGGGACATATTGGGTTATGAATGTATAGGTATCAAAGGGCCTGTAAAGGACGTCACAGGCGGGCATACTTCGACTAATTAATTAGGAGATGCATTCAATGAATCGATGGACACTTAACAGGATCATAGCCTGGTAAATGTTTAAATTAAGTAATAATAACTGTTTTTAAAAACCTATTTAGAGGCTAAAAATTCCACCCATGCCGGGATTCGAACCCACGACGTCCGGCTATCCGTGCCAGCGCTCTTTCCAAGTGAGCTAATCGGCGACTCACCGGCATCAATGAAATTTCGAACCTCTTTACAATATTCTCTGTATTACGTACAAGTAGCGACATCTAGCTGAAGTAATTTGCATCACTTGCAGCCCCTTTTTAAGCCTCCAAATACGTTTTTAAAATTGTCCTAAGCACGGGTCAGTGCATTAAAAATAATATAATAACTGTTTTTGTTTCTTTACAGGTAAGTTCAAAATATATCACCGAATCTTGGTAAGTTAAAACAAAATCATAACCAATAACGTATTCTTCTTAGCGTGTCGATGGCAAGCCATCGTGGTGAAAGGATTTGCAAATCAGCGTATAGGACTCCCTGGTTGTTACTCAGGGTGCGCCAGACGTACGGGCTCAGTGAGATAGTTAGTTAGACCTGAGATTTCCGCACTTAGCCTCTTAATTGGGCCATTGTACGTAGCAAGCGCTGAGGTACGTTAACACTTCAGACACTAGGGTTTCCTTACAATGTTTTCCTTCACCGTCGGCGAGTGGTATTGCTACTATAATTTCACAAATGTACATAACTTAGAAAACAAAGTCATTGGGACATGCCGGGGTTTGAACCCATGACCTCCCGATTGAAAGGCCGGCCGGCGTTCTACACCGCTCCGCTACCACCGCCCTGGGCTTAGTGAGTACGTTATTCAGGGAGGCTCCTTTCATGCACCACTTAAGCAGTACATAGAATCTACATTCAACTTTTTAAAGTACCTCTCTAACACTGGAGATTGGGAGTCAGAATCAGAATAGTTTATTCATGGACATACTCGTAGTGTTGGAATCTAAACCAACATTAATATTTAATTTTTAATGTGGCAACACTGTGATTTTTTTCTACCTTCTTGTCTTCGACGATATTACAAGCGCACACGCATATTTTGCCTTTTATTTTTATTATAATTAAATACAGAAAAACAGACCCTAAAGCCGGTGTTAATTCACATAGGTAAAACATGGATTCTTGAGGTAAAAAAATGTTAAATATAGGTGTGACAGGGCGCTATGGCGCTCATTAGGGGAGGGCTATTTCCAGCAGTGGACTAATATAGCCTGAAGAAGAAGAAGAAAAATAATAATTATGTCAAAAAGAACATCCACGTTCATTTGTACATTGTAGCTTGATGCTGCAAAAAGCAAATATGCCAAGCTCTACCGCCAACAGTTAAGCTTCAGTCAATCAGTTAAGTCTTTGATTGATCAAATTGGTACGTTTAATTAATACTCAATAGTAAATTAAGTGAATGATCCTTGTTGGGATGATTTACAGTGGTTAGTTCCCTATTAGCATTTGGTTGAGTGAAACTCCGATTAGCCGTATTGTAAGGCCCGCCAGCTGATTTTTAGAGGACATTAAGTAGACTTTTGAATTACAGCTCATAATTTAATTCTAATATGTATTTGTTTCTTGGTACGTGTGTATGTGTGTATTTATTTGTGTATGTATGTCTCAAGATAAGGAACTTTTTGTAAAACATGATTGTGTAAAGATGTAGCGCAGATATGTCGTCCAAAATATTTTGTTTGTTTGTTTGAGTATATTATGTGTATAGTATTTTCTAAGGTTAACACGAGCAGAGCCCAGCGCTCTGGTAGATCTGCAGTCAGCGAGCATACACTTAGCGGTACCAACCACTTTATACATTTCGATAAAGTTAATGTTCTAGCCCGAGAAGACCGTTTCTTCCCTAGAATGATACGTGAGGCAATAGAGATCCGCCGGCATCCAAATTTTAATAGAGATCGTGGTTGGAACATACCGGTAGCATGGGAACCAGTGCTTAAGTGCATGAGACCCCCTTGCTAGCAGTGTGACTGTAGACTAAATAATAAAAATAAATTTAATTTCAATTAATAATCAGTATCTTTAAGTTCATATAAAGTAATTAGTTTATAAATTTAATTTTAACTTCAATTACTAATAATCAATATTGTTGACTTTATATAAAAAATAATTGGTTTGTCTATTTTGGAACGTAACTTCATAATTAACTTTTGTAATTTTTGCCGAGGGTAGTAAACTAACCGTTAATGATTTCTAAAAGACACCTGTCACCTCAGTCATACGGGACCACGGCACCTGAAAAAGTGCCGAAACGTTGGAAAATTGTAAAAAAATGTAATAAACGAGCATAAATCCGTATAAAAACAGTTTTAATTATATTATGTGTATTTATTTGTGTAATTTGTGTATGTACGCCTTAAGATAAAGAACTTTATTTGTACTCGTAAAACATGAATGTGTAAAGATTTAGTGCAGATATGTCATCCCACATTGTCTGTTTGTTCGTTCGTGTATTTGTGTATGTATCAAGATAAAGAAGTATTTTTGTAAAATGATGACTGTAAATATATATATATATCGATATCGATGGTGCAGATATATCGTCCTAATTTTTTTGTAAACAAATACTTTTCTCGAAAAAACATATTTGTATGTCAATTACTTAAAATTATAAAATTAAATATCTACTAAACGATGTTATTAAGTGTAGTGAAAATTTCTAATAAAGCATAAAAAATTTAAAAAACCAAGCCATAAAATGAATCAGTTAATGAAATAAAATATTATTTCTATTCATACTTTGCAGTGGATTTTTGCTTAATAATTGTATGTTTTGTCATAACTTTTTAACCAATCATTCGATGAGAAACAAACATTAAAAGCTCTTCATCAACTTTCAAATTATATTTTTTTTCCAGTGCTGAAAATTGTTTTCGATTCACATCACATACTCTGTAGTAAGACTTTTTAGATGGTTATAGATTAAAAGATTACAAGGATTATCTCTAATTTATTTTGAGGAACACTTTTATGGGTTTCGTAGGTACTTATTACGCTGACTGTGTAACCGAATGTTTCGGGTTCGATCCCCGGCCAAGTCCAACTAGGAAACGAACTTTTCTAGTTCGTCTCGGGTCTTGGAAGTAATCCATGTATTTATTGTATTAAATCTATCGTCGAGTTAGCACCTATAACACAAGTCATTTAGTTGTACTTATTAAAGGGCTAGCGAGATCTGTGTAATATGTCCATGAATATTTATTTATTATTTTTAGGTACATTCTCAACACTCGTAAGTTTCAAACCAGATTAGGCCACTATACCCGAGTGAGTTTACATACTTCAATGACTCTCTATGGGTCCCGAATAAAGGGCTGTACACGTTGTTGAAGATATTTGCTTTGGGCGGCAGTAGTTCAGTAACTCCTTCGATTTGTGACCATTCAGATTTGGATATCGTTCGGGTCGTTAGACATCGGATTAACTCGATGATCTGTGATGAATTTTGTGCCTTAACCTCAAATCTACTGAGGAGTAATTGGAAGGGTAATCCAGAAAAGGATCATTGAAATAAAAGCTCCTTAGATTGGCATTCTTCGTCGTATAACGGAATTCCAGAAGTAAACTAGGCTAAGAAAAAGATTCGTAAATTATATTTGGGAGTACAATAATAAGGTTGGGCGCATGCTGAGACGCAGGCGACGCAGCACAGCGCAGCGCAGGGCAGCGCAGATTTTGTGAAGCATGGAACGTCATTGAGCTACGTACGCTGCGGCGCAGGCACGTGCGACGCAGACATGTGTCTGCCCTGCTCTTCGTCTCGTCACAGATTTATGTGCGAAGCGTGCACGGCGAGGCGTGCTTAGTAAAAAAATTGTTGCAATGACAGAACATTTAATTGAATTAGTGCGCTGTGAACCTTGTTTGTATGGTATAAATCATCCAGACTATTAAAAAAAGGCATTGAAAGAGTTATTATGGGTGAGAATTGCTAAAGAATGGAGCGAATAGTTGCGTCGCAGCATACGGTGGGGGCCTATGTCTGCCTCAACTGCGCTGCCCTGTACTGAACTGTGCTGCGTGGCCTACGTCTCAGCATGCGCCCAGCCTAATACGTTTGTTTGTCAGGCATTATTGCACCGAAAAAACAAAAGAAAACATACATAACAGGTAAATGTTCATGTACAAACGCAGGTTTGTTTCAAACGAAATATGTCTGTCAATCACAAATGAAACTCGATTAGTAAAAAAACGTAAAGGCAAAGCACTCTACTATGAGAAACGTCTCATTTTCCGGCGACAGCACGTAAATTGAGACGCGAAATGTGTCATTTTCGCTAAACCAGGTGGAAAACTGGTTAGCTTCTCCTTTCGACGGCGCAAAAAAGGTCGCGAGCTAAATGTGCCCTTCGCAATGTACAGTAGACATCAAAGGAGCTCTTTTTCGCTCCCGGGCAAGGTGATGCCTGCGGCCTGATTATGTAACTTCTCACGCATACATCTTTGTGGTAGCCTGGATCAAAATGCTTTTACTAATAAGGCCGCCAATTGATAACAGGGGGAAATGTAACGATACTTCTTTATTGTAGCTGTCCGTCACCGTCTAGGCAGAGTTTAAATTATTTGGTGAATTTATATCGTACGATATGATCAAGTTCTGATTTCGAAATGAAGTGTCATATTAGTTCCGATATTTCCACAGAGGATATTTCTATTACACGAATATATCCGATTCTATCCGATAGTAGCCGAGGTATGTTCTAAAAGCTAACAGACTATACGTTTAGTTTAGGTTTCAGTGGCGAAACCGCGGCTAGGCTAGGGTTTCGACAAAAAAAGATAATAATAAAGATATAAGTATTGCTAAATTACCATTTTAATAAGTAGGTAGATCGTTACAGAATACTATTCTTCTGTTACTGTAATTTCTGTGTACAATAAAGAATAATCTACCTATCTATCTGTGTGCAAAAACGGAATGTTTACGTAGCTCTGCCGCATAGATATCAGGCGTAATATACAAGGTGTCTCATTCAAATCGGTCAGTATGGGAAAGTCTGAAACTATAAGACATACGAAGATTTGTTCTGAGGAACCATGTCATCGATTTTAATAACAAGAAAAACTGCATTCATACAATTAAAAAAACATCTGTACTCTGTTCGGGAATCGAACCCGGTTGTTTTGAAAAAAAAAACCTATACTATTTATATTTAGATATCGATTGTGTAGGTCTTAAGCAGTAAATGTCTGTATGAAACATTTTTTCTAAAATGAATAAAATGCATTGTTTTCATACAAAATGCAATCGTATGATCGATACCTAAACGTGTTGAATATTGTATTGAAAAAGTTGGCGGTCACTTCGAGCACCTGTTAAAATAAATGAAAGTATGTGAAAACAATGCATTTTATTCATTTAAGACATCATGTTTCATACAGACATTTACTGCTTAAGACCTACATAATCCATATCTAAGTAGAAATTGTATAGGTTTTTTTTTCAAAACAACCGGGTTCGATTCCCGAACAGAGTACAGATGTTTTTTAAAATGTATGAGTGCAGTTTTTCTTGTTATTAAAATCGATGACATGGTTTCTCAGAACAGATCTTCGTATGTGTTATAGTTTCAGACTTTTCCATACTGACCGATTTGAATGAGACACCCTGTATATCACATATAGTGAATACCACATTTCAGCGGATATCTAATGCACGGCAGTTATATTGAGATAGATAAATGTACGACAAAGTTCAGTAGTAGTTGTTTCAGTCCTCCCTTCCTTCCTTAGTCCTTTAACTCCTAGCGGAGCATAGGACCACAGATTTCCACTTCTGACGGTGGTTCGCGGCAGCTTCCAATTCAGGGCAGCTAGTGATCTTTTCCAGGTGGTCGTTGGCCGCCCCCTCTTTCGGCTGCCCAATGGGGTATAAGATAAGATAAGAATATTCTTTATTGTATACCGGAACAATAGTTACAAAAACGGCAGATACAAAAGATCAAATACAATTGGCGGCCTTATTGCTAAAAGCAATTTCTTCCAGGCAACCTCAAATTGGAGAATGGGGTTATACGTAAGTTCTTGTCTGGTGAGGCATCTCTTGTTGCGGCGTAGTGTATATCCTATCCAGCGTCATTTCCTATCCCAGTAGTGGTAGTAAATTTGGATTTAACTGCTATTAAATTTACTGCTCAATTTCGTATTTTCTGCGAACAATTGCTGCAAAAATAACTTTCTGCGGACACAAATAAAATACTCGCTGACCAGAACCTCACTCTTTGCTGAGTGTTTCAATGTTACCTATTTATTATGCATGTGAATAAAAATGTTATTTAAAAATTGACTAAGAACCTCACTGCCGATCATTACCTGCTAATCGGGACCAACCGAGGTACTTTGCAATGACTTAAATAAGTGAATAAGAAGCGCTCATAGTCTAGTCCAACCGAGTGATTGGAATCAATCACTTGAGTTGGGTGGGTGACCATCCCGTGACTACTGCTAGTGGCATTTTACCGAGCGCTTCCGTGCTTCGCAAGGCACGCTAAGGCGTTGGTGCCGGCTGTCATGTAATGACAGTCGTTAAGCCATGTCAGAGGTCTTATGGGCGGCTTGATAACTTCTGGCAGTAAGGCCCGCCTGTCTTACAATCTTCCACCAAGCCGCACATGGCCCCCGTTGTGGACTATGGCCTAACTTTCCTGCGATGCAGAAAGAGTCCCGTGCCTCAGCAGTAGGGACATACAAAGCGTTGATATCACAATAAGTGAACTTTGACACCAACTGCTTAGTAGTTAATACGCGGCAATAGTTTTGTTGGTATTTTTTTTATTTTTATCTTTATTTTATTTGCTTATTTTATTTTCAGTTGCGATGATGCCCATGACACTTGCGCTAACACGACGAATCGATTAAGACCTTATTTGTCAAAATCTGACCAATGGTTCAGGAGTTATGAGGGAACATAGAATCTGACATACATTCATGCATACATACAAACACACACGAACCCACCCTCACACACACACACACACACACACATACGATCCAAACACATTACCCTTTCCGTGGGCTCTGCTACAAAAACTAATGCCTTCTTAGAAACTGTTATCGTACAAAGACTGATAATTGTTTCCGCTTCGGAAAACCGTTACGAAAGACCAGTTACGACTCAAAGGTTCTAGTTGGATTTATCGAGTAGCTGTTACAAGGAATTACTTGGGATCGAACCCGGACTACTATGATTGATAGTCGCAGTCCACAGAAGCGCACAGTCCGTCGAACAATCGATTCGAAACCGTTTTCCAGGCGGCCAAGCAGGCAAGGTCATCGCGCCTTTAAAAATATCGTTGCCAGAGCGAGAAACTATCATAAAACCGTCCATTTCTATCCGCGGCCGATCCCGCAAATAAAAACTGGGCACTTTAGCGTAAAAATAATAAAGATAATCTTTCACAAAAGCGCCCGCCTGTCCGTCTGTCATTCGGTTGGGGGATAGATCAACATGGCCGGCGGAAATGACGTAAGAGCGGACAGAGATGTAGTGGCGCCGGAGAGGCGTTACTTTGGTCGCGAAAAATATATTTTACTTAATTTACTATGAAAGGCGACTGACTCGCAGTCGTTTGCGAATATATTTTCATTACTTTGATACGTCTAACCACTCATTGTATGCAATGATGTTAGTCAAGTGGCCGCTGGGATGTTGATAATTAAGGGTGACTTTCGGCACATTTCTGGACAAGTTTGCATCTACGTAATGAGATGATTTATACTGCCAGTCCAGTGGCACCTTAACTTAAGCTAAATGGGTGAAGGGACCATTCAAACGCTGCAGCTTGTTACATAGTTTTTAGAATAGGCTAGCCCAGCACCTACATCTTAATCAGCGTAGACCACAGGAACGACAAAATTAAAACACACGGAGCCAATCAAGGCGCGGGTTTCCTCACGACTCCTTCACCGTTAGCCTGTGGTATCGCTTCAGACTTTGAAAATAAACATAGTTATAGGTTCACAGGTACATGGCAGTCGTTAAGCAATGTCAGAGGCCTTATCGGCCCCTTGATAACGTCTAACAATAAGGCCCGCCACTGTCTTACAACCCTCCACTAATCTGGACTTAACCCCCGTGGTCGAGTAAGGGTAGCCTTTATTTGATGCAAGAAGAGACCCGTGCCTCAGCCGTTGATATCATAGGGACACGCCCGCACTGTCAATCGTACAGCGGTAGCCTAGTTGGTAGAACATTGGACTCGGAAGCGAAAGACTCAGGATTGACGTATCAAAATATCGTAGTAATCCACACGGCACGTCATTGGCAACCCGTATAAGACCTCGGCGTCAAAGGGCGCCCATTCACTTCCCGTTTCCGAGTGATTGCACAAACCGAATTAGGCCGGATTCGTTGCTGTTGATGTTAATACCCGGTTTTGCTTCAGCAGCCCTCAATGAAGGTCGCCCGGATTTCGGGTTAAACTAAGCTGTAATGTATAGCCGTAATGTATACATTACGTTCATCCACTTCCGTGCTCTTAAGGGAATTCCGACAGTCGAAAGAGAATGGCTTGAAAATATTGGTAAATTCTTTACTGTTTCCGGGATTGTGGGAACGTATTGATTTCATGTTTAACTAGATCAAATTAAGGGCGACCTGTACTGTGTATGAATTGTAGTATCACACAAAAATGTAATCATTATCAACCCATTATGTCCCCACTGAGAGGTACGGGTCTCTTCCCTGAGGAATATAATATAGGCTATACTTCACCACGGGGGCCAAGTCCGGATTGGTGGAGGCTTGCAAGACTAGTGGCTAATTTTACTGTCAGAAGTTTTCAAGCCACTCTAGGCCTCTGATTTGGCTTAACTGTCGACGGCAGCCGGCACCAACTGCTTAACGTGCCATGCAAAGCACGGAACCGTTCGGAAAAATGCCACTAGCGGTAGTCATAGATAGTTTACCCATCCATGCACTGAACGCGCCCGTTGCTGGTTAACCTCCGTGATCGTTTAAGATTACTCAGAAAGCCGGGGCTACAGGCGATTCTACGAAAAAAAATGTAATGTATTATATTCTTTTTAATGCACTAACCCGTGCTAAGGACAATTTTAAAAACCTATTTAGAAGCTAAAAATTCCACCCATGCCGGGACTCGAACCCGCAACCTCTGACTAACCGTGCCAGCGCTCTCCTAACTGAGCTAATGAGCGACTCACCGGCATCAGTGAAATTTTGAACCTCTTTACAATACTCGCTGTATTACGTACAGGCAGCGACATCTGGCTGAAGTAATTAGCATTACTAATCTTGCAGCGCCGAGTACCTACTTTTCAGTTAGGTTTTAACATCGGAATGATATCGCTGTACCCACATGATTATATACTTTATAATGCACTAACCCGTGCTTAGGACAATTTGAAAAACCTATGCGTGCTAAGGACCTCTGGCTGACCATGCCAGCCTCTAAATAGGTGTTTTAAAAATTTTATGTAATTATAATAATAGTAACTGCCACACAACACAATAACTTGTCCTGCGCCTTGACTATGGAGTTTCACGAATACATCTTTGTGAAAAAATGAAATATCTACTAGACTTTGTCGTACAATTATGTGGCTTGATATCACTGTCACGTATCAGAAATCCACTGAAGTGCGGCACCCACTATGTGTGATACATATAACAGTCTGTTAGCTTTTAGAATATACCTCGGCTACTATCGGATAGAATCGGATATATTCGTGTAATAGAAATATCGGAACTAATATGAACTAATAATTACATAACTTTTCAAAATATTGGAGAAAAATTCTATAAAGAGCAGGTCCTACGACCTTGCAATTGTGTGCTTTCGGCGAAAACCAAAGCCTACTCTAAAGCCAGAGGTATATTCTAAAGTGTAACAGATTGTGCGCCTCTACGAAAATATTACGCTTGCGCACACAGAGTGCTTAGTGCCAGTTTTTTAACTACTCGATCGCGTTAACGTAAACTCATATTTCTATGGCATCGAGGAAGCGCCACCTAGCGACACGTATGGAAATTAAAATTACTGAGTGCGAGTTGTAATGGTTTACGTTGAGAAGTGTACACGTATACCAGCCAAAATACGAATAAACGCGAGTGCCAGTTGTACTGTGTCAGCGTTTTCCCAGTTCGAACGGTTAACTTACTCATACTCACTACTGAATGCTCGATTAACGCGGTAGTACAGTTATACGATTGGATCTGTCAAACTCGCACTAAGCACTCAGATTTATACGTGAAAAGTTACACAATCAAGGCGCTGGTTCCAAACTAGAATACCCTGAGGTAAAGACAAGGACATCCAAAACATGGAAATACAAATAACAAAGTTATGCATAATTAAAAAATGATATAACAATGACAGCAAAATAGGTAAAGCTCTAAAAATATTTGAGTATACTCATCTTGGCCCGCCACTGTCTTACAATCCTCCCCCAACCCGGACTTGGGCCCCGTGGTGGAGTATGGCCAAACCTTCCTGCGATGCAGGATTCCACGGGTTCTAACAGTGGGGACATACAAGGCGATATCGATACTTACATGCAACAGGCGTGCGTGTATGCAACGACTGATAAATGTTGACGAAGCGAAAGAGATCTGTCAGGAACGTAGGAAGCAGCTCTTTAGATTGACTTTCTTCATCATACAACATAATCCGAGATAAGGAGATAAGGATATTCTTTATTGTAGGCACCCAGAGTATATAAAACATGTAAATATACAAAGTGGCTCCATTTTACGGACTTATCTAGCAGATCTTCTATCTATGTCGGTAAATAAAAACATCTTCTTCTTCTTCTTCAGGCTTCATTAGTCCACTGCTGGACATAGCCCTCCCCTAATGAGCGCAAGGTTGTGCCATCATTGGGGGGTAATGCCCATAATCCCCACGCTGGGCATGCGGGTTGGGAATCGCAGTTTGGTAGAATTGTACTGCAGGGAGCGCTGCTGCCCACCCCCCGGTTTGTATCCCTTAGTCGCCTTTTACGACACCCGCGGGAAGAATTTGGGTTGGTGTTATTCTCTAGGCCGACACCACACAGCCACATAAAAACATACTTATTATTTATAAAACACTCTGGCTACCCGTGCCAGCGCTCTTTCCAACTGAGCTAATGGGCGACCCACCGGCATCACTGAAATTTGGAACCTCTTTACAATATTCTCTGTATTACGTAATTTTTAGCCTCTAAATAGGTTTTTAAAAAATTGTCCTTAGCACGGGTTAGTGCATTGAAAATATATATATATATTGGCCTTTTTGCATCTACTTATTGAGATGATTTATACAGCGTCCAGTGGTATCTTCACTCACACTATAGATGGGTGATTGATGGGACCACTCCGGCGCTGTAGTGCCTGGGACATGGTTTTATAGATGGTGTAGGCTTGCCCAGCACCTATACCATCCTGACAGCTTAGTCGGCTTAGCCCACAGGAAAGACTAGTCAATACGTGCGGAGCCAACCAAGCCGCGGGTTTCCTCACGATGTTTTTCCTTCACCGTTAGCGTGTGGTATTGCGACTACAAATTCGCAAATGTACGTAACTTTGAAATTAAACAAAGTCATTGGTACATGCCCGCACTCGGGATCGAACCTGGGGCTCTCGCTTGCCAGTCCATGGTTCTACCCACTGAGCTACCAACGCTTTTTGAAAATAAATACAAGCTAGCGTTATTTAACTTATTTTATAACTTGTACGGACAACATGATTGTATATAGGTATAAATAACTATATATACGTATTCTATCATACATTTTATTAGCATTGCCTATTGATTTGCGATACAAAAACAAAGTTATATTGCAAACGAGTTTAGTCGCTATTATTTATTTAAATAAATACATACGAGTACATGCGCCTTATCACCGCACCTGTTGGCGGGCGTAGTGAAAGTTTTGTGTCGGCCAGCTGCAAAAAACTAAAAGTGACTACCCACAATAATCGACTGTCCTCGCCACTTCAGTCTACCCGAGACCACGGCAATTTAATACACAATTAAATACATAAACGTTGTAAAACTTACAGTTTCTTTGAAATCGAACTAGTAATTTTTGCACTACACTCGACAAAAAAGAGAATAATCCAAGTACTCTAAAGTTAAGGTTTACTCAAGCAATGTTCGTCGTAGTAGGTTGTCGTAATGACAGATTACACCGATCTGAGGTCCCAATGCATGGCAAAGGTCAGTGACATGTAAATTCTAAGACACGTTAAGCCCTTGGTGCCGGCTGTCACGTAATGGCAGTCGTTAAGCCAAGTCAGAGACCTTATGGGCGGCTTGACAACTTCTGACAGTAAGGCTCGCCACGGTCTTACAATCCTCCACCAACCCGGAGTTTACCGCCTTGGTGGAGTATGGCCTAACATCCATGCGATGCAGGAAGAGACCCGTGCCCCAGGAGTGGGGTCATACAAGGGTTGATATCGATGTGAATTCCGGCCCCGAAAAGGCGAACTTACGGTTGTAACTTCGTAAGTTTGGAACGAACGTACGAAGTTTAAATCCGCTTAAACGATTATTGTTACCATGGAAACGCCATAAATAAAGATATTAGAGCTTGAACAAATGTTACGGTAACAATAAAATGTAACATAACATAACATTTACATACTGGCACATACATTGCTTCTGGCCCCACACTAGGATACACTGTGTCGTGGGAACCAGAAACAACGACATCACAAACATCCAAGACCTGGGGTTTTTTTTTGTCCCCAGCCGGGATTCGAATCCGGGACCTCTTGCATGGTAGGCAGACGCGCTACCGCTACGCCACAGAGGTCGTCGTGATACCACGTGATATCAAGTTTCCTAAATGTCTCAATTCAGATGTTCGTCTATCTGTTTGCTAAGTTTCATGTAACCCCGTTCAGCCGTTATTGAGTAACAAACAAGCAAACATCTTTACAAATTTTTACATTTACAATACTGAGTAGGATTGAAAAATATAAAAATATGCACTAGTCCCACAGTTGGTACATATAAGAAGCAGTTGAAAGAGCACTATTTATCTCTATCATAACTTTGAGCTATATATAATTATGATTTACTATGTATTTTATTTATGTTTACAGGTATTTAGTCTATGTAATGTATTATTTCTGGTTAAGTTATTGTTAAGGGTTTTTGCAGTCTATGTAGTTTATTTTGTACACACACTCGTTTCTTTGTTCTGTCTTTTATTATTTGTCTGCATTATTATAATATCGTGGTACATTGTGTTATGTGTATTGTATCTTTGTGGCTGCAAATAAATCTCTCTCTCTCTCTCTCTTACTGCTGCTCTGACTCTCCAAGGTTTGCTGGAAGAAATTTCTTACAGAGATAAGCCCACCTTTGTACATGTTATTTCTTATGTAATGTCCTATCTAATGATTTGTGTGCAATAAAGTATAATAGATAGGATTTCTATAGTAAATAATAATTGGGAATAATAATAAGGGGACTGTCTGATAGGATCTTTTTGACGGACACTTACAAATGTTGGTTAAAGTATCAAATAATCTGGGTGCTATTGGGCCTTCTAACCCTACTTTAGCATACACTTAAGTAGTTCTGCTAATACAATACAAAAATACAAAAATACAAAAATCTTTATTTACGTAAACTGCTTAATTTAACGGTACATAGTATCTGGAGCCACCTTTTAAGCATGTATAATGCCTGTACCAGGTGACACCGCACTTCCATAGCTTAAGAAAATCTTAGTTTAATTTGATTTTTTTTTTCTTATTTTAAAGATTACTTTATTACTATTAAGAGAAAAATATAAAAAAAAGATTAAAGTATAAAACTCAGCCATGTGTTTTTATTGTTTAGGTATATTATAATCGTATGTGTGTGTGTGTGTGGATATGTCTGTGTGTGTGTAAGTCAGGGTGTGTCCGTGTGTGTGTTTGATTAATATAATATTATTATTTATTATTCTGCTGAATAATTAGTTCTAGAACATACTTTAAATTTGCCTGCGCCTGCTATGGAGTAGTCTGAAATAGAAAGTCGGGCTCGAGTCCCGGCATGGGTGGAATTTTTGGCCTCTAAATAGGTTTTTAAAGTCTGAAATGGCAGTGGGCTGGCCACAACTCGCGAAGAACCGACAACCGTTGGAGCAAACGTGTCCTTGAGTGGAGATTGCGACTCGGCAAACGTAGTGTAGGACGCCCTCCGACTAGGTGGGACGACGATCTGCGAAAAACTGCCGGCAGATGCTGGATGCGGCGAGCTGAAGACAGGGCGCTATGGCGCTCATTAGGGGAGGGCTATGTCCAGCAGCGGACAAGGATAGCCTGATGATGATGATGAAAGTCTGAAATAAAGTTTTACTATTGTAGACTTTTAGTCCGGATTTACTTACGGGTGTTGTTATATCGGAAAAGTCCGACCAGGTTTCGCTCCGATTCGCAGAGCTTAATCATGGTGAGCAGAGATGGAGCTCGCGTCGTCGGTTGCTCGTCTCACACTGACGACGACGATTAAGCTCTGCGAATCGGAGCGAAACCTGGTCGGACTTTTCCGATATAACAACACCCGTAAGTAAATCCGGACTAAAAGTCTACAATGTGTTGTACTTACGAAAGTTTTAGTTCAAAAAAAGTTTTACTATTATTATCATTGAAACGCTCGTGGCCTAACGGAACCGATTAATTGGAATCAATGACTTGAGATAACAAACAACAGGCGCGGTCAGGTACTGGATGGGTGGCCATCCCGTGACTACTGCTAGTGGCATTTTTCCGAGCGCTTCCGTGCTTTGCAAGGCACGCTAAGCCATTGGTGCCGACTGTAATGTAATGGCCGTCGCTGAGCCATGTCAGAGGCCTTATGGGCGGCTTATTCACTTTTAACAGTTAGGCCCGCCACTGTCTTACAATCCTCCACCAACCCGGACTGGACCCCCGTGGTGGAGTATGGCCTAACCTTCCTGCGATGCAGAAAGAGACCCGTACCCCAGCAATGGAAACATAAAAAGGGTTGATATCATTATAAATATTAACATTATTAAATATCTTTACAGTAACATTCTGTAACAGCTTCCTTGTAGTATTCAATGTTCAGATACTTTTTACTCGCTCCAAAAACCGCCGGACCAATTTCGATTTGGCTACAACTTTCCTTAGCTACGTAGTTTAAATTAATTTTAACTGTGCGCCGAAAGCAATTCCGCGAACTTGTAAGCACTGAAATTTGAGTACAACCTTCGTAACTGTTAGAGAATTTACTTTGAGAATCTACGGGTCTATAAGCGAAAAGGATTGTGTAAGAATCGCGGTGCATAATATTTACATGACACGCACCCCCTACCCAGTACCATTACCGGTTATTTCGGGCACTGACTGAAAATCAGCGCTGAGGGCTCACTCCCTCAGCACAATGCTGAGTCAGCTGCCTTTTGTGGCAATTTAGACACACTACAGGCGAAACCTATGTCTTTCTTTTTTTGTTTCGTTTATTCCTAAAAACCTATTTAGAGGCTAAAAATTCCACCCACACTGGGACTCGAACCCGCGACCTCTGGCTAACCGTGCCAGCGCTCTCCCAACTGAGCCAATGGATGACTCAGCGGAATCAGTGAAATTTCGAACCTCTTTACTAATTTGCATCACTTTCAGCCTTGAGTACCTTACTTTGCAGTTAGGTTTTACATCGGAATGATATCGCTGTACCCATATGATTATATTCTTTTTAATGCACTAACCCGTGCTAAGGACAATTTTAAAAACCTATTTATATAATATAGATAATCTATTTTTTTTTTAGAAAACTAAATCAGTGTCTTCTTCTTCTTCTTCAGGCTATATTAGTCCACTGCTGGACATAGCCCTCCCCTAATTGAGCGCCATAGCGCAAGGTTGTGTCATCATTGGGGGGGTAATGCCCATAATCCCCACGCTGGGCATGCGGGTTGGGGATCGCAGTTTGGTGGAATTGTACTGCAGTGTCTTAAATCCTTTTAATATTTACTTTCTTTTCCCCAATATCGTTAATTCTTTGATTATTTGATACTGCCGTCACGTATATGACGCCCTCGGTGGCGCAGCGGTTTGGCACGCTGATTGTAAAACCGAAGGTCTCGGGTTCGATCCCCGGCCGGGTCAAACTAGGAAACGATCTTTTCTAGTTTCTCTCGGGTCTTGGATGTTATTGTATTTGTTTTATTAAATCTATCGTCGAGTCAAGTCATTTAGTTGTACTTAGTATATAGGGCTAACGAGAACTGAGTAATATGTCCATGAATATTTAATATTATTATTTACCATGCTACCGTGCTTCGCAAGGCACGTTAAGCCGTTGGTGCCGGCTGTCATGTAAGGGCAGTCGTTAAGCCATGTCAGAGGCCTCATGGGCGGCTCGATAACTTCTGACAGTAAGACCCGCCACCGTCTTACAACCCTCCACCAACCCGGACTTGGCCCCCGTGGTGGAGTATGGCCTAACCTTCGGAAGAGACCCGTGCCCCAACAGTAGGGACATACAAGGGTTGATGTCGATTATTTATCATATTGAGCAACAGTCTTTGGCAATTGCCAGCAGCGCCGGGAAGAGGATGATTGAGGAGAACTGACATTATAAGTGGCATGCTTGGGGGACGCCTGCGTCCAACAGGCTGATTCATTTATTGACTGAAGAAAAGGTATAGTCTGTTAGCTTTTAGAATATACCTCGCGCTCTAGAGTAGGCTTCGGTTTTCGCCGAAAGCACACGAGTGTAATACTACTTCCTGCTCTGTATAAAACTTTTCTTCACTATTTTGAAAAGTTGTGTGAAATTAAGTGTCATATTAGTTACGATATTTCTATGACACGAATGTATCCGATTCTATTCGATAGAAGCCGAGGTATATTCTAAAAGCTAACAGACTGTAAAGGGTCTCTTATTTCACCAATTTCAATATCGTATTGTATTACGTATTTAAGCGTTACTGTAACGTAAACGCAAGAGTTTATTTTTGTTGATAAGATAAAACGCACTGCTTATCAAGATGCCCCGTCTTAAACGAACAGTACTTTTTTAATTTTAGCAAAGAGTTCTTATGTCCGAAAGGTGGTCAACATTTTATGAAAAACCTTTTGAGTTATTTCAAAAGCTCTGTACCTACTTATGGGTTGATTACCCATTTAGCAGACCTGAGACCAAGTTAGCTTATAAATCATTCCCGATCGACTGCCAATCCATTGAAGTGAAACCTCGCAGCGAGCTAGTTCAGGAATAAATCAAAGCACCACCCGTATCGCTCGCTAGTTTCCCCCGTAGACTTCCGTTTGCCCCGTCGGAGTTTTGTTGAGATTCGGTTACACGAATTCCCCAATAGTGGTCGAGAATTAGTGCTTCGCATTGATTGGTTTCAAAATATCGACATCGATGAAATGAAGCTTGGGCGAGTGGGCCGGAGCGAAATTTAGCTCCGCGAATTGTTTCCAATAGTGACTGGGAGTTCGTGCTGGAGCCTAGTGATGGGTTTAAGTGTAGCGATGTCGATAAAAAGGTACCGCGGTGGCAATGGCGGTATTGATCGATCGATATTTCGAATTTGTTTTGTTTTGCAATAAGATCACAACTGAGAAAATAAAGTACAAATTAATATTTTCACAAATTATGGGCACTGGATGTTTTTGTAACAGTAATTTGTTGGAAATAACATAACATTTACATACAGGCACATACATTACTTCTGGGCCCACACTAGGATACTCTGTGTCGTGGGAACCAGAAACAGCGACATCACCAACTTGTAAACATCCAAGACCTGGGGTTCTTCTGGGGTGGTTTCTGTTACAATCTGTAATGTAAAATTAAACAACAAATGTTTTTGTTTGTATGGGTGTGTGTACGTTTGTGTGTTGCGTGTGTGATGTATTTGTTTGCTTTGGGGTCTTGCATTTGTATGTGTCTATGAAATATAATAAGAAACCTATATATGTGTATTTGATGACTTCATCAAATATACATATATAGCTATTTACAGTAATTATTGTGCGCAATTAGACAAATTTACGACTAAATTGTACGAATTTAGTACAGACTTGCTATTGCTAACAATTTTCACAAAGCGAAGAGATTTTAATTAGTGTTTTTCTGAAAAGAAAAGTAGTCTATGCGCCGTTTAAAAATACAATCCATAGCTGTGCTAAATTTCATTTTGATCCGCTTGGCCATTGTGACTTGATTGAGTAATAAATGTCTATCTCGCAAAACTTTCGCGATGTTTTATTAACATCTGTAACATGTAAAATTTTGTTTACACAATTTGAATTTGCTTAAAAGTGTAATTTATGGTTAGAACGAATAAAATACCATTAAACTTCAGTCAAAGTGCTATTTTAGTCCGCAAATAACGGTCTGTTACCTTACTAATCTGGGCAACGTCACTTGAACAAGTAATCTTACCTACTACGCAAGCCTCTAGTAAAACAAGGTTAAGTATCTAAATCCAAGCAAGTAATGGAATTATGGACGGCACAGTGTTTCATGTTTTAGCACCCCAAAATTGGGTGAGATAAATAAAATAAATTATAAAAACGTTCAAGGCTGCTACTTAGTATTTCGATCATTCACTCAACTCGTACTCGTCCACTGCTGGACAAGGACATAGGCCTCTCCCAGGGTGTGCCAGTTCCTAATTTCCTCGGCCAATCTCATCCAGCCACTGCCAGTGTGAGTGAGTAGTAGATAATTAAGTATATAGTCAAAGGTGTTGTCCAAAAGTTGGACACGTACAAACTTGTGGACAAAATATGATCTAGAATTACTTTTGGATTGAGCTTCTTCTAAGCGTGGTAATGGCAAGCCATAATGATAAAAGGATTGGGCTATTAACGTAAGCGACACTGATTGTTGCCCATTGACCTCAGAATAATATTTGTAATAGAAATTAGGAAGCGCTTTAAATCATCATCATCATAATCAGCCGGTTTGAGACCGCTGCTGGACGAAGGTCTCTCTCAAGAGACGCCTCTGAGCCAGATCTTCAGCTTTCCACTTCCAATCACTTCCTACCGCTTGCCAAATGTCGTCACTCCACCTGCTCCATTCACACAGGTGGTAATAAGAAAATCATTAAATAAAGACATTTTGGTTGTAACATAAAGCACGGAAGGGACTGAAAATTATCCTAACTACGATTACAAAAAAAGTCAATCCACTTGTATTTGCTTTTTTTTGCATGCGCTTTGGTATTTCGAATTTCACCAAGCGATCTAGCAGTCCTGAAAACTGAGTAGTCCCTGAAGAGAGGAAGAATTTTATGATTTTAATTAGACTCCCAAAACATTATACGTTTCATCCCGTCACGTTTCTTTTTTTATCGCGGTTTCGTTTTTTCTCTGTATTTTTATGGCCACCCGAGGAGCTTACCACTTAATTCCGAACGTACTTCGGATGAATGGTGTAATGTTTTTATTTATTTTCATTTGGCTTCAATTAAATTTAAGTGTTATTATTTTGTTCTATAATCCAATGTATATCAGCCACTCTTAATATTTTAAGAAGACACTTAACTTTACAAATAGTGCATAATATTTCCCATTCTGCTAAAACAAAGCCTCTAGGCAAAGCCCATATAGAGAAGATCCAAGTTAAGCAGAGACCCATGACCCTTGACGAAAATTATGCTGGGAAATTCACTTATCTATAGTGTGAGTAAAGTTCTAATTTGCTATATTAAAGACCATAGCTGAAGACATCCACATGGAAGTTTCTTTCACTTAGCCTCCATACCCACGTCTATCTAATAATTGTAAATAAATGCTTTATCTATCGGTCTAATATGGGTGTCTTACTGCAGAGCCTTTGCCTGCCTCCCTTCTTTTAAAAAGCGATTTTCAAATAACACACAAATAATTAAATTCTTTTTAATGCACTAACCCGTGCTAAGGACATTTTCAAAAACGTATTTAGAGGCTAACCGTGCCAGCGCTCTCCAAACTCCTCTCCATTTCGCTGAAATTTCACTGATGCCGGTAAGTCGCTCAGTTACTGAGTTAATGGGCGACTTACAGTGAAATTTCGAACCTCTTTACCTCGTTACCTTTCGCTTTTTGTTGGCCCCTGCACAAGGCAACCCTGTATCGCCGGGGATCAAGGTCCATGATATCTTTAGTGTTATTGTTTACCAGGGTTTCTTTTACCTTTGTTAGAATAAGCAAAAACTGTTGTGATTCTCGATGATAGATAAAAGAAAATCTAACAACATAATTGAAGGAATGGATAGGTTGAATCGTTTAGAGTTCTAAAAGACGCTTATATAATAGTACATTATGATGTAAGTGCGGTAAGTTGAAAATTACAGCCGAGGTGATATTGCTACCCCGAGTCGTAGTCAAGGGCTACAAGAAGGCAGAGGCTGTAATTGTAGAAGCGCACGTATGACATACAACGTTTTAGAACGTTTTGTATTTGCGAGGAAATAAATTAAACTCGGACTTTCTTAAATGAATTAATCTTTAATCACTTCTTCTTCTTCTTCAGGCTATATTAGTCTACTGCTGGACACAGTCCTCCCCTAATGAGCGCCACATCGCAAAGTTGGGCCATCATTGGGGGGTATTGCCCATAATCCCCACGCTGGGCATGCGGGTTGGGTATCACAGTTTGGTGGAATTGTACTGCAGGGGGCGCTGCTGCCCACCCCCTGGTTTGTGTCCCTTAGTCGCCTTTTACGACACCCGCAGGAAGAATTTGGGTTGGTGCTATTATCTACGCCGACACCACACAGCATCACTTGTTAAAGCAGTAACAAAAATTTTACCAATTTGTAAATGTTTATGTGTTATATTTTATCTCCCAATGTTAACTTTTTTCAACCGTTCAAAGACCAAAACTCTTTGCTTAGATTTAAAAAAGTACCGTTCGTTTTGGATGGAGAATCTTAACAAACGGTGCGTTTTATCTTATTAAAAAGAAACTCGTGCGTTTTACATTACAGTAACGCAGAACTACTTAATGAGCTGCAACACGATATTGAAATTGGTGAAATAAAAGACGCGTTTTAACCTCAGGTTTTAACATACTTATTTTATTTTATTTCTTCAATAGACATCCACAGCAAAACAATTAAAACAAACAATAGGTACTTGATAATTTTTGCGTAGGTAATGATGGATACTCGCAAAAACTATCGATTACACAGGTTTTGTCGATAGTCTGAATATCCCCCCACTAGTTGCTGCAACCATTACTTGCGTAATTCGGTGACAAGGCAAGCTCGCCACTGTTGTGCAATTCACTGATAGCTGCATTGTTTATGTGTTGTATGCGCTGGTGCCAGTGGCAATAAAACGATGGGTTTACTGTGGAAGGACTCTTGGTTCGATTCCCAACGAAGACATGTAAAGGTGCAGACGTCTTTAATAGGGCGAGGAGATCCGTCTGTTTGACCTATAAAACATCTTAATAATCTATGGATTCACGCTTCACTGAATACGCATTAATATAGTTGCTTTTAACAATTTATAGCTTAGAAGATAAAGTAAAATTTGGAACAAAATGCTGTCTGTTTGACGTAGTATAAAGGCCTTAATGATCTATGGATTGCTACAGAGGATATGCTTTATTATAGGGGCTTCATCGCTCGTAGCCCCGGCTGCCTGAGTGACCTTAAACGATCACGAAGATTAAGCAACATAGAGCCCGTTCAGTGCATGAATGGGTGACCGTCCATGCCTAACCCTAGTGGCATTTTGCCGAGCGGTTCCGTGCTTCGCAAGGCATTCTAGGCAATTAGTTCCAAGCCAAGCCAACCCAGAGGCCTCAGGGCGGCTTGAAAACTTCTGACAGTACCAGGCACTAGTCTTGCAAGCCTCCACCAATCCGGACTTGGCTTCCGTGGTTGAGTATGGCCTATAACTTCCTCAGGGAAGAAATGATAGGAGCTTCAAGCATTTGACAGCCTCTTAGAACATAAGAGCAAAATCGGAAAAAAATGTTTTAAAGAAATTACTTTTAGTAATAAGGCCGCCACTTGTACTGTACTGTTATTTATTAAGTGTCTCATATAATCCCTGGTGTACATGCAATGAAGAATATTCAATTTATCTAAAGTCCTAGAAGGGTCAACGTTCCCGTAAAAAATATCACTCCGATAAGATCCAATTTATGATTTTATGCAAAAGCGCATTATAAGCCTCGCATCCATTTATTTTGACACTTATCGGCGATGCTGATTATCCAGCTTCTTAAGTTCGGGCCCTTTTTTTACCTGACTGCGATGGAAAGTAAACAGAGCTAGTTATTTTTTAAAAACCTATTTAGAGGCTAAAAATTTCACCCATGCCGGGATTCGAACCCGCAACCTCTGGCTATCCGTACCAGCGCTCTACCAATTGAGCCAATGGGCGACTCACGGCATCAGTGAAATTTCGAACCTCTTTACAATATTCTCTGTATTACGTACAGGCAGCGACATCTGACTTAAGCAAATTGCATTACTTACAGCCCCGACTACCTACTTTGCAGTTAGGTTTAACATCGGAACGATATCACTGTACTCACATGATTACACTATTTTTATTTTTAATGCACTAACCCGTGCTAAGGAACAAATTTAAAAACCTATTTAGAGGCTAAAAATTTCACCCATGCCGGGATTCGAACCCGCAACCTCTGGCTATCCGTACCAGCGCTCTACCAATTGAGCCAATGGGCGACTCACGGCATCAGTGATTTTTTTATTATTTATAGTTATTTTTTATTTCTGACTTTTTCATTTACTTTTAAAAGGCCTCATTCAATGTGACGTAAGTCGTTAAGGTGCTAAATCATAACTTTTTTATACCTACTTAACTAACCCAGTGAACTTCGTACCGCCTAACAGTCGATTGCTTAATTATTTTTTTTTTCTCTTCAAGGAATATTCTAAAAAGAGAATTAGCGAAATCGGTTCAGCCGCTCTCAAGATTTGTGCTTACCAACACATTCAGCGATTCATTTTTATATTATGGATTAACTTAACCTAAATTGCTAACGTTTTTTTTTTTTTTTTTTCAAAAAGTAAACATGACAAAACTTAATATCTGTGGTAACTATTTTGAGAACAGACAGCCTAGAATGTACTATAAAATATCCTAGGACTTCAATAGCTAAAAATGGCCGTTTTAGGCGGAAATCGATTAAAGTCCTAAATTGTTGGTCCTAGGTTCTAGACTGTAGGTTTTAAAAATAGTTATCACAGTTATTACGATAATCCATGTTCACTTTTAGATAAAAACGTATTATAAAACTAATTATGATTTTTATTTCATTTGTGGAACTAGATAGCACCCTGAGCGCATTAAATATTTTTTTTATTATATGTATTTATGTATATAATAATTATCTGTATTTATAAGTTGATAACTATATGTAAACTGTTGTTTAGCCATGTATTCATTTATATCTTTGTGATAATCTTGTATCTTATATTTGTCTTCTTCTTTTTGGTGGACTAAGGGAGTAGTTTAATAACATCTTGTTATTAAACTATTTCCTTAGTCCACCAAAGTTTGAAAGGTTAAGAAATATCTGTGTTATTTCCATTTTTATGTACAACTAACTGACCCAGCGAACTTCGTACCGCCTTACAGTCGATTGTTTAATGTTCTTTTTATTTTTCTCTCCGTAAGAACCATCCTCGTACTTCAAGGAATATTCTAAAAAAGGAATTAGTGAAATCGGTTCAGCTGCTCTCGAGATTTGCGCTTACCAACACATTCAGCGATTCATTTTTATATTATAGAAAAGTGTTATCTATGTATCTATCTAAATTCAATCTACACAATAATCTACATAACAGCAGCTACATTGTTTCAGCTACTAACACAAACGCAAGTCGCAAGATAAAAAGATCCGATTTCAAAAAGTTGAGAGAAGCATTCTAATACCGGACAATAGTACGTTCGAAGTTCTGTCTGTCTGCAAGTATTTTCAATCTCGAGTTTCAGAACGGAGCATTGGGGATCTACTCTGTAAATAGTAAAAGGACAAAGTTGTAAAATTTATTATGTTAATTGGACTTGGCCCCCGTGGTGGAGTATGGCCTAAGCTTTCTGCGATGCAGGAAGAGACCCGTGCCCCAGCAGTGGGGACATACAAGGGTTGATAACGATGTTAATTTAGCTTTCGATATCAACCCTTGTATGTCCCCACTACTGGGGCTTGCGATATAAGAAGAGATTTGCAGATTAGTTTAGCTTTATTATGTGCAGCAAATAAATATTCAATAAAATTATAATTTATTTGTAATTCAAATTATTAATTTGAGGGCTACTTTTTCAAATGAAATATTAAACATTTAAGTACAAACATGTATTTTAAATGCTTATAATTTTGTAAAGATTCAGAACATACTACATAACTATCAATATTTTTTTATAAAACAAAATTTTGCATTACAATGTTAGAATGTGCGAATGAGACTGATTAGCAACGTTATGGCACTTAAACGGTTTTTTACATTTATTAATATTGTAGGTACATTCGACAGTTCACCAACCTAAGCATATTTGTTGACAATAAGTAATTTTACATACATACATTGTTAGTGACATGTAAGCATCCAAGACCTGTTTTTTAAAATCTCCAGCCGGGGATCGAACTCGGCACCTCACGCATGGTAGGCAGATGCGCTACCGCTGCGCTACAGAAGTCGTCAAATTATTCATTCATTCATTTATTCGTTCGTTGGTCGATCGTTCTTTCGTCGGTTCATTCATTCATACGATTGCTTTTATATTCGTTCGTTCCTTTGGTTCTTTCATTCATAAGTTCATTAAGGGCCACTCCGCAACAATAATTAAAAGCTTGACCTGGTGTGACTACCCAGTATGGCACTCAATGGAAACGTTCGACAGATTTCTTCTACAAAAGTCCGCTCCGGAGTAGTCGCCGAGTCGTCTCGGCGATGTTATCTCATTTTTATCATTTATTTCTAAGCACCAAGCCTTTTGTCTCGACTGTAATGGAGAGAAACTGAAAGGGGCTGGCCGACGCATTTGGATGGGAGCGTCTTATTTAATTAAAATATCTGAGCACCGGTTTGCGAGGGCAAGAGGAATTTTGCACCGGCTCACTTTGTTCGTTGGGTGCTTCTGAAACCGGTTGAAACTGCTTGAAGCTGGCTAAAACTGGGACTGGGGAAAACACCTTCAGTCTTATTCATAGGAAGTCCACTCCTTAAAAAAATGCTCTTACGAGTTGAAGGCGGAATATGGCAGGATTTCCTTTCATTACCGGCTTTGGATCCTTTGTATTGATTAAACTCTTTTTTTAATGCACTAACCCATGCTAAGGACAATTTAAAAACCTATTTAAAGGCTGAAAATTCCACCCATGCCGGGATTCGAACCCGCGACCTCTGGTTATCCGTGCCAGCGCTCTTTTAACTGAGCTCAGTTGGAATTTTTATAGGTTTTTAAATTGTCCTTTGTATTGTTTTGCCAGATATAATAAACCATTAAAAAGTTAAAATTACTTTGCTATATTCCGCCAAAAATCCCACAAGCACCATGCGGTTAGTTAATGCACCGCCCTCCCTCCCACTTTTCCAAGCTACTACGTTCTTGAAAGCTGGAAACCATCCCCGTTAAAATTAATGTGTTTTTAATCTATGACATATAGTATCGCGAATCATCAAGCAATAGTATCTTGTTTACTTAATTGGACTAGTAATGATAAATAGACTGTACAATATTAGTAGAATGATAGATACAGAACACTTTGTTGCAGAGCCAGAAAAAAAAGACTTACAACCATTATTTATTCAAAGTGATGTTATACCATTGGCGGTATTATCGAATCAAATCAAATCAAATTCATTTATTTGTGAAACATGCGTGTACATAAAAGTTCTTATAATTAATAAAGCTTCAGCATATTTTGCCGTAAAGGCGTACAAATATTAAATTAACATCTTAAAATAACGAATATTTACAGAATATTTACAGTATTTCGGTTTTTAAGAGTTATCGCTTAGAGCGATCCCGTCCAGACAACCTTTGGATGGAGTGTATGATGCCCCGCGGCACGCAAACCCAACACGCACTTGCCAGTTTTCAAGCGCGAAATCCTCCCGCGGAACACCAAATGAGTGTTGTGCAAATGAGCGATTATTTGTATCGCAAATTACTGTTAATTTACGTGGCAAGAGCGGGGCCGCCGTTGCCATGGCAAATAAGCTTACGTGCGTACAATTTACGGAGTGGAAATAAATAAATTAGTATCACTTATTTCGGCTTACACCCTCAACACGACCGCAGAGTGACGTGTTTGCGTGGAGGCTTACAAACGCTCGCTGCGGTCGCATGAAAATACAATGTCAATTTATAATTTGCAGACGAACGTTATACCTTATGAATATTCCATCGGCGAGCTCTCAAATAATAAGTTTTGATATATACACTCTTTAAGCGCAGTGAAAGGCGCCAGGTACATGGTGAAGTAAGTTTTTGTGTCATTAATAAGTAAACTAAACAACTTACACACACACACACACACACGTAGTCACGGGATGGTCACCCATCAAGCACTTGACCGCGCCTGTTGTTGCTTTACCCAAGTGATTGACTCCAATCACTCGGTTCCACTAGGCCGAGAGGGCTTCCAGAGGAGATCATTGACGTACTGTAAAACCGTAGGTCTCGGGTTCGATCCCCGGCCGGGTCTAACTCTTTTCTAGTTTGTCTCGGGTCTTGGATGTTATCTATGTATTTATTGTACTAAGCGGTGGTAGCTCAGTGGGTAGAACCATGGACTGGCAAGCGAGAGCTCCAGGTTCGATCCTGAGTGCGGGCATGTACCAATGGCTTTGTTTAATTTCAAAGTTACGTACATTTGCGAATTTGTATATAGTCGCAATACCACACGCTAACGGTGAAGGAAAACATCGTGAGGAAACCCGCGGCTTGGTTGGCTCCGCACGTATTGACTAGTCTTTCCTGTGGGCTAGGCCGACTAAGCTGTCAGGATGGTATAGCTAAAGCATCTATGTTCCATGTCCCAGGCACTACAGCGTTGGAGTGGTCCCTTCAACCATCTAGTGTGGGTGAAGATACCACTGAACGCTGTATAAATCATCTCATTAAGTAGATGCCAAAAAAAGGCCATTGTATTAAATCTATCGTCGAGTTAGCACCTGTAACACAAGTAATTTAGTTGTTCTTAGTATGGCTAACGAGATCTATGTCCATGAATATTTATTTATTATGTATTATCATTTATTTAGAAGCGCTCGTGGCCTAGGCGAACCGAGTGATAGGAATCAATCACTTGGTTAAGCAACAACAGGTGCGGTTAAGTACGGGATGGGTGAGCGTCCCGTGACTACCGCTAGTGGCATTTTTCCGAGCGCTTCCGTGCTTCGCAAGGCACGCTAAGCCGTTGGTGCCGGCTGTCATATAATGGCAGTCGTTAAGCCATGTCAGAGGCCTTATGGGCGGCTTGATAACTTCTGACAGTAAGGCCCGCCACTGTCTTACAATCCTCCACCAACCCGGACTTGGCCCCCGTGGTGGAGTATGGCCTAACCTTCCTGCGATATAGGAAGAGACCCGTGCCCCAGCAGTGGGGACATACAAGGGTTGATAACGTATGTATTATCATGACTATTTATTAATACGAGTATGTTAATAGAAGACACAAAAGCCACCTCTATTCACAGCTGCTTAAGTACATTTTTCGTTATTACTATGACACAGACCATCGGAACTGGCATAAGCCTATGCACCATTTTCTATTACTATCGATACTCAAAAATGTACAGTCAGCAGCAGCAGTGGTAGCTCATTGGGTTTCTACCCACCCTAGACTGGCAAGCGAGAGCCCCAGGTTCGATCCCGAGTGCGGGCATGTACCAATGACTTTGTTTAATTTCAAAGTTACGTACATTTGCGAATTTGTAGTCGCAATACCACACGCTAACATGAAGGAAAACATCGTGAGGAAACCCGCGGCTTGGTTGGCTCCGCACGTATTGACTAGTCTTTCCTGTGGGCTAAGCCGACTAAGCTGTCAGGATGGTATAGGTGCTGGGCAAGCCTACACCATCTATAAAACCATGTCCCAGGCACTACAGCGTCGGAGTGGTCCCTTCACCCATCTAGTGTGAGTGAGAATACCACTGGACGCTGTATAAATCATCTCATTACGTAGATACAAAAAGGCTATACTTACAAACTTTCGCGATTCGCGGAAGGATTTATTAAATTGCAAATTACATTACAAAGTTCACTAATACAGTGAAATAATTTTTTTTTGTCCTCTATTGCACATATTTTAAATTTACTATGTTCTAAACAGAAAATATTTAAGTAACATACTTTTAATTTCTTCTGTGCATTATCCATTCTTTCTCTTTCTCTCTGTCTCTCTATGAAAGAAGACCTGTGCCGAACGGTAGGACATATATAGGCTGCTGCATTATCCAAAAAACAAATTAATATATTAATGTCTTCCGCAATCTTGTTAAGGACTTGATCTTAAATATCATCTTTTTAACGACTACCCAATGTATAGTATACGTACAATTATGGTGTTCAATATAGCTGTTGACAATATAGCAATATAGACGTTGGTGAGCGGATCACAGACTTAAAGTGGAGATGGGCGGGACACTTGGCTAGAAGGGAAGACGGCCGGTGGCCAAAAGCAGTATCGGAGTGGTGGCCAAGGGAGGGAAGGAGGTTGGTAGGCAGACCACCGACACGATGGTCGGACGACATCGTGAGGGTTGCGGGCCAGAGATGGATCAGGTTAGCACAGGACCGTGAGGAATGGCGCAATAAAAAGGAGGCCTATGCCCAGCAGTAGGTTGATGTGGGCTGATTATAGATAGATAGAATATAGCTGTAGCCTATTGTACCAACAGGTAAATGGCTCTCCAAATAGCATAGAAACGGAAGCGATAGTTGCAACTACCGTTTGTCGAATCGTTTTCGAACTGCGGGCATAATGGCCTGAAATAGCACAAAATAGCGATGCTTAAAATATCATTTCGCTTAGAGACCCGGTAATTAGATATCCCACCAAAACATAAAGGTAAAGAACCACTTATGCAACAACTCAAACACACCCACACACACACACACACACACACACACGCACGCACGCACGCACGCACGCACGCACGCACAGAAGAATGTAATAAGAACAAGAAATAGGTTCTTTTTGCACTCAAACACACACACACACACAGAAGGATGTTTAAAGACAATAAATATTTTCACTTGGGTCTCCAATCCGAGTAGACGGAACTGTTAGACCATGTTTTTTAAACTGAATAAATTAATATAAATATGTTTTGCATTGGGCGTGAAATGGCTGATAATGAAGATGGAATTCTTCTAATTTAATTTAAATCATGTCCATGGGGAGTATACTCCAAGCTGTTTGGTTGCAATTGGTTTAAATAGTATTTCTTAATGATTTGCGACGCTCATACATAGTTATACAGTCCATTTATTCTTACTTGTCCAATTTAGTAAACAAGATTCTAACCTTAAAATTGAGTAAACTAGACATTTTCTCGCAAATTCATGAACTATCATGAACTATGTTTATAAAATTGGCAGCGTGTTATCTAAAAGAGTGTTCCAAGTTACTTCATTTATGGAAATATGGCAGTTTTGGACTAAAAAGTTACAGTTTACGGGTAGAATCTTGTTTACTAAATTGGACAAGTAAGAATAAATAGACTGTATATTTAAGTCGCCCATGAAGCCATGGTTGTATTACTTTTTTTTGCTTGCAATAAAGTGTTCTCTATCTATCTATGTAATCGCGTCCCGTTTAATATATAACTATAAGACCGGTATAAAGTGTAACGCTCCTCAGGAACCAGCTGATGGGTGCTGAAACCGAAGCGGTTATTGGTTTATGCAAATACGATAGGGGAGCGCCGAAGAGGGCGGATCGGTACGCTATGCCAGGGCTTGTCGCGAACTTGTCGATACTACGCTGAACCCAGTGGATCTCTTCGTGGAGAGATCTCTTCTGGAGTCTCCTTGGAGTCTCCCTTCAGAAGCAATTCCCTTACAAAAGTAGTTGGGTTTATATTAACTAACGACATGCCGGATCGCCTTGAAACGTTGCCGTTACTTTTAGACAAGAAGAACAAACCATTTATTGCATCAACCGAAATTTCAACAACATTTCATCAACACACATTTTTTGACCACATTACAACATGAAATCTTCAAACACAATGCAAATGAGGACATAAAAAAAACAAAAACAGTAATAAAAAAAAGTTAACTCACATAAGTCGCGTTGTGTCCGTGATGCTGCAATGCTGCAAAAGGGAGGGAGCTCAGTTTTGTGCTGAGGGCATTCGTCCAAGTCGCTGATTTTCAGCCAATGCCCGTTTCTCTCACTAATATGCTAGGGTGGTGGTAGTCCATGCCAATAAATATATAAAAACCTATTTAGAGGCTGTAAATTCCACCCATGCCGGTACTCGAACACGCGACCTCTGGCTAATCGTGCCAGCGCTCTCCCAACTGAGCTAATGGGCAAGTACCGGCATCAGCGAAGTATCACTCTACCCACATGATTATACTATGTTTTTAAATAGTATAATCAAGCCAGATGTCGCTGCCTGTACGTAATACAGAGAATAGTGTGAAGAGGTTCAAAATTTCACTGATGCCGGTGAGTCGCCCATTAGCTCAATTGGAAGAGCGCTGACACGGATAGCCAGAGGTTGCGGGTTCGAATTCCGGCATGGGTGGAATTTTTAGCCTCTAAATAGGTTTTTTTTTAAATTGTCCTTAGCACGGGTTAGTGCATTAAAAATAAAAATAGTATAATAATAAATATTTAGTTTAATAAATAGATAGATGAATAGATACAAATAAATAAATAAGAACGAAAATAAAATAAAATCAATTACATTGTACGTATGTGACAACGCAAATCGTGGTCATAAAAATAATATCATTATCAAGACACGCCACTGAGCCCAATCTTTGGCTCTTCCGTTCCAGTCAGTGCCCACCCCTTAGCGAATTTTGACCTTCATGTGTTCACATCCTACGCTGCGTTTGCTGAAAAATTATATACATCAGAATGAATATTTTGTTCCAAAAAAATATGATACAATTGCGTGCAACTCCTATCTCTATTAGATGCGTGAATAAATTACAGACAATTAGCATTGCACAGTTCTTTCACCATCCATAAGGCCTATGACATGACTTAAAGACTGCAATTACATGACAGTCGGCTTAACGTGCCTTGCAAAAACAAAAGCGCTTGAAAAAAATACCACTAGAGGTAGTGACGTTAAGTCACCCATCCTGCTCATGACCGCGCCTATTTCGTTATTTCGCTATGTTGTCCCCTTGTTGTCCCCACTGCTGGGGCACGGGTCTCTTCCTGCATCGCAGGAAGGTTAGGCCATACTCCATCCACCACGGGGGCCAAGTCCGGGTTGGTGGAGGATTGTAAGACAGTGGCAAGCCTTACTGTCGAAGTTATCAAGCCGCCCATAAGGCCTCTGGTATGACTTAACAACTGCCATTACATTACACGGCACCAGCAGCTAAATGTGCCTTGCAAAGCACGAAAGCGCTCGGAAAAAATACCACTAGTGGTAGCGACGGGACGTCACTCATCCTGCACATGAGCGCGCTTGTTGTTGATTAACTCAAGTGATTGATTCTAATCACTCGGTTCGACAAGGCCACGAGCGCTTCGCAATAAGCCCCACGATATCGGCCTCCGGGCGCCAAATTAAATTTTTAGGCCAGTTCGGGGTTGCCTACTTGACTTCTGGAGTTCCTTAGTTGATTTTTTTCGCTTGAAAAGGCACCTCTGCGGGATATTGGATGTCATATTGAAGCCACATCAGCGAGGTCCGCTGGTAATGCTTATTTTTTTGACCAGAGCGCCTAAAAAGGTTCGTACACTCTGGATACCGTTAAGAGTGTACAGAAATTCTTAGAAATAAATTTGGAAGAGTTGCTTTGAAGAAAAATAGTTACCTTACTACGGAGGCGGTTACAGAGTGGTGCTCAAGAACTGCGCTTCAAAATGCGTTGGTATCTAGCTTTGTTAACGGCAATCACGAAATCTTATTAGGTATACGTATGAGTGGCAAATGATGTATTTCGTTAAAGATGACTTGAGAAAAGATGCTCAGAGTGGAGTTTTTTTTTCCGCTTCCGTTTTCCCCGCTACAATACGGCCCGAAGGCTGCGGCTTACATTTTATATTGTACATTGATATTCGGCAAGCAGAATGTAAATTCTTTGAAATAAGATTGAATTGATAGTCTTGAAAAGTTGATGGACTCTTGATAGAATTCGGAGATAATGTGTAGGAAGGGAAATGTGAGTATGAATTTTAGGAATATTTGGGGACGTTCTTTCTATACAGATGGATGTCATAAAATCATAATACTTCTTCAGGCCACAGCGAGATAAACATTCAGCAAAAAAAAATGTAAATACTACGATGAAATAAATTGATTTGATTGATTGATTGATTGAAACGTGGTTTAATAATAATATTTAATTCATGAAATTTTGTTTTTAGTAAGCACCATACTTTATAATACTATAAATAATAATAACTTTCACAAAACAAATCCCTTGACCTGGTCTCAAACTAGGATTCCTTGTACTAGGGTTACCAGACATCACAAACATGAAAACATACCCAGACTGGGGACATTCAGACTGGGAATCGAACCCACTACCTCTGTCTTAGTACCCAAGCGCCTCAACGGCTCGACCAACGAGGCATTCAATACGTTGTTAATACGTTGCTTTACAGAAAGTAAAAACCTATTTATTGTAATAAACTGACTACATACATTTTAAGAGAAAAAGATATAAGTTTATTATATTTACTCAGGTAAAAATATGTACGGTATCAACCATTGGTATGTCCCCACTGCTAGGGCACGGGTCTCTTCCTGCATCGCAGGAAGGTTAGGCGATACTCCACCACGGGGGCCAAGACCGGGTTGGTGGAGGACTGTAAGACAGTGGCGGGTTTTACTGTCAGAATTTATCAAGCCGCCTATAAGCCCTCTGACATGGCTTAAAAATGCCATTACATGACAGTCCGCACCGCAACGGCTTAGCACTCTAATACTTCTAAGAGTTTTATATTCGTAGATTATTCACAATTAATTCTCTCTGGCCCAGCGAAGTAAAATGGATCTTGATCTCCACGACCTATCCATACTAGCCTTTTCTTTCTAGAAAGTATTTTACTTGGAAACAAGTTTTAGCGGTTCAATGCTGCTAAACACTAAGAAGTTGAATTCCTTTAGTTTTTAACTCAAGGATTTAAAAAGACTGACGCAGTCTTCATAAGGCTCATTGGTTAAGAGTTATTCGGAAAAAAACCCAGCTTGGAATAGCTGGAAATTTCCGATTGGAACGGGCTTCTACTCGGTATGTTTTTGAGTGCCGTACGAAAATGTACGGAAAACTAAAAGTGGCTTGCTATGAAACAATATAAAGGGTTTTCTACAAAAACTGTAACGATAGATCTAGATACATAGATTATTCGAAGGATAATCTATATAAATAAAATTCAAAGTCCTGACTGACTGTCTCACTCATCAACGCCCAGCCCAGGCGGTTTGATCTAAGAAGCTGAAATTTTACACAGAGGGTCTATGTAGGCAAGGAATAAGACCGGATTTTTTGAAATTCATCCACTAAGGGGGCGAAAAGGGTTCTCAAAATTTATATGGGAGGTATAAAGAATGTTGTATAATTTTCTTGAAACTTAAAATAAAAAATATTCAACACAATTTAACGCTTTAGGGAGTGAACGGGGTTGCAAAAACTAAAGTCCACGCGGACGGGGTCGCGGGCAAAAGCTAGTCATTTATTAAATTGCCACAGCACAGCATATTTAATTATAACTAACAGATATAGTACGCTTACAACAATATTCATAGTAATAACCTTAATAAGTAGTATTTCCGTGTGAGGTAGTGGCTAATAACACACCTGCAATTACAATAGGCTGTGTATTATAAAGCACTCGTGGCCTAGTCGAACCGAGTGATTGGAATAAATCACTTGAATTAAACAACAGACGCGGTCAGGTGCAGGATGGGTGACCATCCCGTGACTACTGCTAGTGGCAATTTTCCGAGCACTTCCGAGTGCTTCGCAAGGCACGTTAAGCCGTGGTGCCGGCTGTCATGTAATGGCACTCGTTAAGCCATGTAAGAGACTTATGGGCGGCTCGATACCTTCTGACAGTAAGGCCCGCCATTGTTTTACAATAGCCTAGCCCCCGTGGTGGAGTATGACCTAACCTTTTTGCGGTGCAGGAAGAGACCCGAGCCCCAGCATTGGGGACATACAAGCGTTGATATCGAACCCGCAGTCTTAAAGACTGGATGAGCGTGTAACTACGAACCGCAGTAGACCTCAGGAAAATATTTCCGAAGCTTTTCCGGGACCAATCAGTAGCTTCAACTTTCAGCTTCTCATTTTATTCCTACACTTTAGAAGCATCGTCTCACGGTGGAGTTAAAACGGAAATCGATGCGCATTTCTTAGAGGTGGCCAAGATTTTCTCTTCAAAGTAAGGTTCTCGATCGTTTTTTTATGTAGCCTATAAACGTCCCGAGAGTGAGTATAGGCTTAAATATAGATTGTTGGGTAAAGGACCCACTTAAATACTAATACTTAAAACTAATGAATTAAACAACTTACAGTCTATCTGCGTCGACGCCTCTCGACCTGGCAGCCGGCGCCGCCCGGGGTGGGTGCACTGAGGTTTGGGGATCCCTAGACTTCCCCGTCTAGCCCCAAGAGCTCTTTCCCCAGAAAGCTACCTACCTGCAGTGCACTTTCACGACACCGCTCTTTATCACAATGTATGTTCACTATTTTGGGCGATCCGTCGCCCAAAACCAAAACTATTAACTCGGGAGCCTTCCCTGTATTTATCTCACACTTCACACGAAGATACAAGCCCGGCAATCCAATTGCTACATCAATTTGGGGCAATAAACGTTTTTCACGTTTTGCGACCAAAAACCAAGAGGTCAAAGTGCACAGACTCATCTGACAACTATCAAGTAGTCTGCGTTCCAAAACAAAACTTCTATTCTAAACATATATAGTTTTTTTTTAATGCACTAACCCGTGCTAAGGACAATTTTAAAAACCTATTTAGAGGCTAAAAATTCCACCCATGCCGGGACTTGAACCCGCGACCTCTGGCTATCCGTGCCAGCGCTCTTCCAGCTGAGCTAATGGGCGACTCACCGGCATCAGTGAAATTCCGAACCTCTTTACAACACACTCTGTATTACGTACATCCCGGCATGGGTGGAATTTTCAGGCTTTTTTTTTAACATTTAATTTAATTTCATTAAAGTACGGCTCGTGTGATGGCTGCCAGGTAATGTGTCTTTAGATAGATAGACATTCTATAGACAGACAGACAGACAGACAGACAGACAGACAGACAGACAGACAGACAGACAGACAGACAGACAGACAGACAGACAGACAGACAGACAGACAGACAGACAGACAGACAGACAGACAGACAGACAGACAGACAGACAGACAGACAGACAGACAGACAGACAGACAGACAGACAGACAGACAGACAGACAGACAGACAGACAGACAGACAGACAGACAGACAGACAGACAGACAGACAGACAGACAGACAGACAGACAGACAGACAGACAGACAGACAGACAGACAGACAGACAGACAGACAGACAGACAGACAGACAGACAGACAGACAGACAGACAGACAGACAGACAGACAGACAGACAGACAGACAGACAGACAGACAGACAGACAGACAGACAGACAGACAGACAGACAGACAGACAGACAGACAGACAGACAGACAGACAGACAGACAGACAGACAGACAGACAGACAGACAGACAGACAGACAGACAGACAGACAGACAGACAGACAGACAGACAGACAGACAGACAGACAGACAGACAGACAGACAGACAGACAGACAGACAGACAGACAGACAGACAGACAGACAGACAGACAGACAGACAGACAGACAGACAGACAGACAGACAGACAGACAGACAGACAGACAGACAGACAGACAGACAGACAGACAGACAGACAGACAGACAGACAGACAGACAGACAGACAGACAGACAGACAGACAGACAGACAGACAGACAGACAGACAGACAGACAGACAGACAGACAGACAGACAGACAGACAGACAGACAGACAGACAGACAGACAGACAGACAGACAGACAGACAGACAGACAGACAGACAGACAGACAGACAGACAGACAGACAGACAGACAGACAGACAGACAGACAGACAGACAGACAGACAGACAGACAGACAGACAGACAGACAGACAGACAGACAGACAGACAGACAGACAGACAGACAGACAGACAGACAGACAGACAGACAGACAGACAGACAGACAGACAGACAGACAGACAGACAGACAGACAGACAGACAGACAGACAGACAGACAGACAGACAGACAGACAGACAGACAGACAGACAGACAGACAGACAGACAGACAGACAGACAGACAGACAGACAGACAGACAGACAGACAGACAGACAGACAGACAGACAGACAGACAGACAGACAGACAGACAGACAGACAGACAGACAGACAGACAGACAGACAGACAGACAGACAGACAGACAGACAGACAGACAGACAGACAGACAGACAGACAGACAGACAGACAGACAGACAGACAGACAGACAGACAGACAGACAGACAGACAGACAGACAGACAGACAGACAGACAGACAGACAGACAGACAGACAGACAGACAGACAGACAGACAGACAGACAGACAGACAGACAGACAGACAGACAGACAGACAGACAGACAGACAGACAGACAGACAGACAGACAGACAGACAGACAGACAGACAGACAGACAGACAGACAGACAGACAGACAGACAGACAGACAGACAGACAGACAGACAGACAGACAGACAGACAGACAGACAGACAGACAGACAGACAGACAGACAGACAGACAGACAGACAGACAGACAGACAGACAGACAGACAGACAGACAGACAGACAGACAGACAGACAGACAGACAGACAGACAGACAGACAGACAGACAGACAGACAGACAGACAGACAGACAGACAGACAGACAGACAGACAGACAGACAGACAGACAGACAGACAGACAGACAGACAGACAGACAGACAGACAGACAGACAGACAGACAGACAGACAGACAGACAGACAGACAGACAGACAGACAGACAGACAGACAGACAGACAGACAGACAGACAGACAGACAGACAGACAGACAGACAGACAGACAGACAGACAGACAGACAGACAGACAGACAGACAGACAGACAGACAGACAGACAGACAGACAGACAGACAGACAGACAGACAGACAGACAGACAGACAGACAGACAGACAGACAGACAGACAGACAGACAGACAGACAGACAGACAGACAGACAGACAGACAGACAGACAGACAGACAGACAGACAGACAGACAGACAGACAGACAGACAGACAGACAGACAGACAGACAGACAGACAGACAGACAGACAGACAGACAGACAGACAGACAGACAGACAGACAGACAGACAGACAGACAGACAGACAGACAGACAGACAGACAGACAGACAGACAGACAGACAGACAGACAGACAGACAGACAGACAGACAGACAGACAGACAGACAGACAGACAGACAGACAGACAGACAGACAGACAGACAGACAGACAGACAGACAGACAGACAGACAGACAGACAGACAGACAGACAGACAGACAGACAGACAGACAGACAGACAGACAGACAGACAGACAGACAGACAGACAGACAGACAGACAGACAGACAGACAGACAGACAGACAGACAGACAGACAGACAGACAGACAGACAGACAGACAGACAGACAGACAGACAGACAGACAGACAGACAGACAGACAGACAGACAGACAGACAGACAGACAGACAGACAGACAGACAGACAGACAGACAGACAGACAGACAGACAGACAGACAGACAGACAGACAGACAGACAGACAGACAGACAGACAGACAGACAGACAGACAGACAGACAGACAGACAGACAGACAGACAGACAGACAGACAGACAGACAGACAGACAGACAGACAGACAGACAGACAGACAGACAGACAGACAGACAGACAGACAGACAGACAGACAGACAGACAGACAGACAGACAGACAGACAGACAGACAGACAGACAGACAGACAGACAGACAGACAGACAGACAGACAGACAGACAGACAGACAGACAGACAGACAGACAGACAGACAGACAGACAGACAGACAGACAGACAGACAGACAGACAGACAGACAGACAGACAGACAGACAGACAGACAGACAGACAGACAGACAGACAGACAGACAGACAGACAGACAGACAGACAGACAGACAGACAGACAGACAGACAGACAGACAGACAGACAGACAGACAGACAGACAGACAGACAGACAGACAGACAGACAGACAGACAGACAGACAGACAGACAGACAGACAGACAGACAGACAGACAGACAGACAGACAGACAGACAGACAGACAGACAGACAGACAGACAGACAGACAGACAGACAGACAGACAGACAGACAGACAGACAGACAGACAGACAGACAGACAGACAGACAGACAGACAGACAGACAGACAGACAGACAGACAGACAGACAGACAGACAGACAGACAGACAGACAGACAGACAGACAGACAGACAGACAGACAGACAGACAGACAGACAGACAGACAGACAGACAGACAGACAGACAGACAGACAGACAGACAGACAGACAGACAGACAGACAGACAGACAGACAGACAGACAGACAGACAGACAGACAGACAGACAGACAGACAGACAGACAGACAGACAGACAGACAGACAGACAGACAGACAGACAGACAGACAGACAGACAGACAGACAGACAGACAGACAGACAGACAGACAGACAGACAGACAGACAGACAGACAGACAGACAGACAGACAGACAGACAGACAGACAGACAGACAGACAGACAGACAGACAGACAGACAGACAGACAGACAGACAGACAGACAGACAGACAGACAGACAGACAGACAGACAGACAGACAGACAGACAGACAGACAGACAGACAGACAGACAGACAGACAGACAGACAGACAGACAGACAGACAGACAGACAGACAGACAGACAGACAGACAGACAGACAGACAGACAGACAGACAGACAGACAGACAGACAGACAGACAGACAGACAGACAGACAGACAGACAGACAGACAGACAGACAGACAGACAGACAGACAGACAGACAGACAGACAGACAGACAGACAGACAGACAGACAGACAGACAGACAGACAGACAGACAGACAGACAGACAGACAGACAGACAGACAGACAGACAGACAGACAGACAGACAGACAGACAGACAGACAGACAGACAGACAGACAGACAGACAGACAGACAGACAGACAGACAGACAGACAGACAGACAGACAGACAGACAGACAGACAGACAGACAGACAGACAGACAGACAGACAGACAGACAGACAGACAGACAGACAGACAGACAGACAGACAGACAGACAGACAGACAGACAGACAGACAGACAGACAGACAGACAGACAGACAGACAGACAGACAGACAGACAGACAGACAGACAGACAGACAGACAGACAGACAGACAGACAGACAGACAGACAGACAGACAGACAGACAGACAGACAGACAGACAGACAGACAGACAGACAGACAGACAGACAGACAGACAGACAGACAGACAGACAGACAGACAGACAGACAGACAGACAGACAGACAGACAGACAGACAGACAGACAGACAGACAGACAGACAGACAGACAGACAGACAGACAGACAGACAGACAGACAGACAGACAGACAGACAGACAGACAGACAGACAGACAGACAGACAGACAGACAGACAGACAGACAGACAGACAGACAGACAGACAGACAGACAGACAGACAGACAGACAGACAGACAGACAGACAGACAGACAGACAGACAGACAGACAGACAGACAGACAGACAGACAGACAGACAGACAGACAGACAGACAGACAGACAGACAGACAGACAGACAGACAGACAGACAGACAGACAGACAGACAGACAGACAGACAGACAGACAGACAGACAGACAGACAGACAGACAGACAGACAGACAGACAGACAGACAGACAGACAGACAGACAGACAGACAGACAGACAGACAGACAGACAGACAGACAGACAGACAGACAGACAGACAGACAGACAGACAGACAGACAGACAGACAGACAGACAGACAGACAGACAGACAGACAGACAGACAGACAGACAGACAGACAGACAGACAGACAGACAGACAGACAGACAGACAGACAGACAGACAGACAGACAGACAGACAGACAGACAGACAGACAGACAGACAGACAGACAGACAGACAGACAGACAGACAGACAGACAGACAGACAGACAGACAGACAGACAGACAGACAGACAGACAGACAGACAGACAGACAGACAGACAGACAGACAGACAGACAGACAGACAGACAGACAGACAGACAGACAGACAGACAGACAGACAGACAGACAGACAGACAGACAGACAGACAGACAGACAGACAGACAGACAGACAGACAGACAGACAGACAGACAGACAGACAGACAGACAGACAGACAGACAGACAGACAGACAGACAGACAGACAGACAGACAGACAGACAGACAGACAGACAGACAGACAGACAGACAGACAGACAGACAGACAGACAGACAGACAGACAGACAGACAGACAGACAGACAGACAGACAGACAGACAGACAGACAGACAGACAGACAGACAGACAGACAGACAGACAGACAGACAGACAGACAGACAGACAGACAGACAGACAGACAGACAGACAGACAGACAGACAGACAGACAGACAGACAGACAGACAGACAGACAGACAGACAGACAGACAGACAGACAGACAGACAGACAGACAGACAGACAGACAGACAGACAGACAGACAGACAGATAGATAGATAGATAGAGAATTCTTCATCACATCACATCACCTCACACTAATATTATAAAGGCGAAAGTTTGTGAGGGTGTATGTTTGTTACTTCTTTACGTCTAAACGGCTGGAGCTATTTTTATAAAAGGTATGGAGTTAGCAAACACCCTGGATTAACAGACACGATATCAACCCTTAGATTTTCCTACTGCTAGAGCACGTGTATCATCCTGCATCGCAGGAAGGTTAGGCCATACGCCCGAAGATTGAAGGTTGGTGGAGTATTGTAAGAAAGTAAGTGGGCCCTACTGTCAGAAGTTATCAAGCCGCCCGTAAGGCCTCTGACATGGCTTAACGACTGTCATTACATGACAACCGGCATCAATGGCCTAACGTGCCTTACGAAGCATGGAAGCGCTCGGAAAAAATTCCACTAGCGGTAGTCACAGGACGTTTACCCATCCTGCACCTGACCGCCCCTGTTGTCGGTTAACTCAAGTGATTCAGTTTCACTAGGCCACGAGTGCTTCGTAATAGCACTCAGTAATAACCGCTAGAAGAAAAATAAGTTTTCTTTAGATTTTTTTTAAGTAGGACAAGTTACACTTGACCCCAGTCACGCCTGATGGTAAGCGAAGACTTGATAATCTTCGCTTACTTTTACGTTTACTTGATAATCTGTGGTTACGTTTTTTTTTTCTAAGATCTCCACCACAGACTATTTAGGAGATTGTATTACATAAATAAGGCCGTGATTGTTTTAAATATTAAATACTATTGATTGATATCAACAATGTATTTATTTCCTTTTAATCTAGATAAGATAAGTTAAGATAAGAATATTCTTTATTGTACATAGAAATTACAGTAACAGAAATAATATAAAATATATATCAATATAAATAATACATTTTCACATAACAGTTATTTTGTTTGGTATACTTCTGAACTCCAGGGTTAAACATTCTATTGCAGGAACTAAAGATACAGAAGTACGAGTAGTTACCGAATCTTTCTCGACTTCCCTTTGCGGAAAATATGACGTCATAAAGCGCTCTGTAGATCATGTAACGGAGTTCGAAAAGCCCTTTTATGTCCCTCGGGACTTACTCAATTTACTAAAACGTAAATCAGACACCTCCACATCACATCTGGTACAGTCGTGAACTATTAAAATGGCCTAACTATTGGAACTATGTTGTGTATGTTGTTGTTGTTGTTGTTGTTGTGTAGCAGGCTGAAGTGGCAGTGGGCTGGTCACATCTGTCGCAGAACCGATGATCGTTGGAGCAGACGGGTTCTCGAATGGAGACCACGACTCGGCAAGCGTAGTGTAGGACGCCCTCCGGCCAGATGGTCCGACGACCTGAAAAAGGTGGCTGGTGGTGACTGGCTGGCGAAAACGGGAGATCGGGTCTTGTGGCGCACCCTGGGGGAGGCTTATGTCCAGCACTGGACTGCAATAGGCTGAAATGATGATGATGATGATTGGAACTATGCGACTGGAAGAGAAGAGCCGAAGACCGGGCGCAGTGGCGTGTCTTAGGAGAGGCCTATGTCCAGCAGTGTACTGACTCCGGCTGATTATTAAAACGTAGCGTAGGACGCCCTCCGACCAGGTGGTATGACGATCTGCGAAAAACTGCCGGCAGATGCTGGATGCGGCAAGCTGAAGACAGGCTCGATGGCTCTCATTAGAGGAGGGCTATGTCCAGCAGTGGACTACATAATATAGCCTGAAGAAGAAGAAGAACTATGTTAAGGTTGTCTGGAAGAAATTGCTTTTAGCAATAAGGCCGCCAATTGTACCTATATTTGCAATTGTTTTGTATTTGTTGTTTTTCCAGTGTACAATAAAGAATATTCTTATCTTATCTTATATTTTCCATCGAGTGATTATGGATACAAAAATTGGTTAATGTGGAGCCACGCGCAGGGTAGTATTCCGTTAAAGAATGGGCTTAGCAGAAAACGAGTGAGAAAGAATTTTTCTTAGTCCCGGCTGCCTGAGTGTTATTAAACGATCAGGAAGGTTTACCAACATAGAGCGCGTTCAGTACATGGATGGTTGACTATCTATGACTGACGCTAGTGGCATTAGTTCGGGCCGCTTCATGATTCGCAAGGCATGTTAAGCAATTGGTGCCGGCTGCCGACGGTAAATGGTAGTCGTTAAAGCAGTCAGAGGCCTTCGGCGGCTTGGAAACTTCTGACAGTAAGACCAGCCGCTAGTCTTGCAAGCCTCCACCAATCTGGACTTGGCCTCCGTGGTGGAGTGTAAATAAAAAAATAAACATCTTTATTAACAGCTGTTGGTTAGACATTAAACTAAATATCTATGTATAAACAATCGCGGAATGGTTATCATTGTGGGTAAACAATATTCAGCGATTTAAACTTTCACTGCGGCCCCACACTAAGTAAGCCTGTTCTGCGCCTCATTACGTAGATGCAAAAGCAAAAGTGTTTTTCCCAAATGCCGTCTTTCACGGTCCGTTGAAATCCATGTACACGGACATCTATCCCATGTATGTGACTTCTTTACGTCTTATGGCTATATTTGCACGTTTTCTATGAATATTCTGGTTTCCTTGTAAGGTTACTTGATTTGTGGGCAATTTTGACCCCTTTTTCGCGTAATTTTAAGGGTTGTTATGGCCCGAGGGACTTCCGACTTGTGTTTTGACCGTTCGCAGTAAATTTTAAGTGAAAGTTTGTGTGCTTACCTTCTTATTGAATGAGATACTCGGATTGGCGGGCACATCTCTTTTTTAAGGATTATTATTCAGTATAAAAAATCTTAAAATTCAAAAATTGTTTGCCAAACTGCAAAGCAGTTTGTTGGCGAAGCGCTCTGATTCTTATGATATTACTTATGTGCTAAATCTTAGAAGCGTTTGTGGCCTAGTGGAACCAAAACTTCTTCTTCAGGCTATATTAGTCCACTGCTGGACATAACCCTCCCCTAATGAGCGCCATAGCGCAAGGTTGTGCCATCAATGGGGGGGTAGTGCCCATAATCCCGACGTAGTCATGTACCTAATGGGAGACGTTAAGCCGTGTCAGAGGCTGGGCGAATTCATAATTTCTGACACTAAGGCCCACCACTGTCTTACAATCCTCCACCAACCCAGACTTGAACCTTCCTGCGACGCAGGAAGAGACCCGTGCCCCAGCGGTGGGTACATACAATGGGTTGTTATCAGTTAAAATATAATTGCGTTATTCGACCTACTGTAGGTTTCTCGTATACCAACGATTTGTCAGTAAATAAGTAAAATAAGTTATAATGACTGATATCAGGTTTTGTAAGTTGTTTAAATTTTAATTGCAATTCAAAGTTAATGAAAACACGGTAAGAGTTATTACTTCTATTATTTATGGTATTACTATTGTTATTTCATTATAATATTTCTTAAACATAAAAAAAATGGGACAAACTTCAGTAATAAGGTAGGTAAGTTCGATGTTTGAGATTGAACGAATAAAATTACGCATAAATATTTAGTACTTAGTGTTATTCCCTGTCACTATCACACACATACACACACACGTACACTCACACACACACACGTACACTCACACACACACACACAAGCATCAATACAGTGGTCGGAAATCATTAGGTTTTCACCGCAGTTATAATAATAATAATAATCGTTATTGACACAAAACACATACAAAACTAAATTACATCATGTTACAATATAGAAAGACGTTAATTAGAGTTACATACATTTTTGATGCGTGCTTCTGATACCTATGCTAGGAAAAATCCTGTATTACAGGTAGCAGTGTGTTCGGAACGCTGACCTCCGTACTCTATGGGTGAATTAAAGAAGAAAAGAAATTATTTTAAATATCGAAAATGCAGCGGTTTGCTTTTGTATTGTTTTTAAAAAATGCCACTAGCGGTAGTCACGGGACTCTCACCCATCCCGTACCTGACCGCGCCTGTTGTTTCTTAACCAAGTGATTGATTCCAATCACTCGGTTCGCCTAGGCCACGAGCGCTTCGTTAAATTTTATTTAACAATATTTTAGGTACTCTTAAACTTTGTGTGCTTTGTTTGTGTGTGTATGCGTGTGTGTGTGTGCGCGCATACATAGACAGAATAATAACCTATAAGGTTATATTATTAGGTTCTAGACAAAAAATAATGGAGTTCTAATCCTAAAATGCAGGAATCGTGATTTTATAAAAAAACATCGTGAAACTTTAAATTTGAAATGTGCGGTTAAGTCATCTCTGCCTCTCGGAAGAGTCCCAGTAAGCTGTCTACATTGCCCCGTCTGATGGCTGGGCTTATCCTCCACTTCAAGTAAGGCAGTTTTCACATGACATCACGCGCGGGACCGTCGCGTCGCCGCAGCGGCCTTTTAATATTGGCCTTTTTGCATCTACTTAATGAGATGATTTATACAGCGTCCAGTGGTATCCTCACTCACACTAGATGGGTGAAGGGACCACTCCGACGCTGTAGTGCCTGGGTCATGGTTTTATAGATGGTGTAGGCTTGAGAATTGTAGAATTGAGCTCAATTGGTAGATCGCTGGCACGGATAGCCAGAGGTTGCGGGTTCGAATCCCGGCATGGGTGAAAATTATTAGCCTCTAAATAGGTTTTTAAATTTGTTCCTTAGCACGGGTTAGTGCATTATAAATAAAAATAGTGTAATTATACTATCAACAAATACATACAGTCATATCTGTTTCTAATTTAATTTATTTACACTGTTATTTAGGTATATATCCGTATACCTCTAAAATTACTATTATTTATTTTTTGTTTGTACATCTACTTCCTTCTCTAATGTATTAGTCCAGTCCATCCAAACGTTATCTGGAAGACATCACTTTTATTAATAAGGTCTCCGTCTGTACTCTTAGGTTCAACAATATCTATATAATATTTCTTGTGTAGAATAGAATGTTCTCTTTTTATTTATCATAAATAAAACACGCAACACGAATAGTACTCATTACATTGTTATTTCTCAATATGTGTGCATAGATAAGTATATTTTACTGGCGTAATATGTGCTTCGCGGAACATTCGTTCGGAACCATTTCCCTAGGCTTTATAATGTGTATCTTTACACATGACCACGCTGCGGTGGCGATTACATGGTCGGCAGAGGTGTGCTGCTGCCGCGGTGACGTCATATGTTAACACCCTAAAACCCAGCGCAGACGAGGGACAAAAGTCCGTGAATCGTAAAAAATGTCCTCCGAGTACTCGTCGCGGACTCAACGCCTACGATGTGCGGTCAATTTGTTCCCCGGAAATTGAGTGAAGAGTACGCTATGCAAGCAAATATTCTGAGATTACATTGTGTTGCAATTTACATGAAGCTGAAAAAGAAAAAGCGTTTTAAAAGAGAACACCGAACTTTTGTCCACTCAGGTACCTTGATGTCCTCGGTAACATGACGGACTTTTTTGTACGGAGTACTTCTAGTTCTTCGTGTGCGTTACTCGATACAATTCATAAGAGATCCGTACTGTGTTAGAATCACTATTATTTACTCTGTATTTCTTTAATTTATCCCGATGTAAAATGTCAGTGTGTTGTTTACAATCTGCGTTTCGTTATATCTACGAGAGTTATTTTGGAATGACAGTTAGTCCATAGATTGAGTGAGCGACATAGAATAGGGAGATAAAACAAAACGCAGGGGTGACAGTGGTCAACGGATCAAACGATACGAATGTGGTTGTTATGAGTGGTCGGAATCAAGTGTAAAATATATCGATCTAATTTAAAGCAATCTCTTTTTATTTCTACGATTCCTGAGTTGATTCTTTAATCGACGGATAAAAAAGTACCCGGGGTATAGTCCCTCGTCTGCGCAGGCCTTAAGAAAAACCTCGGGGTCGCCGGTCGTGTCGATGGGACGCGACTTTCTTTGATGTGTTGTAGCGCCTTAGCCTCTTATTCAGAAACTGAAAATTTTGTTTACAACAGTAACATTTTCTACATAATAAAATCTACATACAAGCACATACATTGCTTCCGGTCCCACACTAAGATATCCTGTGACGTGGGAATCAGAAACAGCGATATCACAAACATGTAAACATCGAAGACCTGGTGTTTTCTTTGTTCTCAGCTGGGTTTCAAACCCAGGACAATTCGTACCATAGGCATTTTACGCTATAGGTTATATAATGAATTTCCTATATAAAATTAGGGGCTAAAGACGAACAACTTATTATATTCACACTATATTCATACATTATGTATGAATATAGTGTAATAATAAGTTGTTCGTGTTTAGGTTTAAAATTATTTCAGAAAAACTGTTTAGAGTGTAGTTTCTTTCCCCGCTGCCTTTTTCTCTACTACACTACGGCCCGAAAGCAGCGGCTTTCCTTACATTTTACATTGTACATTGACATTCAGAAAACAGACGGGAAATTCTTTGAAATAAAATTTATTTGATTTGATAGTCTTGCCCGCCCGTCTCAACCCGCATGCCCGGCGTGGGGATTATGGGCATTACCCCCCAATGATGGCACAACCTTGCGCTATAGCGCTCATTAGGGGAGGGCTATGTCTAGCAGTGGACTAATGAAGAAGAAGATAGTCTTGAAAAGATTGTGGGCTCTTGATGAAATTTGCTGATGAAGTGTAAGAAACGAAACGTGAAGTATGAATTGTAGGTTCTACACACATACACATGTATGTCTTAAAATCAATCATAAATGCATACACACACACACACACATACACATACATACATACATACATACATACATACATACATACATACATACATACATACATACATACATACATACATACATACATACATACATACATACATACATACATACATACATACATACATACATACATACATACATACATACATACATACATACATACATACATACATACATACATACATACATACATAACCTCACGCCTGTATCCCAGAGGGGTAGGCAAAGACCAGGGACTGACACTTGCCACGATCCTGACAGATCACCTTCGCTTCATCAACGTTCAAAAGTCCTTGCATGCGCGCACACCGGTTCCGGTTATAAATTACCTTGAGAATAAAAATTGAAAACATTTTAATTTCCAAGGTCGACCTTGAAATTTAAATAAAATACTGTCAGACTTTCAGGTACAAAAGGGCTTCCTTCCCTTCCTGCCCTCCCTCCGCTACTACCATCTTTTTCCCTAGCCTTGGGACAGGAAAAACTATAACCGTACCTACCTGAGCGTGCTCGATGCGTGACATTATTAGGAATCCGGTCACGTCTAACAAGTACTTCGCCTTAAACCCTTCGATGTGTGATAATGAATTAATCCCTAACATCCGCCATGCGTGTGATTGGTACCTTAAAATAAAAGAACCGTCCACGACCCTTTCGTCCTGCGTTTTAGCGTAAGTACTTTACTGCTAGGGCTACGATGTTTGGTCCTTAACTTTTCGTGAATAATTTCACCTATGTTATGTTTAGTATTTTCTAATGTTAACATGAGCACTAGACATATTAAAAACTGTAATTACACGGATTTTACTCCTTTAATTTTACAATTTTCCGATAGCATTAAAAAGTTAAAATTACTTTGCTGAATTCCGCCAAAAATACCACAAGCACCATGCGGCTAGCTATTGCACCGCCCTCCCTCCCACTTTTCAAGCAGAAGCAAGACACGAACACACCATTACCAACACCAATACTTGTGTGAGAAAACACGCATGTTTTCTCACACAAGTATTGGTGTTGGTGGTGGTGGTGGAGAAAACACGCATGTTTTCTCACACAAGTATTGGTGTTGGTGGTCGTGTGTTCGTGTCTTGCTTCTGCTTGAAAAAGTGGGAGGGAGGGCGGTGCATTAGCTAGCCGCATGGTGCTCGTGGGATTTTTGGCGGAATTCAGCAAAGTAATTTAAACTTTTTAATGCTATTATGGATTTCCGCAAAGTAACGCCTGATTCTATACAATTTTCTGATGTTTCGGCTCTTTTACAAACCGAAACGTCGGAAAATTGTAAAAATGTTTAATTAAACGAGTATAATCCGTATAAATACAGTTTTTATTGTGTTTTGTTTTTTATGTAGCCTATATATATCCCACTACAGGGCACAGGGCTTCTCTCACAGAGAGAGAGAGAGAGAGAGAGTATGGTCTTAATTAAGACGCGCGCCCACTGAGGAGTGGCGATTTTAAGCGCTAAAGCATGTTAATGTTAATACTTTACAATGTATATAATATAAATTTAATATAATGTCTTGCATGATAGTGTTCATCGTCATGCCCGTATTTTTTTCTTATATTTATATAAGTAAAAGTACGTGTAAGCGGAATCTAATGATCGTAAAATTCATTTTTAATAAACCTCTGGAAGCACTTTAAACTTATATTAGTAAAATTTTTTTCTATGAAATAAACAGCTTAAAATTTAAATTTAATTTAAATGTCTCAGGTACGCAGTATTCGCTCACGATGTTTTCCTTCAAGGTCTGCTAGTGGTATTACTTATACACGTTACAAATATACTTAGAAACCAATACTTTTAAACATTTAGATATAAATCTGGTATTTTATTACACAAAAACCGGTGAACGACTATTAAATGCACGGGAAGACCACGTCCTAAATAAAAACACTGAAAATATTTATGTAAGAAATGTTAAAATAATATTCCATTGTAACCCCTTTTTTCTCTTGTTCACAGGTATGTGTCGCAGACAATATTAAGGACTAATCGTTTTTCGAGCAAAATGTTATGAAATCTGCAAGGAGGCAAGTAAAATCTACACGGTTCAATCAATTAGAAGTAATTCCATTATCACTCTACGACATAACCAATTAATATGGTAGTCATTTATGCGTCAACCCCATTGAAAACGTTCGTCGAATCTTAGCTTGCAATGAAATTACGCTATGGAATTAAAATGCATTTAGACGTATTAATGTTATTGAAGCAATGAAACTGATAGCGATATTGAACCTAAATTTAACCATGTCATATCGTCTGACGTCTCAATGCAATTATCGACTTTGAATAAGCTAGGAAATCAATATAAGTGGCAATATTAATGTTTAAATGTTTCAATTCGCATGGGCGAGAAACTGCCCCCAGGTCCAACAACTGTAATCTATCGAGAACAAATACCATATTCCTTCGACCGAAGGGAGTTTGTTGGACAAAACCCTTGATTATACGTAGGGATTTAATTCGAGTTTATTAACGCGCCTCCTGGTTTTGCGGTTTGATAATTTCGTTTGGGCTCGCGAGTTTCGGTCTAATTTGGTTGAGTCCTATTGAGATAGCTCCTT